>BSBK01001881.1:257500-660000 GCA_027943335.1 Chamaecyparis obtusa | reverse complement strand
AAGGTGTGGGCACAAAATCATCTCATGTTGAAGGCACTCAAGATGGTACGTAATTCACACATAATTTTTTTGATGCTCCTAGAATTATTAAATATAGAAAACCAAAATATTTGATTGATATTGATACTAACATTTTGCAAGCAATGCCTGATAAGATTCCTGCACATACTTGTCAAAGAAATGTTAATCGTATCTGGAGATCATTTTTTGAGACTTTAAACATGATAGGAAGATGTCAACTATTTGTTGAAATGATGAGAAATCTAAAATTTAGGCCCATCATGAAGATTCTTGGGCTAAGAATGACAGACGAGTCAAGTGAAAAATCTATTGTAAAGAATCTAATGACTGCATATGAGAGTGTGGGTTCTACATCACACACGAAAGATAGTAATGTCACACGATGTGTACTTACATCAATGATAGTAAGCACTCAAGTGAAGAAATCTTGACTCATTGGAAAGATAAGAAAAATATTGAAAATAAGTAGAAAGTCTCTAATGAGAGCCCTAGGAAGGCATCAAAGAGTGGGAAGATCCAAATAGCAATGAGTTATGGGCATTTTCCAGTAGACTACCGTGAAAAGATAAAGCAATTGTTGAAGCTTTGAAATCCTTGATTGAAGAATTTAGGAAGAATAATACACGGGTATCTCCTAATCAAAGACATGTTGTAAGAAGGAGGATTGGTAGTTGAATTCGTGTTCCACATCCAAAAACATTTTTTGGATTCAACTCAGACATAATTTTTTGCAAAATTTATGCATACGTATCCTCAAATTAAAATTAGTTAGAGATATTTTGAAATGTGTAAATCTTTTTATGTCAAGATAAATCACACACGCACAATGTGTTGTTGTAGGGTACATATTGAATTTTCTAACCATTTTGAAGTTTATAGGAATATATGTGTAGCTTTGCACTCTAACAATGTTTTGTAGGATTGTAACATAAATGTCCCACCTAGATCTTCAAGGGAATTAATATCTACCATTTTATGTGAAAGAGTGGATGGTCAACAATTTTACAAGCTCTCATGCTTGAATGGTACATTCATAGATTGTGAAGGTTTGCGACGTTTGCCAATTTGTCAACATATGGAGAGTACGCATGCAATCGGTAACAAAATAGTGGAATTTGGAAAATATAAGACTGTGACATACAATCTAAAAGATGGAAAAGAGGCTAAAAGATGTGATTTAGTAATTGAAAAAATTCCAGTGTATCAGTTTATGGACATTTTTTGTAAAAAAATTATTTATGAGTATGCAAGGCATACACATAGAGCGCGATGGTTAGATATGCAATTCAAGTTGTGCAAGGACACATTCCCACTTGATACCATTGTTTTAGTTGTGGACTTTGTAGAGAACTACACACTACAACCACAGAATGAGGTGCAAGAAAAGTATTACAGCTCTCAACAGGTTGCTATATTTGTTCATATAGCATTCATGAATGCACCAGATAGTACAGAGGAGAATAGGAAGATATTGAGGGAGTATCATTTTTATATCAGCAATGATCACTCACATTCTATAGAGTTTGTACATAGTTTCTTTCAACTATTTTATGGTCATTTGACAAATAGGGGCATAAAATATCATCGACATATCATTTGGTCACATAATTGTGCATCCCAATTCAAGAATTCACGGATGTTTTATTGGTTGTGTAGGATGCATAAGATTACTGGAATTCAATATATGTGGAATTTCACAGAGGCCGGTCATGGAAAGGGAGAGCACGATGGCGCAGGTGCATGTATTAAAAGAGCCTTAGCACGTGAAGAATTAATGTACACAGAAAAAGCAACATTGTCAAATGCGAGATGTATTGTCCAGTGGTGTAATGCTACAATGGGTCCAGGTAATGAAGGTGAGTCTACGGTTCATAGATTTTTTTGGTTGATGGATGAAACTAACATTGCACCATATGAGGATTGTTGTACATTGACAGGATCGAGTGAGCTACACTCTTTTAGAAGTTGTAATGTAGGTTCATGGAGTATCCACACATGACATATGGCATGCTTTTGTTCATCATGTGTAGATGAAGATTGGGATGGGTGTGAGTCAAAGGAATGGGTTGATGAATGGTATACATGTATTTTGAGTCCACTTGCCACCTATCATCCCCATGAATCACTACAACTGATAGAAATAGAATCATCCATTGACTTTGATCGCTTATCTGATCTAGTACAACTAGGTCAGTATTTTCCACATACAAATAATCTCAAATTTAGTACTTTATCATAAATATTTAGTAAACTAATGTCCTCATTATATTTATATTATTATAGGCCATGTTTTTGCTATTATTGCACCTGAAGACAATGAAGAAAGGATAGATTATTATTTGTGTCATTGTGTAGAGGCAAAAAATAAATTGGATCACTCAGTTATTGATGGTGAAGAATTAGAATACCCTATAGGAGCAATGGTTGTAACTGGTACATGGCTTAGATGGTATGCTATGAAGAACCCTAGGTTGTGGTTGTTCGAGGATTGGGAGACATATAGAAAGATTCTTCATTATTCAAACCTCGTCGTTGCATCAAATGTCCACTTAATCAAATATGGGGGAAGACCGCAAAATAAAACTCTTTGCAAGGTTCGTGAGTCAGACCATGAGGCAATACTTGAGACAATCAAGGGTAGGGTAGACCCAATTGGTTCATTGGATTAAATGGAGATACAAAATATTGTAACATGTCAAATTTATATAGCACTATAAATTGGGTGGATTGTAAATTGCTCATGCATTACCCCATTTGTATAACGGGAAGTTTGTAACATTTAATGACAACCTTTCTCTTCTATTTTTTGGGGCAATAATGGAAGGTTTTCTCTACTCAGCTCTTTCCTCCAGTGCTCCTATTGAGCTGAGTTGTAAAAATATTTCTCATTATTAATAAAAAAAAATTTATAATAGAAATTCTTGACATACAATAAGATCTCAGTTCAGCATTAACTTCCACACATAAACCCAAGCCAAAACCAACTTCTAAACAAGCCTGCCATAAACACCACATACAAAAAACCTAAAATCTTCCAACAAAACCTAACCCAGAGCAGTAGGAAACTTGGTAACAGCCTTACTTCCTTCAAAAGCAGCATGCCTAGCCAGCTCTCCAAGCAGAACAAACTTGACAGCAATCTCAATTTCTCTAGAGGAAAGTGTCATGATCTTGTTATATTTCAGTAGAGAAGCAGCCTCAGGAGTAATCTTATCAAAAATATCAATCATGAAGCTCTCCATGATATCCGTGGCAGCACTGGATATTCCCTTGGAGGGATGCACTTGTTTCAACACCTTGTATATTAACCTTTTGTAACTTCCTACACTTCTCTTCCTCTTCTTTTTCTTATTCTCTTCCTTTTGAACATCACTTTCTTTTCTTTTCTCAGTTTTGGAGAATCCTTTACTTCATTCTCTCCTTTCATACCATCTTGATGCAGAGCCCTCCACTATCACCTTAAATAGGCCAACTCAACTCGAGGATTCAACAAGTAACTTGGAATCGACTCAAGGAATCAGTCCTATTCAAAGATCAAATGGATTTCTCTAAATTTTTAAGTCACTTCCATAACCAAACTCATGAGTTCACTATCACTTTTCTTTGTTCCAATCTCTCTAAGCACCAGTACCCTCCTAGGCCACTTAGTGCACCTAGTGCCTCCAACACACCAAAAACCAAACCAGATTTCTTACCTTGATCCCAATGTTGTGAATCATCTTAACATGGTACATTAGACATTTTAAAACTCCCCTTCCACTCCTATCGACTCATCTTTCACCATTTTTCCACTATAGCCTTCCAGGCCTGCCTAGTAGCCCTGCCAAAATTGAAATCAGCATTTTTCTCTCAAATGTCCCAAACAACCTATCAATGTTTTTACATTTTTTAGTACCCTTTTTGGATTTCCTAAGTTGATATCAATCTCATACTTTAACTCTTTGATTGGTGTAGACTTCCTTTTTTAAATGCTCTTCTCCCAGGCCTAATTAGCCCCTCCTAACAAAGCAACCCTATCAACCACTTACTTCCAGGGTTCCATGACCAAATAAAGTCTTTTATTATGATCCTAAACCAAGGATTTTCCACTTTTCAAGAATAGACAACAAGTTTTAAACAACCAACTACAAAACCCTCTATTTAAGGCCTTCACACCTATGGCTTCTCCAATCTAACACCTCCACACACTTCCCAATCAAACTAAGGGTTTAAAAACCATTAAAAAAACATAATATGACCATCCAAGCCATAAAATATGGCCCTCCAATGGATGAATCTCTCAGACCATGACTAGTCCCAACACTAGTAACCCCCAATCAGCACTTTACTCTCCATGTTTGTGGTCTCTCCTCCACAATACCTACCCATCCCTACATTTAAACTTCTATACAAGAATTATATACATTTTATGACTCCTCCCACCAATCAAATTGACCATAGGGGGTGGGGGAGTCAATCCATTCATTAAAATTTCAAAATAAACAAAGTGTTGTTTGCAAAATCCCTGTTCAGGACAGTCAAGAATAACTTGGATTTACTATCCTAAAACGTCACAAAATGTTTCTAAACAATCCTACCATAAAAACCATGTACAAAAAACCTAAAATCTTCCAACAAAACCTAACCCAGAGCAGTAGGAAACTTGGTAACAGCCCTACTTCCTTCAGAAGCAGCATGCCTAGCCAGCTCTCCAGGCAGAACAAACTTGACAACAATCTCAATTTCTCTAGAGGAAAGTGTCACGATCTTGTTATATTTCAGGAGAGAAGCAGCCTCAGGAGTAATCTTATCAAAAATATCAATCATGAAGCTCTCCATGATATCCATGGTAGCACTAGATATTCCCCTGGAGGGATTCACTTGTTTCAACACCTTGTATTCTTAGATTTCATTGCTTTGAATACTAAATCCTTTGTGGGTTTGAACATCACTTTCTTTTATTTTCTCATCTTTGGAGAATCCTTTACTAAAGTTGATTCACCATCATTTGACCATCCTATGATGGATCCATGCATAAAATACCCCCTCCAAAGGCTAGAACGTCTACTGTTGTACCCTTGCACCAATTTGATGACCCTTATGCACCCTTCAAACTCATCAAACTCCTTCAATCACTCTCAACTTGAAAACTCTTCAACCAAAACCAACTTCAACACATAAACCCAAGCCAAAACCAACTTCTAAACAAGCTTGCCATAAACACCACGTACAAAAAACCTAAAATCTTCCAACAAAACCTAACCCAGAGCAGTAGGAAACTTGGTAACAACCTTAACCTTTTGTAACTCATTTGATGTGGTTGTATATGATATGTACGTTGTACTTTACAAAGTTTTTTATGATTATCTGATTTCAACTTATTATATGATGCAGCCGAGTGTCGACACAGTCATTATATATGGTATGTTTTACTATTTTTTTTTGAGAACTAATGCTTCTAGTGAATCCAAATTTGAATATTTGAGAGCCCATAGATCTAGATTTCAACCCTTTTTTTCTTCCTAATACTACTCTTCCAGATCCAGATTGTGAGCCCACAGGATTGGCCAAGAGAAAACTGTGATTGTATATCAACTAATTACAAGCTGTTCAGTTGAGGACAAAATATTGCAACGATCAAGAAGAAAATTGGCTATGGAAAATCTAGTTATGAATTCTGTTAAGAATGAAACTATTAAGGAATTGCATGATATATTACTGAATGGTGCAAGGAATATTCAAGATGAACATGGGATTGCAGCTACATCTATTCAATATACAGAGGAAGATATAGAAAATCTTCTTAATAGAGATATTAATGTGAGAGAAAAGGACATTTCAGAAGAAAATGGTTTTCTTGGTGCCATCCAAGGTATGCCAATTACTTAGGATGAAGAGACAAAGCCCACAATTAATGGGAAAGACTGGGAAGAGCTTCTTGGACCCATGATAGAAGTTACAGATAAGGAGGAAGAGCTAGGAAGGGGAAAGTGGAAAAGGAAAGAAGTAAGATATGCATGTGACCCTATGTCAGATGATGATGATGATTACTCACCATCTACTAGTAGCTCAAGTAGTGACAAAATCTCTTCAGTGCACATGTACACTGACAGCAAAAATTTAGATAGAGAAGTAACAAGTGTTGTGGAATTATCCACAGAGCAATGTGAAATGAAGCCTCAAATTGGTTCATTAGCAGGCAAAGAATTTGGTCATGCACTTCATTCTAGCACCACAAATATTTCTATTAGAAATGACTATCCGTCAATGACCTTGCATTTACAGGACTTGGGCATTATCATTGAAATGTAAGTTCATTGCCACCTTTGGCAAGGTAGTCTCACTCCTCATTTTATAGCAAAGGGAAGCCATCTATGGTCCAAGGTTTTAATTCAGTTGACAAGTGGAGAGCTTCTCAAGGTACTGATCTCTTTCATAGAGAAGTTCATGCTTCATCTCAAGGTTCTTGTTTAGGTGACCAACTCCTTCGAGGTCCACAAATAGACCCATTAATTTCCCAAATTGGTTTGTTAGCAGGCAAAGAATTTGGTCATGCACTTCATTCTAGCACCACAAATATTTCAATTAGAAATGACTATCCGTCAATGGCCTTGCATTTACGGGACTTGGGCATTATCATTGAAATGTAAGTTCATTGCCACCTTTGGCAAGGCAGTCTCACTCCTCATTTTACAACAAAGGGCAGCCATCTATGGTCCAAGGTTTTAATTTAGCTGACAAGTGGAGAACTTCTCAAGGTACTGATCTCTTTCATAGAGAAGTTCTTGCTTCATCTCAATGTTCTCATTTAGGTGACCAACTCCTTCGAGGTCCACAAATAGACCCATTAATTGGTAAAAGGGTAGATGCAATTTTGGAAAGAGTATCCCAATTGAAGAGTAATGGAAATTCCAGTGAGCATGAAGTTATTGCAGATACAATGGGTGTATCTCCTCCACTGACAAATATAACTACTTCCAGAGACTTGAGTTTAAATGGAGACTGTCGATTCCCAAACATGCCCCAGTCGAGTAGATGAACCAAATGTTGCTTGAGTAAAGAAGATAGTGGTTTATTAAAGCATCTGCATTATCCCACTTGCTATCAGTTACTACTTTTTGAGCAGCTTACCAGCTGCTTCTGTGTGGGATTTCTGTAATATATAATGTCCTCATGCAAGTACATGCCATGCACAGTCATTCCAACCCCCGCCGACGACTCCGTGCTGAAGTGTCCCTCAAGGTCCCTTAAGCATGAAATCGATGATCTTTGTCAGGTCGTATCTCAGAGCTTGTGCGAGGTAGCATGGATCTATCAATTGATACGAGACCATATTGCTGGGGCCTACAAAATTCTATCTCAATTTTTGGAGATTCAATTTTGTTTAAATTCGACAACACATTCTCGGTCGGTGTCAGAACTCAAAGTGTTCCTCATCTGAAACGGCCAACGTTGCGTATCTTTCCAACCATCAATCATAGCATCAAACCGTTAGTTCCAATAGCTTTGAATGGCCAGGTAAATGCTAGTGGCAACCTCGTTCGGCACCCACAATCGTTTGATCCCTTCCGACGACTCTGTGCTGAAGTCTCCCTCAAGGTCCCTTAACCATGGAATCGGTGATCTTTGTGAGGTCATATATTGCAGCTCATACGAGGTAGAATCAATCTATCAAGTGCTATAGGACTGTGTTTCTAGAGCCTACAAAAGCCTGTCTCAGTTTTGAGAGATTCAACTTCATTTAAAATCGGCAACACATTCTCGGTCGGTGTCAGAACTTAAGGTGTTCCTCAGCTGAAATGGCCAACGTTGCGTATCTTTCCAACCTTCGGTCGTAGCATCGAACCATCAGTTCCAATAGCTCCAAATGGTCAGGTAAACGCTAGTGGCAACCTCATTTGGCACCCATAGTCATTTGATCCCCGCCGACGACTCCGTGCTGAAGTGTCCCTCAAGGTCCCTTAAGCATGAAATCAGTGATCTTTACAGGGTCATATCTCAAATCTCATGCAAGGTAGAATCAATCCATCAGGTGCTACGAGACCATGTTTCTAAGGCCTACAAAAGCCTATCTCAATTTTCAGAGATTCAACTTATTTTAAATTTGGCAAC
Source organism: Chamaecyparis obtusa (assembly GCA_027943335.1). Classification (NCBI taxonomy): domain Eukaryota; kingdom Viridiplantae; phylum Streptophyta; class Pinopsida; order Cupressales; family Cupressaceae; genus Chamaecyparis; species Chamaecyparis obtusa. The sequence continues at coordinate 651,888 of BSBK01001881.1, read as the reverse complement.
ACATTCTCAGTCGGTGTCAAAACTTAAGGTGTTCCTCAACTGAAATGACCAACATTGTGTATCTTTCCAACCTTCGGTCATAGCATCAAACCGTCAGTTCCAACAATTCTGAATGACCAGTGAAATGCTAGTGGCAACCTTGTTTGGCACCCACAGTCATTCGATCCCCATTGACGACTCCGTGTTGAAGTGTCCCTCAAGGTCTCTTAAGCATTAAATTGGTGATCTTTGCGGGGTCATATCTCAAAGCTCATGTGACATAGAATCGATTCATTAGGTGCTACGGGACCATGTTGCTAGGGCCTACAAAAGCCTATCTCAATTTTCAGAGATTCAACTTATTTTAAATTTGGCAACACATTCTTGGTCGGTGTTAGAACTCAAAGTGTTCGTCAGCTGAAACAGTCAACATTGCATATCTTTCTAACTGTCGATCATAGCATCAAACCATCAGTTCCAACAGCTCTGAATGGCTGGGTAAATGCTAGTGGCAACCTCATTCGGCACCCACAATCATTCGATCCCCGCCAACGACTCCGTGCTAAAGTGTCCCTCAAGGTCCCTTAAGCATGAAATCAGTGATATTTGCAGGGTCATATCTCAGAGCTCATGCGATGTAGAATCAATTTTTTTGGTGCTATAGGACCGTGTTTCTAGGGCCTACAAAAGCCTATCTCATTTTTTAGAGATTCAACTTATTTTAAATTCAGCAACACATTCTCGATCGGTGTCAGAACTCAAAGTGTTCCTCAGCTGAAATGATCAATGTTGCCTATCTTTCTAACCGTCGGTCGTAGCATCAAACCGTCAGTTCCAACAGCTCTGAATGGATGGGTAAATGCTAGTGGCAACCTCATTTGGCACCCACAGTCATTCGATCCCCGCCGACGACTCTGTGCTGAAGTGTCCCTCAAGGTCCCTCAAGCATGAAATTGATGATCTTTACGGGGTCATATCTCGGAGCTCATGCGATGTAGAATCAATTCATCAGGTGCTACGGGACCGTGTTGCTGGGGCCTACAAAAGCCTATCTCAATTTTTAGAAATTCAACTTATTTTAAATTCGGCAACACATTCTTGGTCGGTGTTAGAACTCAAAGTGTTCCTCAGTTGAAACAGTCAATGTTGCATATCTTTCTAATCGTCGGTTGTAGCATTGAACCATCAGTTCCAATAGCTCTAAATGGTTGGGTAAATGCTAGTGGCAACCTCATTCAGCATCCACAGTCATTTGATCCTCACCGACGACTCCGTGCTGAAGTGTCCCTCAAGGTCCCTTAAGCATGAAATTGGTGATCTTTGTGGGGGTCATATCTCAGAGCTCGTGCGATGTAGAATCAATTCATCAGGTGCTACGATACTATGTTTCTAGGGCCTACAAAAGCCTATCTCAGTTTTCATAGATTCAACTTATTTTAGATTCGGCAACACATTCTCGGTTGGTGTCAGAACTCAAAGTGTTCCTCAGCTGAAACGGTCAATGTTGTGTATCCTTTTAATCGTCAGTCGTAGCATCAAACCGTCAGTTCCAACAGCTCCGAATGGCCAGTTAAATGCTAGTGGAAACCTCATTCGGCACCCACAGTCGTTCGATCCCCGCCGACAACTCCGTGCTGAAGTGTCCCTCAAGGTCCCTTAAGCATGAAATTGGTGATCTTTGTGGGGTCATATCTCAGAGCTCGTGCAACATAAAATCAATTCAATAGGTGCTATGGGACCGCATTGCCAAGGTCTACAAAAGCCTATCTCAGTTTTCACAGATTCAACTTATTTTAAATTTGGCAACACATTCTCGATTGGCGTCAGAACTCAAAGTGTTCCTTAGCTGAAATGGTCAATGTTGTGTATCTTTCTAATCGTCGGTCGTAGCATCAAACCGTCAGTTCCAATAGCTTTGAATGGTCGGTTAAACGCTAGTGGCAACCTTGTTCAACACCCATAGTCGTTCGATCCCCGCCGATGACTCCATGCTGAAGTGTCCCTCAAGGTCCCTTAAGCATGAAATCAACAATCTTTGTGGGGTCATATCTTAGAGCTCGTGCAATGTAGAATCAATTTTTTAGGTGCTACGGGACCGTGTTGCCGAGGCCTACAAAAGCCTGTCTCAGTTTTTAGAGATTTGACTTATTTTAAATTGGGAAACACATTCTTGGTCGGTGTTAGAACTCAAAGTGTTCCTCAGCTGAAACAGTCAATGTTGCGTATCTTTCTAACCATCGGTCATAGCATCGAACCATCAGTTCCAATAGCTTCGAATGGTCACGTAAATGCTAGTGACAACCTTGTTCAGCACCCATAGTCGTTTGATCCCCACCGACGACTTCGTGCTGAAGTGTCCCTCAAGGTCCTTTAAGCATGAAATCGGTGATCTTTGTGGGGTCATATCTCAGAGCTCATGCAACGTAGAATTGATCCGTTAGGTGCTATAGAACCATGTTGCCGAGGCCTACAAAATTTTGTCTTAGTTTTCAAAGATTCAACTTATTTTAAATTCGGCAACACATTCTCGGTCGATGTCAGAACTCAAAGTGTTCCTCAGCTAAAATGGCCAACATTGTGTATCTTTCCAACCGTTAGTCGTAGCATCGAACCATCTGTTCCAATAGCTCCAGATGGCTGGGTAAATGCTAGTGGAAACCTCATTCACCACGCACAGTCATTCGAACCCTATCGATGACTCCGTGCTGAAGTGTCCCTCAAGATCCCTTAAGCATGAAATTGGCAATCTTTGCAGAGCCATATCTCGGAGCTCATGCAATGTATAATCGATCCATTAGGTGCTACAGGACCGTGTTACCGGGGCCTACAAAATCCTATCTCAATTTTTAGAGATTCAACTTATTTTAAATTTGGCAACACATTCTCGGTCGGTGTCAAAACTCATAGTGTTCCTCAGTTGAAACGGCCAACGTTGCGTATCTTTCAAACCGTCAGTTGTAGCATCAAACCATTTTTTCCAATAGCTCTGAATGGCTGGGTAAATGCTAGTGGCAACCTCGTTCACCACACACAGTCGTTCGAACCCTGCCGACGACTCTGTGCTGAAGTGTCCCTCAAGGTCTCTTAAGCATGAAATCGGTGATCTTTGTGGGGTCATATCTCAGAGCTCGTGCAAGGTAGAATCAATCCATCAGGTGCTATGGGACCATGTTGTCGGGGCCTACAAAATCCTGTCTCAGTTTTTAGAGATTCAACTTATTTTAAATTCGGCAACACATTCTCAGTCGGTGTCAGAACTCAAAGTGTTCCTCAGCTGAAACGGCCAACATTGCGTATCTTTCAAACCATCGATCGTAGCATCAAACCGTTTGTTCCAACAACTTTGAATGGTCAGATAAATGCTACTGACAACCTTTTTTGGCACACACAGTCGTTTGAATGACACTGACAACTCCGGGGTGAGTAGTAGGATGAGTGCAAATATGTATTCTAGCGTTTGTCATTAACAATCAGTCAGTTAGGGGACAATTAGAAGTTAGTTTGTAAAAGCATAAGGTTGCACATCCACATCTGTCATAGTAATCTTACTAATAAAAGAACTCTTGCCAACATTAGGGTACCCCAAGAATCCTTATATTATGTAATGTCCCCGATTTAGCAAGTACCTGTGCTTGCTATTGTCAGTTCATTAATGCGATTCCCGTGAGATGATGGAATGTTTAGGGGATCTCTGTGTGCACTTAATATTTATAGTAAGTTAGTTAGTGGCTCCTATTTTAAGCAAGGTAGTTGGATTTCAGTTTGATCTTCATTCTTCTTCAGTTGGGTTCATAATGTGCATCCGTCTTCATATCTTATACAATTAAGCTTGGCTTAATTTATTATCATGTTACTTTATGTTCTAATTAAAAAGTGTGTGCTTGACGCTTCAAGGCACTTAAGTGAGAAGTGTGTATTTGAAGCTGGAGTTTGGTGTGATGAAGAAGATTGACGTTTTTGCTTAAAAAGCCTTCGACTTGCGAAAATGGATTTCATTGATTATGTTATATTTTGATGAAATGGAGAATTATGTAATGGTTCGAAATGCTAAGGAGACTAGGGTTTAATTGCCAAGAAGAACGTTCATTCTTCCAGGCACTATGTTGTGAGATGGAGTCTTGTGCCATCGAATAATACTAAGAATGCCATTGAGTTTCAAAAGTGGTGGGCGGCTAGCAAATCTGGGTGCATTTCTGGTAGTGTTGTGAATTAACGGCAAGAGGTTTGTTGTTCGAATGTTTTAATATAGAGACTACGGCGACCAAACTTAATTATCATAATGATAAGGTCTTTCAATTCTCTGCCAGGCATAAGTCTTCTACAAACGGTTATTCCCAGCAGACGTGGGTTTGATAACATTATCGGGTGTGTGAGTTGATGCTTTTCTATTACATTCCAGTAGTCGCAAATTCAATAACAGAAGTTGCATGAGCAATTTCAGCTGGAGATTATACTTTCAGTCATAGAAAATGAAATAACAGGTGCATGAATGTTATTTTAATTTGAGGACATTATGAAATATTATAAATTATAATAATGAACATGGAGTTTCAATTTATCGAATGTCTTGAAATTTAAATGAAGAATTTTGGTGCAGGAGCACCTCTCCAAACACCTAAGTCCACCTTGGAACCAAATGGAGTTAGTGGATCTAAAGAATTCCTAAAAGTGAATTGGGATATATTGAGGCCAATAATGGCAATATCTAATAAACAATTTAATTTAAATATTATAAGTCCTAGAAGTCCTGGCAAAGGACTTAGGACCAAAACAATGTAAGGGTGGTCAATAGTGCCAAACAGGATCTAAAGTTATTTAGGGGAGTCAATTAGGTCCTAGAAGAAATAATAAATTAATTGGGATAGAAGTTAATAGGTTTTTAATATTAATATGCAATCAAATGTAAGTTGGAAATTCAAATATTTGAATCCCAACAGTTATGAGCATTTAGGAGGGAAAATGGGGTTTTAATGTTTTTAGACTTAACTAAGTCTTCCAACCAACCCAAATTGGTTGAGGCAGTTGATAGGAAGTTTATTTAATGCTTGGAAGAGAGAAGGTACAGACTGTATGGACATATTTAGAAATTCAATAAAAATTCAAGTTTTTCCTTGCAAAATCTTGTTTTTTTTTATGTTTGGTTGATTGTTTTGGGTTTGGAACAGAATTGTGGGTGATATAATAACATCATAACATCATTTTTCATCTGTATTGAATGATTATATAATCTATTTTGCTTCAGATTTGGAAAGTTGCTATAGGTGGTCATTTTGGTGCATTGAAATAACTCCATTTTGGTCTTTTTGATGATATAATGGGCCATTCAATGAATGTAATTGTTTTTTCTCATTGAATAGACCCTATGTAACATATGTATGATGTTACTAACCATTTGGATGCAGGAGAAGTTGTTTTAGTGGGTGTACACCATGAGGAAGAGTGGGAAAAGGGCACAAAATTGATGCCACAAGTGTAGCAGCAAAGGATCCACATTAACAAGGGTATAATTTTATTTGAGAAAACAGAATTATATGTCAAATGAAAGGTGAATCCAGAAGGAGGAGTTTTGGAAATGAGTTTTGAGTTGTTTTTAAGAAGGCCCTAGTTTTGAAGGCCTAGAGGGAGCAATTTGGGGCTTTTGGGTATAGAAAGCCTATAGGATCCAATTGACTTCAAATTTCTCTAATTGGGACCATATGAACACTCTATAAAAAGTGGCAAGGTTGGGTGTTAAGTCTGTAATAGGGTTCCTTTGTAAAAGTGACCTATTAGGTCTAGGAAGGAAAGTGGAGCAGCAGTTTTTGGGGGTTGTGTTCCAAATTAACCCTACCTAATTTTGAGATATGTTTTGTAAAACCATAAAAGATATCTGAATATGTAATTTAGTTTGGAAGTGTTTTGGGAAAACTAAGAGTTATTTGGGAAAAACTCGCTGGTTAAGGCTATAAGGATAGAGAGCCTAGAGTGTGGATTGAGGGTAAGATCTTGGAGTAGGACTTCAAGAACCACTTGAACATTTTTGGAGTCATATTTTAAGCCATATTGAATCCCTATAATAGTAAGGGAGTTGGGAGAAGTCAGATTGATAGGTTAGTGGCATATTGGCACTTGGGCCCACTTGGGTAAGGAACACCTTTGAGGAAACCAAGAACACTTTATTTATAAAATAACCCCAATCTAACCTACCTATTTGCATCAAATTTTCAACCAAGCTATAAATGAATTTTTGAAGCATTAGTATCCGCATTTGTCAGAATTTCTTTAAAAAATTATCATTGCAAGAACAAGAGCCACTTAGGCTTCTTACATATTATATTTATACATTTATGCATTCATTTCATTACTTTTGTTATTATTATAGTTACTTGGAATTGACTGTTATTGAGGACAGTGACTGGCATTTGTAGCACAGTCAGCAAGTTAAACATACAAGCATAACTATAAGGCATGGGAAATTTACAAAGCAAAGACATGAACATAAACATAATTGAGTATACATCAATACACCAAACACATGAATTGCATACCTAAAACATAAATAAAAAAAATTTGTAGGGCATGAAGTCAAATATATATGTCCAATAATGTCATACATTGAATATATTCAATATAGTAAAACTAGCTTCCTCAAAGCCAAATGGATGTACAACGTATCACTAATACAATATACAAAAAATATGTCCACTAATGCCATATAGGCATACAATCCATACCCCTAATCTAGTCCTTTCCCGCTAGGGGAAGAAAACAAATTCCAAGCTATCTTCGATTGTCATGTCGATGGAGATGCAGTGGATGCCATAGTCTTTTGAGTGCACTCACTCGTCCTCCTATCTAGACTCTTCTGTAGCTCGACCTGATAAAAAATAAATTAGATAGAGATATCTAATATACATCAAAATTGAATTATACAATGACATAAAATTGAATATTGGCTTACCGCTAGCAAATAGTCACTATGTTCATCCACTGAAGGTGCATGCTGGCGATTTGGAGTCATAAGTCCCTACAACAATGATCAAAATAATAATTAAAATACATACATGGATATCATTATAAAATTCAATACAAACTATTAAAATAACAATTAAAGTTAAGTGATCTCTTTCATACCTCAGTCAGTGATTCAGAACTAGCTACTGCTACAGCTACTCCACGATCCAAAGTATCATGGACAGAAAGAGGAGTCTCTGATGTCAAAAGCTGAAAATGAAACAAAAAAAGTAAATTATGCAGTTATCAAGATTACATATATTTTTTACAACCCTACTAATGAGTAAATGATACCTCCGTGAAGGTTCCACCGCATCCTCCGGTGTGCGGTGTCGAAGTCAAAGCTCCGACATTCAACTAGAGCACATGTACATGGAAAATTATAAGATAACCATTCATATAAGAACGTACTACTGACATGTTAATTATAATTCATTATTACATGTATACCTGTGGACTCAATGGTGACCTCACAAACCCAAGTGAAAGAATGTAATCATCATGCCTCTAGATTTTGATCATAATTTGTCTAGTAATTTAGTCATTCATTCATTAATTAAATATGATCAAGTAAATCCAATTAATATGAAAATAAAGATACCTCAAGGAAAGTTGCACGATGCCCTTCCCTGTCTGTTGTGAACGTCGATGGTCCACTAGTGCACATCTAATGCACATGCACAATAAGTTAGGATACAATTATTCATATAATTACATAATAATCAAATATGTTAATTAAATGTTTTATTCGATACATACTTCTACAATTGACGAAGATGTGTAAAAGGGGACATTAGGATCATTGCCACTTCCACTGCCACCACCACCACCGACACTCTTGCCCTGAATTTTCATCATAAACAATAGATACTAAATTAAATAGTTATTCTTTTATAAATGAAATATGATCAAAGCAATTTAATGAACTTGGAAATATTTACCTGTGTGTCAATGCCAAACGTCGTATTTAGAAAGTTATCAGTCATCAATCCAGAATCCTCTTGCTCTCTCTTGCCAGTACCAAATGTGCACAAGCATCCACATACCGAAAAATATGCCCCCTCGAGGATTGACCATAGTCACCCTCAACTAAAGGAGTGGCACACTAAATGAGACTCTGTGTCAGAGCACTAATCATGCCTAGTGTGTCTGCCTCTACATGTTCCTTCACAACGGAAGGAATACTAACATGATCCAATGGTGGCTTGCCACTAACAACCCTAGGTGCGTTAGGGTCACGATGTGCCCCTGCTCGATCAAATGATGAACCCCCTCCTCTACCCTGAGAATCCAGCATGTCAAAATAATTTGGCACCTCCTTGAATACAAACTCACAATAGAGTTTCCTCAAGAAATATATAGGAACCTCATGATTGTTGCAAGGAGGTGAATCAAAGACCATCCACCATCTCTCCCAAAAAAAAATTTTAATGTCTTCATTTATGCACCAATGAATTGGGAACCTCCTTGTTGTAGTTCTAAGAGTATTTGCGTCTCCTGGTTTTTTAAATAGCTAGCAAATGTCATCTTTTGTGATTTTTTTCTTTTTTATGTCTGCATAAGATAATTTATTTGCATAATATTGTTTTTGTTCTTTTCTTTTATCCCGCCATATATTAATTTTCCCACTAACTGTGCTTACATGGGTCGAGATTGCTTCCAATGATTTTGCAAGTCTTTCCCTTCCGGGATTTGTACCACTAGAATCTTTTAACCTATTAATTAAAGATTCTAATTCTTTTTGCCCTTTTTCAATTTGGTTCAACAAATTTTGTTGTGTTCCAGGAGGAGGTTTCTCGATTGGTGGAGGCAATTGAGGTTCATTTTCTTCATTTCTTTCTTCATTCGGTTCTTCATGAGGAGACGGAGGGTTTGGTGGAGGGTTTAGTGGAGGGAGATTATTTCTTCCTGACAATTAAAAAAACTACATTTTAAAATATTGATTACACAACAAATTTAAACAAAAACAAATTTGAACAAAACAAATTTAAACAAAAACAAATTGCAACAAAACTAAAATTTTTAAAAAAATAAGAGACATGATAAGTTGTAAAAACACTTACCTCTTCTCCCGGATTGAACTTGACGACGCCGTGGAGCCATTTGATCGATGGATGAACAAAAAAAATTGACTCACAAGCAACTATAATAGGGCGTGCGCACTTTCAAATCCTCTCTAAGCTGAAAACGCGGGTTTGAGAAAAAAAAATGAGCTCAAACCCATGTGCAGCAAAAATATATGACTTTTTACAAAGGGTGTATGCCCTATAGGGCGTACGCCCTTTGGCTTGGATTTCCCAAGCCTAAGGCTTGGGCAACCCAAGCCATAGGGTGCATGCCCTTTAGTGTGTGTGCACTATTGGAGATGGGGGGCCAAAAAGAAAAGTGGCAACTTTTTGGTCCCCCATCTTTGTGCACTTACCCTCAACGTTGATTTTTTCCTTACACATCATCTTTTGGTTGGCATATGCAATTCCATGAAGTGAAAATCCCAAGAGGTGTAATTTTATGAGAATACAGAGGGCACTCCTTGCTGAGTTAAAATGCTTCTTGTTGGCATTGAACCTGATTGATCATTTGTCTCTTGTAGTTTCTTTGCTGGACATTTTGCTAAATCTCTTAAAAAAAGTATGAATTTCTCATTGGAAAGGAGATCCTCATTTTCTTTGGCTCTCTAATGAAGCTACAAGTAGCTTTTCCTTAAGCATATTTCATGTAAAAGCATCCTAGTGGTCAAGAAAACCTACGTCACCCAAAAGGAGTTGCATTAGTGTTTGTGTTTGTGACATGTGCATTGAGTGTTTTGGTTTGTAGTTTACTATTTAAGGTTGGGGACTTAGGAAATATGATGAAGTGAAGGCCGAAGGTCGATACAGTGTCACCAAATAGGAAAATAAGGCTGAATCAAACTCATTCTTTTCTAACACGGGTGTAAATTTCTATGGAAATGCATGGTGTAAACCACATTCACTTGGCTGTCTCATGTTGCCATGTAAACTTGGAGTAGTCATGCAGGATATGGTTCATGCTTGGAAGAAGATAAAGTTAAAAATAGACACCTTTTTCTAGCTCTGTCAAATGGTCCAACATGTCAAATGCATGCAAGTGGAAAGCGAGGCATTCTACAAGAAATAAGAGAATCAACAAGAAAGTGGACAAAATTTGGAACTAATTAAAACTTTTCTATGTGTTAGTTATGCTTCTCGATGCTTCTATGTGTGCATTGAACTCAAAACTTCATCAAATGCTTCTATGTGTGCACCGAACTCAAAACTTTACTTTGATCCATCAATCACCAAAATCTATTTTGCAAATGACAATTAGTATTCAACATTTTAAGGTTATCCTACTCAAAGGAAACTCTTAAGACTTATATCAGTAAAAACTTTAAAAAATCCACATCACAGTAAATAAAAATACCCCCAAATATACAAAAAATACAAGTAATTCTATAAAGGAAGGCTTTGGAATCTTTCTCCCACTTTCCTACCAACTAATTGAGTCTAGGTTGTGACAAAATAAGTGGCACAAGATGTGGACTATTTGGTTCTTGGTGATCATGTTTATGTTTTTGCAAATAATCTCTGAAGCTTTCACCTTGAATATTATGATCAGTTCACGCTATCAATTCAGCACAACATGAAAGAAACCAGGTGGGAAGAAATCAAAGATATTGAAGGCTGAAATCTATTCTATGGTGATGAATATTCATTGATTTCATAACACAGAGTTGACCAATCCATTCTTTGCAGGGAGAACAATCACTGACAAGTGAAAACTGAGCAGATAGAATGCACAATTAGGAAAATTAGGGAAGATAGAATTTTAACTCAGTGAAAATAATGTGATGGAGTAGGTTATATCATTAAATAGATGGTCAGAGGTGCATTACAACTTTGCACATTGTACACCATAAAAATATGAGTGGGAATTAAAAACCTCTAAGAATGATCATTTTTAAAAAGTTCTCAGGCTAAAGTGATATAATCTCATCTTAAGAAGTTTATCTTGATTGTGATGTTTTTCACTAAAAGAAACTCTCTAAGTTGCAAATAGTGCAAATATCTGCTATTCAGATTGCTTTTTAGATAAATATGGGACCATACAGTTACTGCAAAGGAGAGACTAATGAGTGTTCACCATTGATAATATAATCAAGGAGCCAATCTTGAAATGATTCTTCAGTAATTGTACCAGTGATCACCTGTGCATCCCCTTCATCAGCTAGCATTGTAAATCCTGAAGAACAAGGAATCTTCAAGTCTTTCACAATTTCTCTCAATTCTGTGTTGTTATTGGTAGTGCTTCTCATGTTGAGAGAGAGAGTGAAATTGTATATACAAAAAACTAAAAATGTATCCTAGAAAACATCTAATGCTACCTACTCCATCTGGGCTAGGTTTCCTGTAGGATGTTGAGTGTGACTTGTTCGGTGACTTATCATTGGATCCCCTCCCAATTATTCACTTTCTTATTTGTCTAGTGTGCAAGTACATTTATCATTATCTTTTCAATTAATGGGGGTGAAAACGTGTTAATTATTCTATTTAATCATAATTCAAAGCATGTTACTAGCATTTTTGATGATTTAGTCCCTCCCACCTAATTTATGCTAAATCTTGAAGTTGATTCAAAATTGCTATTATTTTCAATGCTTTTGTCACTCGCCAACTTCTTTGATTGCAAGTGGCTTTGCTTGTGTTTCTGATAATTTAGGGACTTTTCCTTGAATTTGATTTGTGGATGTATCCAATCAGGTAATAATTTTGTAGTGCATTCCTCTGAAACTTGAACTTGGTGCAGTTGTGGTTCTATTTCTTCTATTTTTGGTACTTGGCTTCTATTTGGATTGGCTACATTTTTAACTTTGCATTCTATTACCAATTTGATGTGGCAGTGCTGCCATTCTTTGTATTCTTGTTAAACCTAAATTTCATGTAAGGTTTTCCATTTTGATATTTTTGGTATTTTAATTTAGCAACTTCTTTGACTTGATTTTGAGGTGGATTTGATAACATTTATGAGATTATGGTCCTTTTTTTGTACTTAAAATTGAATTTGATTAGGGCTTTTAAAATATTTAATAGGCTTAGACTTTCTTGCCTACCTTATCTTTCCAATTAATGGGGGAGAAAACTTGTTAATTATTCTTTTCAATCAGAATTCAAAGCAGGCTATTGGCATTTCTAATGATTTAGTCCCTTCCATCAATTTTAAGCTAAGTTTGAAGTTGATTCAGGATTGTTTCTATTTTCAATACTTTTGTCACTCCCCAACTTCTTTCACTGGAAGTGGTTTTGCTTGCGTTTCTGATAATTTAGGGATTTTTCCTTGAATTGATTTGTAGTTGTATCCAATCCTAATTAATAATTATGCAGTGCATTCCTCTGAAACTTGCATTTGATGTAGTTGTGGTTCCATTTATTCTATTTTTGGTACGTGGCTTCTATTTGGAATGACTGCATTTTTTAATTTTGCATTCTATTATCAACTTGATGTGGCATTGCTGCCATTCTTTATAGTTTTGTTAAACATAAACTTCATGTAAGGTTTTCCATTTTGATATTTTTAATTTTTGTTATTTTTATTTAGTAGCTTCTTTGAGTGGATTTTTAGGTGGTTTTGATTATATTTCTGAGATCATGGTCCTTTTTTTGTACTTAAAATTGAATTTGATTAGGTTTGTTAGAATACTTAATAGGTGTGGAATTTCTTGCCTATCTTAACTGGAATTCGATGTGGGTTTGTTGCAAGTTTTGAAAACTTGTTAGTTTCTATTTCTTAAAGTCCAACTTGGTCAGCTCATGTGGATTGCTCTTTACTTGGACTTGGACTTCATTAGTTAAATCTTCCATTGTCGATAGAATTTAATTTCAGTTATACTTAAGCTGCATCCTGGTTTCATTTTTTGATATTTTGGGTACTTATTAAATTTCTAATTCTTCTTAATAGAAATTTAAATAGGCTTGCTAACATATCTCATTAGTGTATTAATTGGGCTCCTCCTTTTTTATAGTTTTTGGTACTTGGTTTTCTCCAGTATATGGTATTTGATATATAATTTATTTTTATTTTTTGTCTTGTTCTCTCTCCTCTGAGTTTCATTTGATGTGGACTTTGGCTCCACTTTTCAATTATTTTGATACTTGCTATGCCCCTTTACTGGAATTTGACTTGGAATTGCAGTTTTAATGATTTTTTGTGTTTTTTCCACCTATATGATACTTTGGCCATTTGTTAGCTCCTATATGCTTGAACTTGATTTCAAATTTGTGTCTATTTGTAACGATTTTATCAGTTCTTCACTCCAAAGAAGATTTTGTGGTGCAAGTATTGGGGTTTTTTTGTTAGCATCCCACTCTTTGATACTAGGAGAAATAGGATTTAGGGTGTGAGTCCCTCAGTTGACGTGTTAATAGCCTCACACAAATTCCTCTCTTTTTTACTAATATATGATGTTTTCATCTTTTGCAGACTTTCTCCAGCTTATAAATGTTATCTTTATATGATGCCTGGTAATTTATATGCCAATAAATCTAGTGGCTTATCTCCATGATGTGATTCATCCCATGTTAATCCCCTTTAATTTGAACATATTTTTTTATTACTTTTTTGGAATTCATTTTTTCACTCTATTCTTAAGTTGATGTTACTGATACTTTATAGTTATGTTTTCTATACTCAACTTGAATGTGATAAACCAACTCTTTTTTTTTATCAATCTTAGCATAAACCATGATTAAATTGACTGGAATGATTTTTATTTATTTGGTTACATTTTTGGTATTGTTTAGGTGTGAAAATGTTTAAATATCTTATTATTTTCATGTTGGTTATCATAGAACTGTTTTCATTTTTGTAAATTATATGTGTGTGTGTGTGTGTGTGTGTGGCTAAGCGTATGTTGTTGTGGCTGTCTGCACAATTCTAGGGAAGTTAATAAACACGTTTCTCTTAAAAAAAATTCAAACTTAGTTCGAACCTTCGCAGCACCAAGAGATAGAATGTATAGGCATCATTTATTAGCTATGTTTTTAAGATGCAGATATCTTAGATTGTTTATCCTTAAACATTCTCAGCATACCATTTGTTATTTATTTATACTGTTCATTTCTGTTAAGTGTATTGAATGCAGAAGAACCCAACAAAATAGAATTTGTCAAATTGAGGGTGTTATTTTTATTTTGTTTACAATTGATGCGTAATGTGGAATAGACAGAGAAGGGTAATTTAGTTGTATTTACCTGTCAGTGAAATTGATTTAGAAAAGATACTTTGGCCAAAGTTTTCATTTTGCATATGTATCACTAATATGCTTGGTTAGTTATATAATTTTCTCTCTGCCACCATGTGATTAGGATTTCTACTTAGACTAAAGAATGTTGAGTAGTTAGATTCACAGTTACATCATATTTTTTCAATCCATCAGTGTCAGGAAGCTATTCTCCTCGAGCAGGGTCGGTGCGCTTTCCATTTCAGGGTAAGCCCTAGGAGAGCTAACCACTCCATGGTTGGGCGGAAACAGCACCTAGGCCACACTCTCTTCTTAGGATTTTGAGGTGGGTATGTTGTCTAGAGGCTTAGGAGACATGGATTGCTGACAATGTGGTGCCTTGTTACTATGACTTTGACGGATTTGGAATTTGAAGTTTATCTTCATATTGTATTGATCATGTTGTTTTACATAGTATGGATCAATGGATAGTCGAAAGTTTCTTATATGATGTATTTTTATTTCTTAAATGACTGTAGTTATCGACAATATGGTCGATTGTATTATATTGTAACTCCTTTTCATGTTTATTATATGTCGACTTCTTGTTCGAATTTTATATCATTAGTGACATATATGGGAAATTATTTTTGACCTTGTGTAATTTGTAGCTAGTGTCATGTTTATTTGTTTATGGAAAAAGGGTCTTTACATGATTACAAAACCAATTCTAATAAAATCACCCAAAATTAGCATCATTCTACTAAAAGAATGAATTCTAGTACAATAGTATCTTTCTTTTCTATTTTAATAATTCGGTATCTCAAAATAAAAAATAAAAATTAAATCCTATTGCTTCCTATGATCCCCTGATTGGAGAAAAGTTTAATGAAATCTCATTCAGAATTTGGAATTAACCAAATATTGTAATAAGAAACGCTGCAATCTTAAATGGCCTAAATAAAATCGATATATATATATATATATAGTCTGACTCCAGACTAGAAAGTTCTAGATTTATAAAAAATTTAAGACAAAACGGCATCATTTACTAATCTACGCCTAATCTATCCTTATTTGTGGCCAGAGAGATTCTGAACAATTTGAAACACTTTAAGCGATTAAACTGAAGTAAAAATTTGAATCTGCTGTCTAAATGAAATAGATGAGTGTATGTTAGATCCCTGACCCAAGACTCCTATGGTTCTCATCGTCATGCAAAAAGAACTAAAAGCTGTTCACAATTTTTTTAGCCATGCCGTCCACAAATCAAACCCAACAAGTTTTATTTAAAAGACAAAGACGAACAAACAGCCTGAGTAGAAAAAGAAAAGTAAAAGATAACAAAATTGATGTTTTAAATCATGACACAGACCAAAGATGTTAATGCGCTGTATGCCAAAGAAAACTCTCAATTTCAACTTCAAGATAAACAATGCACACACTAGAAGAGAAGCAACGAGGGAGAAATCCTTCACATTTGCAGGTGGAAACAGGGATAACAAATAGGTAATGATTTCTAAAAGTTTCAAATTTTCCTACTCAACTAAGCTTTTCATGAGGATTTTTGAAAATTTTCTACACATTTTAACAAACTACGAATCATTATTTTTTTTGTTAATGCTGCTTTGCAACCTGCGTTGTCCTCTATTGTTTTGGATTGAATTTCTCTGATCTCCTTCCTTCTCAGTCCTCCATTCCTCTCAATTTTCTGCGTTTTTTCTTTCTTTACTTCCGTTTCTTTAATTGCTGCCTTTTTCCTCTTGACACTCCCTTTCTTAACACCTGCGTTTTTTTTTAACAATCACCTCCGTTTTCTTTTAACAATCACCTGCGTTTCCTCCCCTTTGCGTCCCCCCGTTCTCTCCTTAAATCACTTACCTTTTTTTTAACTGATGTCCAACATGCAGGGCGGAGCTCTCAGTTAATTCCTAATTCAACTATCTTATCAGCACTTTAAGCCTCAATCGATGCCAGGAAGACTTCGATGAGTAAATTTCGTTATTAAATCCAAAATTTCACTCTCTAAATTCCTCTTTGTGACTTCCCACCACTAACAGTTCAATAAATTATCTTTTTAAAACAGTCAAACATACTTCGAGAAATCTGTGATCAGTAGATGCCATCCCCATGCGCATTTCCAACACTAATGTACTCTGTCTTGTTCAAGAACCGTAATCCATTCCTATAAGAAAACAAATCCAATCTTTAGAAAAGGGGTAAGATTTCAGTGATAATAGAGCAGAAGATGATTCAACAATCCTAGTCTTTATATACCTTATGAAAGAGTGCCAGTTTGCCAGAGGACTTCAATGGAAGGCAAAAATAGGTCCTTTAGCTTTTCTCCGTTGCTTATAGAGTTTCTCCTTATCAGTGTAATACAACACTGCAAATTGGTATAAACATTCATCAACATTTAATCTGCAACTCTGCTAGAGTGGATGAAGTGACAATCTATTTGTAAAGAGAATATATGTAAGGATCTTGTAGGGAAACCTTAATTTCTCTCCATAATATTCTTGAAATAAATTAGCAGATTGCAATTATTTTTCAGCCAGGACATCCTTAGCTTTAAACCTAGCTCCATTTCATGCGAACACTGTTCCATTTCTGGAAGAGGGGGAAATGAATTTAGTAACTCTCCTAGAAGCTCAATAGTTTTATTGGATAGATGTTTCCTTTGCAAATAAGGATTTTCACCTCTCTAAATACGTGCCATTCTTGTAAGTGCTAAAATACCCAGAACGTGCCTGCTCATTGCTTCATGTAGTTTCACAACTCGGAGATTTGAGGTGAAATCAAATTTGATTTAATTGGAAAATCTCGCTTGATATTTTGACGATTTGACCTCTCACAGGTGATTTGATTTGATTGGCAAATTTAGCAAATCAGATTTCATTTTATTTTTAAGATTTGTAAATTAGATTTTATTTAATTTTTTGATTTGCAGATCAGATTTCATTGATTTGAAAGCTAATTTAGAAGACTAAAAGTTGCTTTAGAAAATATATTAGAAAGTGAGACAGGTTTGGATGAAAATCCCATATTATATAGCCTATAGACTAATTAAATGCAAGGGGCAGTTACCGAATGAAATCTGTGCAGATTGCGTTTACGTGTAGTACTGAATTTTATTTAATTCAATTGCGTAGCTAACTGCAATTACCAGTAAAGAACTAAAAACCCACCACTGATTTCCTCTCTTTCATTTCCGTGTTACGATTAATAACTACCTTTTCTAAGTTGACGTGCAAGATTAGCGATATAGAGTCCAAAACGAGAACTTTCTCTATTCTAAATTATTCTGCAGGTCAGTAGGATTTGTGGAAATTGCCTTCTTTGACGGGAGAAAAAGAGCCATTAAACATTAATGGGGAGGGTTTTCGGACCGGCCTTACCGGCACACTCGACACAGGTAGCTGCTTTCACTCTCAACATCTGACCTAACATTTTCAGTTCACATCGTTCCCGTTTTGGGATTTTTTTTCTTTCACATATTAAGAAAACAAAAACAAAAATATACAATCTTAAAAGTAAAACAAGCTTAGTAGTATGAAACCCTTCTACTATAATTTTTGCATTGAGTTGAATATTATGAGCAATATCATTTAACAATCAATAATAATTGTCTTATATATAAGATTAATCATAAATAGTTAATTGGTGGAAATAATATATATTATTTATTGATTTGTTAATTAAAATTTTTAATATATATATAATATAATTCAATCAAAATTTGAAAACTCATAATTTAATTTATCTCTATTTAATATATGTAGAAATTAATTAAAATATCTTCTTAAAAATAAATGAATAAAAGACATATAAATAATTATATTCTCCTCAACAAGAGCTTTCTTATATACATAAAATTTGGACGTAATATTTATGTTTTAATTATAAACGTATTATTTAATCTCTGTCCAAACTATGACCACATCGCTATTTACATCTAAGGACATATAAAGATTATAAAAAAAGATTAGTTAGACTTTCTTACCCATTTTCTTATCTTTAAACAACAATAAAATAGTTGAAATAATAAGTAATATATAATATCAAAAAATGGGAGTGCATTTGAATTGGTATACAGTCATTTTAGGCTTGAAAATTCTCACGTAGCATTCTCCATATCTATAAGCATACCAAGTATCATGTTTAAAATTTTACTAATAAAACATGACACACTCTTCATTTTTTTTAATCTCGTGTATATTTAATGTATAAAGCATGCCACACAAGTATGTGGTACAAAATTTATATGCATCATACATGAAGTAAGTGCATAAAAGATATCAACTCACCACTTGCATGTCGGAAAGGAGGGAACAAAGCTAACACATGAGTGTGTAGACAATGTCACCCTCATCCAAGGGAAATGTCGATGGCTGGATTTGGCTTAATCCTGTAGCCATGTCAAGAGTCATGGTGGTGTCAGCCTGAACAACATATATAAAGCATGAATCAAAATTATAGTACATATACATAAATTATAAAGTATATATAACTTGACTATAAATTTATGGAACAAAAGCATGTACATTACCTATGTGTGACACGTAGCTAATGTCACTGATGAGTCAGGACATAAATGTGATTGCACAACATGAGACAATCCAAAAGCCTACAATTGTAAGTATGAATCAAAGTTGTACATAAATTAGTAAGATATAAACACTTAAAATTAATGAATGAAAAATATACTACAAGTATATGCAGCTGAGTCTCAATGACCAGTGGGGTAGAGAATGAAGAACTGCCAATCTTAGTGTTACATGAGGGATCCTACAAAATCGCAAAATATGTCAAATACATTATCAATTAAAGTTTTTTAATTGTTTAAAGTTTAAATGTATCAAGATCAAAGTGCATACTGTGAACGTGGCATCGAGCTCTTGAGGTGTGAATGTCATATGATGACGGCTAATGAATGATGAAGTGTCAACCCTCCTCTGTTCACTAAAAAATCCACATGTTATGGTTCATAATTGTATAAATATAAAATTTAATATTGCACTATAAATTATAATTAAATTTACCTCTGCAGGATGATCATCGTCCACATTGAGAAAATCAACATATGATGTGATATCATCTCCAACATCACCATGTGTGCCACCATCATCATCATCATAGCCACCATGGACAGCACGAGGATCAGTTTGGGGACCACTACATATACCCACATAACTCGTGCAAACATGTGCTATGTTGGGGGCAACCATCACCTAGGTCAAGTGCTCTAACAAATTGCATGTAAGGGAACTCAATGAACCAAGAGCTGATTGCATTGCTCGAGGATGGACAGGTGCGGGAACTATTGGAGAAGGAAGAGGAACAAGGGGCTCATTGTGCACATGAGTTCTAGTTCTATCACTCACTTTGGCCCCTGGCCTGTCTTATGGCATGCCCCGACCAACCCGCTCTCATGTCAAAGTAATTGGGTTTCCTACCCAATTCAAATTCAGCCCATAATTTTTTTCAAAAAATAAAGGGGGGCCTCAGGATTATCATGTGCTAGTCCATATTTGTCTCACTATCATTCACAAATTGAGTTCAAGAAAGACATACATAAATGTTGATACTTGACATGCGAACTCTTATAGACCCCACCACAAATAAACTTAATTTCATTAAATGCAATTATTACACATGTGTAATAAAACTATTTCACTTGAAATGTTTAGTCTTTTCATCTTATAATGCTTCTTGGAGATTGATCTGGTCCTTCCTTAAGAGATCATGGGTGTGAATTTATTGATACCCTTAATTTCCATGTCTATGAACTATTTGATTTATATTTTATCCAAGCTTCTTACACCTATCATAATTCCAGGGTTAGTTGTGTAGTATTTCAAGAACTTCATTGAAGTATGTGGTGATTGTACTAGAAGGCATTACTTTGTCATGTCTTGTAGCCATATATGGGAGATCCTTCACAACCCCTATTAATTTATCAAGTTTATGCTAATCAACAAGAGATTTAATTGAAGTGGCTACATTTGGACTCAGTGGTTTGACACAAGTTCTTTTAAAATTTTTCTATATGCTCCATGTTTATCTTTATGTTAATTTCTAAAGAATAGGCTTCCCTCAATTTGTGAGTATTCTTATTCTATAAACCTTAACCCGAATTTGCATCAAATTCTCTATAGTAAAACACTAGTCACATGGACTCAACCTCTTCTCATAGGGGAGACACCTTTTTTTTCATTATCATAAATGTACTGTTAATTTAAAAAAAACTCAGGTTCACCCCTTTCCTAACAATGGTCCTCCTGTGGATTGCATATTTGGGGTCATTCCTTTCTCCAAATTATAATCTAAAAAACTCATAAATTCATTTGCAAAATCTGTGTTGTTCTTTGGAAGGCTTCTATATTATTCCAAAGTAGCACTCTATTATATTGACTACACGAAGATTTTCATTATGATACATGCATCTTCTATTTCATACCCATCAATTATATTTATGAAACATTTTAAGTGGTTTTCACTATTGAAAATGTTATGGCCTTAGAATTTTGGCACTTTTCCTCTAATATCCTTTTGAATTAGATTAGGACAATTAGGGATGCCATAGAATTTTAGCTACTTTTATCTCTCTATTCTTGAAGACTAGATCTTATTGGAAAGAATCTCTAAGATTTTATTCTAGGAGGTATTCTTACATTTTCCTAATTATTTTATCATTGTTGGTTTTGTAAAAACTCTCTATCTTTTTATTTCCATTTCCTTTATAAATGAGACTTTTCAGTTTAGGTATTCCCCAACAAGTTGCTACCAACTTGAAGGGCCATGAAAATTAACATTCAAGTTATAAGTCATTTCGTTATTAATTTGCAATTTTTTTCCACGTCTTCTAGATGTTTCTCCTTCTTGGATCACTCTTACAATCATGTTGAAATACAACTCAATTTAGATGCAAGGAAAAAAGAACATTTTTTAATATTTTGTAACTATTCTCAATACTAATGGTGAATGGGATTGAAGTACCTAGCATGGTGAATTACCCATAAAACCTACTAGAATGGCCCCAATTTTCTATGTGTCATTACTCTAAAATGCTAAAAATATCATGGGATAGGAGAGAAAAGTGAAATAATAGAGTATACAAGTATGTGACCATATATGGTGAATGAAAATGTGGCCACTCACCAAATAATTGAAAAATGAACTAAACTTACGTGCTTTTTAAAAATTCAAAAATCACATTGGTGTTATGGCTTAGAAAATTTGGGCCAAACTATGTATGCTTATTTTAATTAATAGTGTGTACTTGTTATTTGAAATAAAAATGTGCATGTTCTTTTTGAGAACAAAACATGTACATATTTTTCTAAATAAGCATAATGTGTACATGCTATGTTAAACAAGAAAAACATGTAAACATTTCTTCGAATAAAAGAGCTAGATGAAATACATGTTATAGCTTTGACTTGTAGTTCTTGAAAATGTGTATCCATTTTGAATTCCAATTAGTTTTTCCTCCTTAAATTTTTTTTTCATTTCTTATAATTGTAAGTTATATTTAATATATATATAATTTCAAGATGTTTTGGAATAGTTTTGGATCTCTAAGACCTTTTAATACTGGTCATCATATGACACATTTTTTAGAAGACTATATGTTTCCACACTGTGCAACTTTCTTTATTGTAGTGATGACTTTGTTTCTTCCGTTACCTACCACACTCTTCAATCAAACTTGTCATTTATTTTAGTTTTAACCTAGTAATACTACCCACTTTCTATTTTCTTCAACTAGTCATTTGTTGCATATAAGGCATCATATCCTTCACAAGATTTTGATTTGGTTACATTACTATGCCTCAATTATTTCTTAGAACAACCAGTTGTTTCCTATTGGGATATTGATTTTCCACTTAATTTGATGTTAGTTTTGTCACCACACAATTATTAGCACATCATGCACTATTGCTTCCTTTTCAAATTACCTTAAAACTAGAAATTGTTCTTTCTTAAACATGCTACATCACCAATATCTACTTCTCTAAGTGACCAATTTGAGAGAAATATAGTTTTCATGATCTCTATCAACTTTGTCATATTGTTTTTTATTTGCTTCTTCATGAATCTCTATAAGCTAGACTATATAACTCTACCTCTAACCATGTAAATATTGTAGTCAACATCTTACCAAAAAAGCACCCCAAGTCATTTCTTAGTTCAAATTACCCTCTAGAAGAAACTTACTTATGCGCCTCTTGAAAATTGCTTCAAGTTTGGTGCTTTTATTTGTACACCTTTCTCAAAAATCAAACCTATAAAAAATATTGTTATTCTTTAATCTTGCATATTGGCGCTTAATTTGATAGATCTCCAGGCTTTTAAAAAACTACATCTAATGCCAACAAGTGTTGATTGCTTCACCTTTAGTGTTTTTTTAACAACCCTATTCCAATACCATGGTACTAAGGACACTTTATCATTTCTCTCTTGATAAATTTATTCCAATCTAGTGCAACCTCAAGCGAACACACTTGTTAGAGGATGTTCACACATGCATATCTTCTACCTAATACTATAGTACTAAAAGACACTTTGTCACTTCTCTCAAATGCATTTATTCCAATCTAGTACAACCTCTACGCAAGGCGCTTGTTGGAGGATGTTCACACGTGCATATTTTCTACCTAACACTATAGTAAAAAAAGACATCCTCGAACATTTTTTTTGTGAACCACCTCTCTTATGGGTCACCTATAGTGTCATATACTCATAAGATTTCTTTACGAGACTCCTATAGATCATTTATAATGCAACACATAATATTTCTATTATAGATTATTATTTTCTCTCATAATAACTCAAACTCTAATACGACTTGATGAAGTCATACATAAGAGATCTATTCAAAATCCTACCACCCAACCCTAACAAATAGATAAGGTCTAAATGTCAATAATAGTTGTATTTTATAATAACGAATGAACACATCAGTTACAACTTTTGTAAGCATTGTTAGCAATTGAACTAAGCATGGGCTTGAAAACTGATGCTTCTTCATTCCAATCCACTTACAGTATAATACATAGAAATTTGAAGTAATTTTGTCTTTTTTGAAAATTAAGTGCAAAAGCAAAAGGTACAGGGCAACACATTACGGTAACTTTGAAATTTAAAATATGATGAACCGCTCATTTCATTCCTCAGAATAATAAACTGTTTCTAATAACTAGTAATTGCACTTTGGTTTGCAATTGAGTACCCTGAATTAATAATTTGGGTAGTAATTTTAATAAGTAATTGTAAATTATATTTATTAATTTTTATAAGTAATTATAAATTATATTTCTTAATTTTAATAAGATAAATAGTTATAAAATAAATTTATTACAATAAACTTTTAATTATTATTTTAAAATCAACTATAGATTAAATATACAACTACAAATAAAATATAAATATAATTTAAAAAAATTAGTAGAAATATAAATATAATTTTAATTATAACATTTTAGAATCGTATTGTGTCATTTATCTTCTCTTCTTCATAATATATCAAAACCAGTGAAATCAAATTTTGATTTTAAAAAATCACATATAATTTACTTCTAAAAATCTTAACACTCAAAATTATATAAATTATTATAAAAGTTCAAATTCAAATTGATTAAATACATCTTAATAATTTAAAATTTTAAAGTGTATAACCATGCTATTATTTTAATATTTGTAAAATAATATATCATATAAAAAAATTATATTATATATTTTAACGAGAAATTGTAAAATCTTATATAATATATATTATTATTTATATTAATAAATATAGATATTATTTTACATTTAAAATAAATAATATAATATTATTGTACAATATTTAGGGTTTACTAAATATTGTCATAAAACTAATCAAAAAATAATATTGCATAATTATAATTTAAATACATACAAATCGAAACCCTTAAACAGAAATCAACCAAAAGAAACAAGATCAAAAAATTTCAGCGATCGACAACTAAACAAGGAAAACTTCAAAATCTTAACAACTCACCAAAATTGTAGAGCTTGTTGTACTCTGAAATTATTATGTTACTATTAATAGCTTTTTGTCTCGTCTTTATATATGTCTGCTACGTGGCTTTTTGAATAATTGGCAATGGTGGTGATGATAGAAAAGCAAGGAAATCTCAGAAATGTGATGACAATTTCTATTACCAAACAAGGGCTGCGTGCAGCTGGAGTCCCTGCCTAAGGTGGGACTGTAGGAGTTTGTGTGTGCAGCCAACATTTTCAGTTTAAAATATGTGACTGGTTAAATAATTGTTATATAATTTTCTTGGTAGTTTATGCTAATTTTGAATCAGTTGTAGTAGTTGAGACAGTATTTAAATAAGTGTGCACGGGTTTCCTATAAACGAAAGGAAGCTAAGGTTCTGTCTTAGCAAAAATTGGAATTAATATATTTCCTTAAAAGGACTGAGCTGATTTATTAAGCAGGTAAATTTTAGTGTGTGAGATTAAATGTGAATGCCATTTTAAAATATGAAAATCAATTTGATATAAATTTCTAAAAATCTCATCATTGATATAGTGAAATTTGAAATTGAAGTAGCAAAAGTCACAGTTGTTCTAAATGAAATTGTAGCCTGAATATATATTTACTATTATTTTCGTTATCTACAGACAAGCTGCTTGTCATGAGCAGGTATTACTGAGAAGTTCACTTACGTATCACATGTTTTGTCAAGCAAAAATCTGCACCGTCATTAGTCTTCACATTTTCAATGCCAAAATGCTGGTAAAGCTGTCCTGCAAAAATCTGCACTATTGAACATTGTAGATATCATCAGTCTTCATGCTGTAAATGCCAAAAATGCTGGTAAAGCTATGCTTTGGGAATTGCTGCAATAGAAGGGAGAGCATATTAGTTTTTACATTTTTTTATAAACTACAAGAATTTCTGAATTTAGGCAGAAGATTACAAACAGTATCAAATTGATATTTAAATCTAGACATAACAGTTAATGGTATTACTATGACCTTGTGCATAGCAATTAATGCATTACATATGCAAAATAAACAGAAAACAATTCATGGTTTGAATTGATGCTGTGGATTTTCTATGTGACCATGAACAATTGTTCATTAAAATAAAAGAAGTAAGAAGCATTGCAGTAGATAGGGAAAAGATAAAGAGAACCATGTTTGTTTGAACATTATAGAGAATAGAACAAAGAAGTCTTGTCTATATTAGATAATCCAAATTCATAATTATAGAATTAATAAACAGAACATGTCATTAGATCAAATTAGTGCAATGTCAAGGCTACTTACCTTGGTTCTTTATTTATATAATGTTTAGCAATGAATGCTAAAGAAGTCTTGATGGTTCACATTTGTGAGCATTATATAGATCAGTAGTGAGTACTAAGTGGATCATTCATGCTCATGAGAGATGAGTTGATGTGGTTGATCAGTTGTAAAAAAATGGGCCACAGATTTTGATTTTAAAACTATGTAGTTGAATCTTTGTATAACATCATAAAATACCTCCTACATTTTGGTGGGTGATGTAAAGATGTCTATTATGAATGGTTGATAGGGAATAATTCTTGATGAAGATTTTGCAGATAGGGTGGCAGGTGAAGTGGGCTTGATATAGGAGAAATTCCATAGTTGAGTCAAAATAGTACTATGTGAGTTACCTTTTGGGAAGTCTTGATGCTTTACCCTGATCAAAAACCATGTTAATATGTTTTTCCTACTAAAAATCTCTGGCTAGAAATTGCTATTCTGTACTTGAAAGAAGAACATACTGTTCTTGAAAGTGGCACACTTGTTTTCAAAATCATTCTCGAATTTGCTAAAAATTGAGTCTGACACTTCTAGTAAAGGGCAAGATGCACACTATGGTGGGATGGCAAGACACTACTACTTAAAATAGGAAGAAAATGTATAGCTGAAAAAAGAAGAAAAATATATTAAGGATCTGCAATTACAGCAGAGAGTGTTCAATGCCAAACAAAAATGATGATCCTACTAAACCCAAAAAGACTCATAGTGTGAATTACCACAGCATTTACATTGATCAGACTCTTAAAAACTATCTACCTAAATAAAGAACCAAAATAGACAGGGCGTTGATTGGATAGTGTGTTGATATTAGGGAGGCAGAGTTGCAACAGCCACCCAGGTTCCAGCATTGTGTAAAATATTTTAGTAGGTCAGAGAGGAAGAAAAAAAATGAAAAGCAATTAAAAAGCACAAATATAAAATACTTTAATGATGAACATAAAAAAATTGAATGCTGTGTTTCAGAGGTCAATATTTCAAGAACAGCCTAGAATCTATCAGAAATAATATAATTTGAATCTGAGTCCATTTTTAAATCCTTTTATGTGATAACGTGGCATAACTTTAACAGATTATATGGCTATGTCATGGCGTAATGATTCAAATTTACAAACTTTAAGAATGTGGGCCAAGCTTATCACATAATGTGTTAAAGGGGACATTTAATATCATTGAAATTTACCCAGCGAAACAACATTCATGGTTGATTCTGTGCAATTACAAACTGCTTATAGAACAAACTAGGCGTGAGTATATGGATAGCTAGAATTCTTTGAGGAAGAGCAGATGGTGCTGAATGGAGTAATAAACCTGATATCACTATGATAACTATCTTTGTAGGGGTTAAATCATATATAAAACCTTTTCTATTTCATGAACAAATGTTATTCTTTATAGAATTTGAGAAACCTTGTAAAATTGGGGAGTGCTAAGATTGATCCTTAGTGATTGAGATTGTCATGAGAATTTTTGTATAATCTAGTGCTAGTGTACACAATGTCATGTTGGGATGTCCTCCCAGAATAGCAGACTTAAACATATAAAAGGTAACTTATAATGCGAGCCTCCATAGATTACCAAACTACAGTGTAATTGACTATCTTCTTAGGGATTGAATCATACATTCAACCTCTTGTGTTTCATGATCAAACCTTCTCTTAATAATATGATTATTTAGGATTATTTCTGTAGGCTTTGTTTATTTAGGAATCATGACCATTTCGTTTGAGGATGGAAATGAACAAGATTCTTTTGCAAATAGATTTTTTGCCGAATTTTTTCCTGGAAGTAAGCATTGTCTTCATGGGTAATGCTATGGGGTTGATCATTTTGTGTTGAGAGTGTGCTGTTATTGAAGAAATTCTATTCAAGTTACCACAGATCTTCAAGGTCAGATACAGTCTATGTGAATAGATGACATGGATCCAAGTAGAATTTGAGCTGTATATGTCTCTAATGCATCGTCGTGTCTTTTAGTTGTACATGGCTATATCTGGCCTCAGATAGAAAAAAGTATGTAATATTGAGCCTAGTTTCTCCAACCAGGGAAAACAGGGCTGAAAAATATGTGGTGTTTTACTTTTTTGAATGTTGTGGTTCTTGGCAATATTTCAGAAGACTTGTACAAAAATTGTGTGGTAGATTTTGGAAAAATTGCAATATCCCTACAAGTATTATACTTGTATAGTGTATTGCATATTGTGTCATGTAGCATGTGATGCGATATTTATTTTCTATGTGTTTGAAACTTGGTTTCGTTTTCAAAGATTTTTGCTTCTTTGCAATGAACAATGTCAATGCTTCATCTAGTAGACATGATAGTATAATTCATCAGGGCTTTTATCTGCAATATATGCAGATGCAAAATACTTCATTTCAATCTAATCAAGGTATCTCATTATAAGACTAAGGTCTATTGCTAGAATGTAGCATTGAGGATAAATTTGTGGGCATACCACACAACTTAAGGGATTGGAGGTATGCAATGCCTAATAGGACTAGGAAGACTGGAAATGACTGAAAGTGAGTTTTACCTATTTCCTTTTATCTGTGATTTTTCCAGATTTATTTTGAACTCGGCTGTTATGGAATTTCAGAAGTTAAAGATTTTAATAGAAAAAACTTACAAATTCTATCTGCATATGGAGCTTGTCTTTTCCATCTTTTTCACCAATCATCTTGATGGGGAGATGGTCCATGAAAATATCAATTTCAAGAAATTTGTAGTTTTTTGTTGTTACAAAATTTCTTGGTGAGGTATTGAGGCTTCCCTGGTTCTAGTCCTTGCATGAGAATATCATGAATGTAACATGGATCCCTTCATGCCAAACTAGTATTAGCAGGTCTACCACGTTAGACTGAAGTAGGGGTTCTTGCACTTCATGGTAGTGTTAGATGTTAAAAGGGGAGGTGAGTTGTTTAGTAGAGTATATCTGTGTTCAAAAGAACACCTTTAGAGTACCATGGTAGCATGTAATTGTAACCTATTGTTGTCAAGCAGCAGTCTGAATCATTGAGGTATTTTTTAATAATTATGATCCAAAATGCTTACAGATAGTTTCCAAACCAAAAATCGTATATCCCGTGACTTTAAATTATGAAAAAGGAAAATCCTAATTTTAATACTAAAAGTTATGCCAGTCAAATGAAATTTGTTCAACAACAAAGCTACAGCTAATGGGATTAGCTTAATATTAAATCAGAGATTTTGTTGGTGCAGTAAATAAGTTAAAAGCGAAAGAGCAACTTGGCTTACCTTGGGAAGCATATGCCTGGTCTTTTCATGTATCCTACAAATAGCAGAGAACAATGCTAGAATGAGTGAGAAAGACAGATACGAATGCTGAAACACAACTTTGTAAAGTGGTGAGAGGACAAAGCAATGTGTTTGTAACTTTGTTTAACTTACGTTGTTTTTCTATTCTATAATGCTAAGTATGATATCATTCATTGTAATGGTAAATGTGCCATGAATTTAAAATTTGCGTAAGAGGTAGACTACTGGTGACATGTCTGTTTTGTAGGTTTTGAATGGCACTGCTGCAAGTTGTGGAAGATGCTGCTCCAAGAGTGTGGAAGGCATGTTGCAGTTTACAATGCCGTCCTCATTTTCTACAATGCATTGTAGAAAATGATGGTATTCAAATGTTGTATTTGTGGCACATGCTAGGCATTTGGCTTTATTGCTTGCTGACAACTGTGTTGCTGAAATGGCTTGATGGCATGCAGTGCATACTGGTTGGTATGGTGGCAGGTATGCATTTCTTGGCCTTAATATTCCAGAGATCTATAGTTTGTATGAAGTGTTTAGCATGGATTGTCAAATGTTAGCAACTTGCTTACATTTTAAATGTGCTTAAATGTGCTTGTGTTTGAAAGGTTTGAGGATTTTGTTACTTACTTGTATATTAGAGGAGACTAAGTTCTGCAGAGTGGCTTTCATGGAGTCATCATTGAGCTGGTCTATGAATGTTGATGGGGTTGATTTTATGATATTTGTACCGATTGGGCCACTCCATATAACATTCTTTGCCAAAAGCAGCGGTGTTGTTGATGAGGCTAGAATCTGTTGCAATGTTGTGAATGCTTGAGAGTGGTAATCTGAAACTATTACCTGCAGGGAAAACCAATTAGTTAGTAGAATTAGAGGGAGCGTTATATTATATGAGTAGTGCAAAAGGAAGTTTGATATGTAGTAGCAAGAACTTACCGAAGCTGTGTCATATATAGTTTCGCCATCCCTGACATGGAGGTGGAATTCAGTTGTTGATTAGCTGTGTCCTGTTACAAGAATTGCTAGTGTTCCAAATGGGTAGGTGTTTGTCGAATTAACTAGCTGTGAAATTGTAACATCTGGTGTGAGTTTTCGTTGCTTGCAAACTTTTTCAATGGTTTGAATACATGTCTTTGTAGTTAGGTGGAGACAGTAATCAACATCACCTCTTTCAAATGGGCTTTTCTTCTTGATTATAAATTCTGTTAAGTGTACACTAGCACCAGGTGAAAGCTTGGGTAGGTGTGTGTCAATAAGTTTGTTTGTAACATTAGCTGTGATAGTCATCTATCCCTGACTATCTACAAGATCTACATGTACAATTTGTGTTTTGCTTGGGCTTGAAGGGTTTTTTGCAAGGGCAGGTCCATATGTGACAAGAACATCACCTTCAAAGGCTAGGGCAGATTGTGTTGTACATATTTCGATTATGCTGGATGAATGATGTTGTTGCAGTTTTAATCTGTAGTTAGAAAAGATCAGACATTTCAGAGAAAGCCATGGTGGGTTAAACATATCATACTATTATAAGAATATATTTTTAATTTTTAAAAATATAATTATTGTATAGTAAATTTAATTGGTAAAATTAGTTATCTTTATTTTTAACAAGTAGATTCCTTTAGAAAAGCTAAATAACTTTTTTCCCTTCATCAAAATAAAGTTTAAATGCAAAGTGTATTAAATAATAAATATAAATAAACATAATAAAAGATCAGACATTTCAAAGAAAGCCATGGTGGGTTAAACATATCATATTATTAAAAGAATATATTTTTAATTTTTAAAAATATAATTATTGTATAGTAAATTTAATTGGTAAAATTAGTGATTCTTATCAAAAATTAATATTTATAACTAATTAAGAATAACATTTATAACTAATTAAAAATAAAACTTTTTAAAAGAGATTAAAATAAAATAAAGTAATAAAGTAAATTAAAAAATCTACATCAGTAATTAGAAAACATAATAAAATGCTGACCTTTTTTGTTCTTGTTCTTCGTTTTCAGTGTCAGGTGGGGATGTGTTTTGGCACCTGCAAAATATGTAACGTAAGTCAAGATTATTGTTGGATACAAATGGAAAAGAAATAGTGTATTTTGGAAGTCAAGTTGTTGTAGAAACGTAATGTGGGCTAAAATTAAAATTGTGAGTACTGTGTCTCAATCTTGGGGCGTTTCTTGTTGATTATGCTATGTTGTGGTGGAGAAGGGTTTTGTGCTGATGTGGAGCTTGCTCGTTGTTGTTGCTTTGTGCCAAAACTTTCCTCAACATGTGCCTTTGTGCTTTGATCAAGAGGTGTGTGTTCCCTGTCAGGGATTTCATGATAGAATTAAGTATTTGACTATTATTTTAGGAAGTCACAAACGTATGTAACATAGCATAGAAATGAGTATGATTTTAGTATAATTGTGCAATGATAATACCTTTGTGTCTGTAATGTATTGCATTTTGATGGCTCCATCGTGGCTGCTGGTACTATGGTTTTCTGCAATGGGAAAAGATGCAACAACTAAATCATAAGTACTGGCATTTTTAAAACTTGGCAGTGCATTAGTTTGCTATGATTCTAAGAATCAAGTACAGAGTATCTTTCAAATATGTCATTCATGCATTCAACAATTTTGTGCCATTCTCGTAAATGTGTATTGCTATAGAATAGAATGGAAACAAAAAGGAATGGCAAAGTGAAGATGACAAGCAACTTGGAAATATCATATATAAATTATAGCTTTGTATAACGAGATATGAATATTTGTATAAAAATATACTTTATTCATGGTGATGTTCAAAAACATAAATAAGATTCAAATTGCTGAGCAAGGTTTTATTTTTTTCCCCTTATTTCAAAAAAGAAAAATGGAATGTAATGGTCGTGTTCCATTGTGTAGTCTAATTTCTGACATGTATGCTAGAGATGGAGTTGCAGGGATACTGCAAAGTGGTCTGACCAGTATGTATCTAGTATAGAAAATTTTGCAAGAGTGGGGTCAATATTGTGTAACCAAATCTGGTCCAACAAAGTGCTAGCTTGTGTTGTTGGCTTGTCAACAATCAAACTCAGGTTGTGGTATTGCATGAATTCTTTAAGTGTTACTTGTGATTTTGTGGAGCATAGCATGTCAATGTTGAAGTCTCCAACAACAATTAGTTTGTAGTTGGGTGGCAATGTGGTTGTGATGTTTTGATGAGGTCCATTAGCTCTTTGATAGATGTACCTGGCGTTATGTATAGGTTAGTGATTCGTAGAGTACTGCTACTGCCCAGGTGTAAGAGGTCTATGGTTATTGATTCGAGATGTTTTGTTGCAAAAGTCTGACTTTGTATCAAAGTAGTCGTGTGTGCACAACATGTTAGCAAGCCATGAATAGACAAGGAAGAATAGCAGTTGAATTTTTCCTTCAACAAGTCGAGATTATGTGCAAATTTGTGTCTTGTTTCTTGGAGGCAAAGTACGGTTGCTTGGAGAAAATCATGGTCATGGGTTATGTCTTGTCCATGCAATGCAAAGCTTCGCGTATTCAAAGAACATATAATGAAATGATTTGGGGCTGTTGAAGGAAGGCTATATTGAATCCTCCATTGTGCCGAAGTTTGGAGGCGTTGCATTTCTTTGTCGACCTTTTTGCATACTTTAAATTTTGTGTGTTGCAATTTGTGTATTAGGTATAGCGAGTCAATATTTCATACACATGACAAAGCAGTGTAAGAAAGGCCATGCTGGTAGACTTTGCAAGGATCAAAGGAAAGAGCATTCATCGTTAGGCCTTGTGCTCTATGGATAGTTTGCGCACATGCTAGTTGTAGAGGGAATTGTGATCGTGTTACTATTTGCAAACTTATTTTTATTTTTTTGGCTATTCTCATTATTGGTGTCCAAGAAGGTGGAATAGAATTTGTGTATAGTCTTTGCATTTTTTGGCGTCGTGATTGTCCAATTGTAGGGTCGTTGAATTGGATCCAGGCAATGTCTTGTTCATCGGTTATGTACATTTGGAAAATGCCATCAGCACCATTAACTAGGCCATCTTGGGTGTCGAGGTTTCCAGCGATCAATTCAACCAAAGCTCCTGGTTTTACACAAATTGTGTTGGGTAGGGTTGATCTTTCAAGTTGGAAATGGATATTGTCAATAGGAGTGTCTTTTTTATCAATGGCCTCAAATACGTAGAGCTTACTAGGCAAGTACTGAAGCATTCTCTTATTGTGTTCTTCAACAGCTAAATTTGTTTGAAATAAGTATGGGAATGTTGGGTCATTGGGAGCAGGCTTGTAGCATGTTCTATTCAAGTATGAGATGTTAGTCAATTTGCTGACAAGTTCTTGTGCGGTTCAAAATGGAGATGAAATGTGCATTTGTTTGCCTGATTGTAGTGTGTAGTTCGAAGCATAGGACATTATCAGCTGAAAATGTGTATGGTATTTTGTCACTATTAATTGTAGGCTATTCAAATATCCATGAATCGTAGATAGGTTGTGCTTGGTATAAGTCGCCACAAAATATGATATCAATATTGGTAAAGGTTTTTTTTGGCATATGTTTTATTTGTTGTAGCCTTCTATCAATATTATACAACATCCTAGAGCCAATTAGTGATGCTTGATCAATAAGCAAGATTTGCAATTGTTCTAGCTTTTTGCTTAGGCTATCTAGTGTGTTAGAGTCCAAAGGAAGCATTTTGGAAGAGTTGCATGGTAGATGGAAAATGGAATGTGCAGTCATGCCACCTGCATTGAATGCAGCCTTGCCTGTAGAAGCGACAATAATGCCCTTTGTTTTGAATGGGTCACTATCTAATTGCTTATCATACATTCGAATATTGCTTCGAAGAGGATTTTCGCTGTGAAGGTTTTGCCTGTGCCAGCTCCACCTGTTAAGAACAAGTATAATGGTTTTCTAGGGGCAAGTCGCTTTGTCATTAATACATCTTTGAGTATTGATTGTTGTTCTTTATTTAGTTGTCTTCGTAAACTGAAATATTTATCATTTGCAAGTAAGAATGGATGGGCAACTTCTTGAAATAGCGAGGGACAAGTATCGTAAACAAATTTTTCTTTTGTTACATGTTTTACATCAGTTATGATGTCATATTTCTCTATTTCATTTACTTCTTTGGCTGGGTCGAGGTCTATTATCGGGTCATTGTCATTTCTAGCTTCAACTGCAGCTTGTTCGATGTCACCCCATTTATTGTGAACTTGTGCAGTCAACATTTTTTCAATTTTTGAAATTTGGGCTTTGTTTGCATCTAATGCTGTACTCCATGTTTTATGTCCAAGCAATAATGTTTGTTCACTTGTTCGGAAAGGTACATATAGCATAAGTTTTTCTCTACAATAATTCTCATGATCAATATGTTGGTTGTATTTTACATAGCGTATGATCAAGGGTTTTGCTCTTTTCTGCACCCCTGTTTGGTTGCTAGAGTGAAATGCAGTATATTCAGCTAATGATAAGCTTTCAAAAGTGTTTGGACGGTGTATGTATTTTTCTATTCCAGAGGTGTACATGATGTTTTTAGAGTCGTCGTCCTCTTTTGCCAATAGTTTAGGGCTTTTCAACATTAAGATTCTATTTTCTGTTGGTGCAGTGTTAATGAAAATAGTTTTCCTTGAGCTTTTACGAAGTGGCATAGAAAGGACAATATGGACAGCTTGGCGGCTAGACATTTGTTGATAGTTTAGCAAAGCATTTCCTAGTTTTCACACGAACTGGATCTTGTCATTGTAAGCATAAGTACATTGTTCCCGTAGTTGGCGAAATGCAAGTGACAATGTCCTATCTTGCTTAGTCATGTATGAGCTGTAGTAAGATGCAGCAGCATATGCATCTAATATAAACCGTGTGTCTGTGTTTGCATACCATAGAGCTGGCACTTCTTTTGAAAATGCATTTATCCAAATATCTGCAGGATCACATTTGAGCATTACAATTTTCCGTGACAGTGTTGCCTATAACATTGATATGTAATCTTGTTCATCTAATTCGAATTCATGCAAGAAACTATCGAATGTGACTTCTTTTGTGTAGTGTTTGTTTTCTAGTTGCTTGAGGAAATTTCTTGCCTTTTCTTTTAATATAGTGTTTGGAATTGATAAGGGCTCTAATATTGTTGTCTTTTTCATGGGAGGTAACGAAAAATTGAACCGACAGGTAGAGGTTTTGTACTTTTTGCAAGTTTTTGTATGATGATGAGTTTGCATTTTCACAAGATTGTTATCAAGCAATGTCGAGTCAGTTGAAATGTAATTGTCGACAAAATGCTCTATTTCATAGTCTGTACAATGGTCGTAGATAGGTGTGTTTTCTATCCATAGCATGAAATGTACATGTTCATTTCCTCGGTTTTGAAACTCTGTCACGAAGAAGTAGTCAGTTACTTTGCCAAATAATGTTGGGTTTTTTAGCATCAACTTTCGAAATGCAGTGACCCTATGGTTAAAATACCGAGTGCAAATCACTGGGTTTTTCCTGATTTAGAAATCTAAGTCCTTATCTTCAATAGTTTCATTGTCTTTTCCGTTTTCCATACTAGTTGTATGCTGCAATGCTTTGCATAAGGGCTGCCAAAAATGCTCAGCACTTGTCAATGTCACGAAAAAGGTTGGAGGGCCTAGTTGTCTTATCATTGCAAATATATTTTTTCGAGTGTTTTCCAAAGAGTCAGGAGATGTTCGAATACTTTTTAGGGACCTGAAGCCTAATGGAGAGCGCAAGATTTTTTCAAGATTTGCAGGGTTGCGTACATCTTTTGCAAATAACTTTTTGCCTTTTAGTTTAGCTTTTCGTATGCAAACCCATGTTAGCGAAGATATTTGTTGAATAATTATTTTGATGGCTTTGAAAAAAATATTTGTTATATGTGTTGCGAAGTCATTGTCTTTATGCATGAGCTCCCATTTCGCTATTTTTTGGTAGGTAAATTTTTTGGTAAGATCATTTGGTCGTGCAAAGCCGTAGAAAAGTGTTGGAAAATTCATTTCTTCTGAGTAGACATCTTGGAATATGCCAAGAGGTTTAAACCCTTCTGATGGTGCTATTTCAATAATTGTTGTATCTAGGTCTTTGATTGCATTAGAGTCATTAAACCAATGTACAAGTGATTCAGTTATGGGTTTTGTATCAAGGTCAGATGAAATACTATCCATGTCTGATTCCATTTCTATTTCTGTATGGTTTTGTTTTTCTTTGCTGGTAAATAGAGTTTCCCAGTCTTTGTTTATTGAGATTTGTTCTTTCATATACAAGGCTATTTTTGATAGAACTGTTAATGCATTCATTACACAGGCAGGTCTAACATTACCTTGTGCATATGCATTGTTGTATTCTAACTTGCGTTTCAATCTTACTGCTACTGTTTTAGCTTCATCTATTTGTCTAGGCAAAGCTCTTTGTACTTTGTCAAAATCCACGGGAACATTTATTATTGTACCAGTCAAACCATATTGTGCTCTTTTGTATCCTAATTGTCTGATCTGTGCAAAAGCAATACGTAGAGAAACAAGTCTTTCTTCTAAAGTACTTAAGGAATGGACAACATCTATACGGTTATTGCGTCTTATATTCCATGGACTTGCAAAAGCAGGGACCTCTCCAATTATAGTAGATTTTATACAGCGTCTACAAATGGATTGCCCTATTGAAATTTTTTCAGATTAGTAGCAATGGGAAGCAAAGACAAAGAATGGACAAATGCCTCGTCGCTTGTGTAAATGTCCTTATGGAAAAATAGCATGTCACACAGATTGCATAATTGTGTAGGTGTGTCGTTGATGCTTCTCAAGTATAATTTAATGGATTTTGTGACTACATTATTTTGTGTATTTGTATGTGCATTTTTTATGGTATGATCAGTACATCTTATCTTATACAATAGACATTTCCTCCTACGATGTGACCGTAACATTGTTTCATTTGTTCTATTTGTTGTTCTAGTATTCTTTACAGTGGCCATCTCTGTTTGCGCGATATCATTGTTGCGTATTTCTCTTTTTAATAGTCGTAATGATCGGCAAGTAGTCATATTTACAGCCACTAACTTTGTAAGTTCTATGTTGGTCAGACTTGGTGTGTTGGATTTGCTTTTGTTCTTCATTCTGCATGGATTTGTCATTACTTTTAAAAACATGGGATGTTGTCTGTGCATATCATTAAGTAGTTGCTGGTTTGCTTCAAGCGGTTCGTAATGACAATGACCTGAACTATTCTTGAAACAAATTAAGTTGATGATTTTCCTTATTTTTGGAGAGTTGCTAAATATATCTACTTTGTGTGGTGGAGCTGATTGCCATACATGTATCGTTACATGAAATGTGTATGAAAGCCATAACAAGCATGATTCAGAACCCTCAAGTCCACTTTCAACATATGGTATTCCAATCTTAGATATTAGCAGTTGCAATTGTAATAGAATATTGTTGTTTACCATAGTAGACTGCGTAAATGTTTTGAAACATGCCAATGCAAATTTGTTTTGTGTTTTCAATGCATTAGCCAATGATTGAGCTAGAAATAGTCTTAATGCTATTGCATTGAACCGATTATCAACTAAGATAGCTACAGCAGTAAACATGCTTTCACCACAAGAAGTAGCAAAGACAGGAAGCCGTCTGAGGCCAGCTTTTGCAAATGATTCAGCAATTGTGTCCCAGAGTTCAGCTACATTGCAAGGCATAATAGGTAGTTGTAGATGCATATTCCATAGTGCATTGTATGTGGTTACTCTACAGAAGATTGGCTCATAGTGGCCAGCCGTTGGATTAGCATCATGGAACAGTATCGATATTGTAGAATGAGATGCGTCTTTGTTGAAGTGCAAATATGGTTTTTTTTGGGTAGAAGACCAGATGCATATGGGGATATTCAACCAGTGTGCTAACCACCGTATACAAAATATGTCACCCCAGAGTCCAGCCTCACCATGGGAATTGACTTCTGTGCTGAAATCCTCATTCTACGTAAGTATGTCATTTTATCATGTACCCTATGCAAATCATTAAGTATTGATGGGTGCAAGTCATTTTCAAAACAGCTTAAAGCTTCGGGACAACCATTATGAAGACAGTGCAAGAAATGCTCTACAAGACCATTGCGAAGTTCATTAGGCATGTACTGACAGTGAAGCAAAACATGAATGGTATCAAATAAGCAATCACTGACTTTAAAGTTAAATGAATCAATTCGAAAGCACTGTACTCTGTCAAGGGCTGCATCAATTGTTATTTTTTCTAGTTGATTGTGTGCCATGTATGTATCTACTATGATTGGATTTTGTGACATATCTCCTATTTTGGAACAGCTATCTGGTAACATTTTGGCTTCTTTCTTAGGCAGGCAAAAGAGTCCTTGTAATATTAATGATTTAGCTGCTTGTCAGCTTAATTTTGGGTATAATATACTATGATCCAGTAAGCATCATGGTAGTTCATCAAGCTTTGACAAGTGAGAAGAACTTCGCTCAGACTTCACTTGTTCAACATCAGATATATGACTCTGTTCAGTCTGATTCTGGCAATGCTGGTCAAGCTTTCCTTTGCAAACTCCTCATCTTGAAGCTGCCAAAAGCACATACGAAATATGAAAGGGAAGGGTCTTAAGTGTTATTGTATTCTTACTTCTACATTGATTTGTATAATGATATCTACATGGCAAGTAGAGAAAATAGAATTGCATTTAATATTGATGCAAAATGCCATTCGCTAGAGACTTATAAAACAAGTTTTTTACAATTTTGCCTATTCTAGCGTAGCATTATCAAATCAGGTTTTCTTGGAATATCAGTTTTTTGGTTTTGATTTTTTAGTGTATTTTTATAGACAGCTTAAGCATTAATTTTGGTATTAGGAAAATCAAAAAATGGCTTAAAGAGGACTGCATTAAAACTAGGGAAGCGGCCTAGGAGAGGAACTGGACATAGATGGAATAATATGAATGAATCTCTGGGGACATATCAAATGATATTGGATGCAAACATGTTTGAATTACAAAATAAGTGCTATTAGAGCCATAGAAAGGACGTTGTTAAGTACTCAATCTGTAGAAAAATTGTGTTATAGAACTGCAGAACGTAAATCATTAGAAGAGCAGGAGTCCAGCCTAATAGGAAAGAAAATCATGATTAAGAAAAATATTAAAAGACAAATTGAACAGTTGTAAGATAGAGTTTAAATATTAATTTAGTATATTTTAATTTAAATAAAAATCAATATATTATAATATTATAATTTTTTATTTAAATTGTAATATTTTATAAAAATAAATAGTATACAAAAAATATAGTTTTTTAACTTTAATTTATTGATATATAATAAATATGAAATAAAAATTTCATAAGAACCTAACAATTTTTCAAAAAAAATTTGTGCAATAAGATTCAAAATTATTGTAATCTTCTCCAGATTAGGTGAGTTCAAGGTTCATACCTGAGTAAAGAGGTCAGTGAAGCATGTCAAGAGATTCTGATCTGGATCCCCTATCTTTGTGCAATTATAATACTCCAACAATTGCTATCTAAAAGGAACATGAAAATAAAGATCCTCATCAATCATCAGCCAACAAACTGATTAATCATAACAAAGCTAAGGATTTTGTCTTGAATTGATAACACAAGAAGGATAATGACAACCATAACCAAAGAAGATATTACAAATTGACTACAATATGACACAAAGAGTTTCACAAACTATGAGATTGGGTACTAGATACTAGATACTGGAATTGTTAGCAATTTAGTTGCTTTTTTGTTTCAAAGAGGGAAACGTCATAATTTATTAACAAACTAAGAAAGAATGAAAAAATTAGATAGAAACCCCAAAAATATGAGAGTATCTGATAATCAAATCTGATTGCAAATAAATAGTAATAGAATGAAATGAGTGATTTCCAGAGCTACAAATTAATTCATGAGTAATACTACTTGGTGATCTTTCAAGCTGTGAGCCATGTATATTCATTCATGGTAACTGCTTTCTGATGTTTTGGTATATAAATATCATTCATAGCACTTAAATGGGTATTTTCTGGAGAACCAATTTTTGTGCATAAAAGGAAAATGTGTTCAATCCTATTTAACTCATTTTCAAACAAATGGTGACAAGCACAAAAAATCTGCAACCATACCTCCGCTTTTTTCTGTCTACTTTGGTTGAAATCAATTTGAGATCACGCCCATCCAAGACCAAAGGCAACTGGGTGCCTGCAATTTAATAACATGTTACATCCCATTTTTTTAGCAACTCATATATGAGAATCCAAACAGAAAAATTTATTGTTTGTAAACCTAAATTAATCAGAAGAAAACAAATACATCATTGTATGATGTATAGACAGAGAATTTAGATTTTATTTCGGAGAACTGAGAAG
Organism: Chamaecyparis obtusa; assembly: GCA_027943335.1. Classification (NCBI taxonomy): domain Eukaryota; kingdom Viridiplantae; phylum Streptophyta; class Pinopsida; order Cupressales; family Cupressaceae; genus Chamaecyparis; species Chamaecyparis obtusa. Next base: position 611,739 of record BSBK01001881.1, on the reverse strand, counting down.
GAATTCGATGATGCCAGACATTATAACTTCTTCTACATATTAATGTGCCCAAAGAATGTGTACCAGAGACACAAAATTGTTTTCAATATTAATGTCTCTAGAATTGTTTTCAGAATTAATGTCTCTAGAAAACTGTTTTCAATATTAAGTTTAATCCCAGTGTTGAATTATCTTTGCAACGCACTGCAAATCAGTAAGGACAGCTGTATTTATAAATAAAATGAAAAATTTGTATTATCTTATTTGTTAAAAGATATGATATAAATAACTACCTAAGTGGAGGTATAGAAAATTAATCGCACAAAATTTAATCTTGTTAGATTTGCTTCCACATACAATTTAGATATTTTTAAGACTGGAATTTAAATTTACTTTTTAAATAAATGTTATAATTATTATTAATCATATTTATTATTATACATAATATTTGAAATAATTGTTTTTTTATAATATATTACATAATCTAAATTACTACATTCATTTTATCAAAATAATTAACCATTGTAATATATATTTTACATTCTATAATTTTCATACATAAAATTGTCTTTCATTGGTGGAAACATTGTTTACGAGAGTTGGGAAAAATATTTACCTGTGAATATCTTAACAAATATTACATGCCCATGATATTGATTTGTTCGTCCAAGTGAAAATATAGTTCTTGATATTAAATTGTTTATTTGTGTAAAATATTATTGAAAATAAATTAAATATATTTAAGTACATACACATGGCACATAGATTGGAGCGAAGGTGGGAACGTGGCATGTTTACATGTTGGGAGGCTTTTTTGCAAGGCACGTTTATAAGCAGGTGTTTGCTACTTGGATGCTTAGTGGGGTAAATGGAGAGCAAACAACATCAAAATGTGAAAGAAATAGCTTCACAGCCCAGTCACAACTTGGATGTTCCCTAACATCTAAAAGATTAACTTATGTCAATTAAAACAATCTGAACAACAATCTTAATTTTCAACTCGGAAATTGCAATTCACCACTGTGGCTCATTCGGGAGATGGTGTGAATAATGCCTAAAGATATGTAAAAATAATTCTGTTAAAAACAGTTGATTTTGTTTGATATTCATTATCAAGTATCAGGCCTGTATCAAAATACAGAACCAAAGCGATTTAGAGAAGTTATTTTTATATCTTGAATATAAAATCAATCTTTTAATCATAGAAAATGGATGACTTTAATTTAGAGCACTAATTTACATGCCTAACTTTTGAATGGTTTCTGATTCAATATTTTGCACACGTGTTAACCAGCATATTTGCAATTACAAGATCTGACAAAATTCCTTTGTGTTCTGCTTCGATGGATGCCATCATACTGTTCAATAAACTTTTTTTTGGCATAGGTGGTGAAGATGCTGGCAAAGGTTGGGGATTTTGACTTTGTACCTACAAGTTAGCATTTATTTGAAATCTTAATAAGGCGTTTCAACAAGTCTGTTTTGTACATCCACTGTAATGATAATCATTATATGTTGCATTTCCTTGAGGAATTTTGTCAAACACTTAACTAGTGTGCCTTGTATACCTATATTTGTCATATGTATTCATCAAACCTTTTCCAAGTGGAGCTCCTTAGGAATTTCAAGTGCTTTTTTGGTCAAATCCATTACTTACATATCCTATGACCATTGTAATCTCAGAGGTGATACTATGAACATTTTTTCAGACGGTTAGTGTGCTTACCCTGCATTTCAACTCTGCATATTTATTAACCAGAGCAGTTCAAATTAGATCTGCCAAGAACATCTGAAAAATTCATTCTCCATTATCCTTTGATGAGAGTCCACTATCTCGTGGGAACATTGACTAGATTGGGCTACTGTAAACAGACTAGCGTGCTATTGCTCCTTCCCCCCACCCCTGGGTATAAGCTGTGGATAAATGTTGTTTACCACTTTTCCTTTTGTATTATACCCCGACTCCGAAATCGAAATGAATCAAAATGAATGGAGGGTACAGAACACAAAATCACAGGGACTCCAGCTGCATTGCAGGTTTTGTTGTTTGAGTGTTCGACGACCTTAAAACTTTAAAACATAGAAAAAAAATCTTTGATGTTTCTCTTGCTTTTAGAATGTAACTTGATGCTACAAAGAAAAGATTTACCTAGTTGATGTACGAAACAAAATTGGAAAATATTAGGGCAATATTTTAGGGCTACAGTACAGAGATGAAGAGATAAAGGTAAATGAAACCTCTGCAAAATTATAGGCTGTGAATTCATCTACTGAATAAAACAGTCATGACCATGATGGACTTCAGACAGAGCATGGTCCAAAATAACGATTTCTTAACAATTTTCTGCATAATTCTTCTGTGGTAGCTCTCCAAAGAATTATGTAATTTGACTGATGAAGGAAACTGGAAACTTACTTGAGTTTTTAGGTAAGGGCGCTTCAGATGATTTTGTTGATTATTTCATATGATATTGTCGATTTATTAAGCTTGTTAAAAAAAATTTTGGTTCAGCACTTGCCGGGGCGAGAGGAGAGGCTCTCTCATTTGGCTTGACAGGTTTTGAGGAATGTTTCGAAGATTTTTTCTCAGATCTTTCTCAACACTTAAACCAGTTTTAAGAAGGGTTAACGCAAATTTCAATGGTTTTAAGAAGGGTTAACACAAATTTCAAGAGTTAATAATCTGTCAGGCGTTGTGCCCTCATTTTTGGCCGAATTGCCAAATTTAGCGGATCTTCATCTCAGCGGGAATCTGCTCGGCGGAGCCTTGCAGGACGTGTGGGGTCTTCTGGGTTTAAAGTTGAGAAGCTTAGGGCTTTCATCGGCAAGACTGGTCGGAAAGATACCAGAATCCATTGCCGCCATGAAAGAGCTCAACTATCTCACCCTCGACAATAACAGGCTCTCCGGTTTCATTCCGGCACGGTTTGGTAGCTTGGCCCAGGTTTATGAGATGAAGCTCAGTAACAATGATCTTGCAGGATTTGTGCCTTTCTCTATGGATTTTGTCAAGAAACTGGGCAAACGGCTTCGTCTGGAAGGTAATTCTGGGTTGTATACTTTGCCTCTTCCCCAGCCAATGAGGCCTCAAACAGGCGGGACATGTCAAATTCAAACATTCCTCCTGCCCAAACTGTTTCTGCAAACAATTTTGCTTGCTCTGGTTTTTGTTGTTTATCTATTTTGAGAATGAAAGAAAAAATTGCGGTTGCAGAATAGGTGAGAAAGGGATTTCCACCTCAGACCAGCGCATTTAGTGCATTAATTAGTGGGAATCGATAAGTAATTTTGCTACTCAGCGCATGCATTTTGTACCTATAGGGAATCTTTGCTGTAATGCGTTCTTTGTGGTTTTTTTGTTAACTTGTCTGTATCATCTATCTGGTTAATACAGATGATGCATACTGTATATATCGAGTTTGATCGGTGAAGATAAACATACAAAGAAACGGAAATAACTGAGATTTTTTTCAAAACAAGAAATGGTTGCCGCAAATAATACAAAACAAAACTGAATATAATCAAAACCGATCAGAAATTCATACCTGTCTGTCTTCAAACGATTTCACAACCCCCTTTCCCTGCTATTTTAAGGAAACCCAAAACTTACAGCACTGTTAGATGACTGCGAAACCTTTAATGAAACCAAGTACAGGTCTTGAGCACTCATTTAAAACCATCAATGCCACGCCAATCGATGCACGAAGTTGTTCAGAATACCTCCACCTCAACGCATCTCCGCAACCATTACAGGAAATCGACGCAGAGATGGACACGTCGAGAACTGTATTAACAACAAACTGTCCCCTTCTCGCCACGTACCTCTGCAAGAAATGTGACGTGCAACCTGGACAATTTTCATAATATATTGACACAAAAATGAAAAAGACTACCGGCAAAATAGAAAGCAACCAATAGGAAAAAAGCAAAAAATATTTATTACATCACATAAATCATCAAATTTGGGAAAGACTAAAGTTTTGCACGGTATTTACATGAAATTCCAACAACAAAACTAATGGTTCGAAAGCACTTGAAAACTATAGTCTCCTGCCTTGACGGCAGGGACTAACAAAAGCTCTGCCTAATCCACGGATCTGATTTTTCTGATTCTGACGGCAACAGAAACTGCCAGCAACGAAGACTGTCGACTAAGGGAAAAATGTTTAAGACCGCCACCTGTCCCATGTAAGACCCGTTCCAACTTGGTAAAAAAAAAAAAAAGAGAAAGAGCAAATAAAAAATCAACGATCCGATTCATTTCAATCGTCAGGCCTCTAAGCTATCGTGGAATAAAGACAACCACTCGAAGCAGATAGGCGGGCCCACTCTCAACATTTGACTGTCCATTTCGTTTTGGGATTTTCTTTCTTTCCACCGTTTCTTTTGCTTAACGTCTCTTCCAACTTCCGGATCATAAAAGAAAGTTGGAACAGACGTTAAGCTTTAAAAAAAAAAAAATCTCAAACGGGAACGACGGGAAATATCAGGTCAAATGTTGAGCGTGGGCCCGCCTCCCTGCTTCGATTGACAATAGAAAATATAGCACAGTCGCTGAGATCATCGCATATTACATGGTCGGCGTGGCTCGTTTTCTGAATTAAATGTTCATGGAGACTTCTGCAATCATATGTATACTTCAATGTATTTTTCTCTACTCTTCGCCTCATATTTTATCACTCAAAGCAGATAAATGCATATGGCCTCAAAAATGCGGAGATCTGGAATTTCCCTACCCTTTCCAATTGCACAAAAACACTTGTGGTTTGCCTGGTTTTGAAATTATTTGCAAACGAAAATCGAGTTCTGACCCTGGAATCCCCTATCTGCCAATCCTTTCAGGAGACGTCAAAATCAAACATCTCTCTTCCAACCACATGCTAGTTGACGCTGCTAGCACCTATGCTTCTCCATGCCAGAAAGAGGCTAACGTTACAAACGCCACAACGTTCAGCCTTGTTGACGAAGGGCCTTTCAGGATTTCTGAGTTTAATAAGTTCTTTGCTGTTGGCTGTAACACAAATGGCCGATTTCAGATGCATATGGGCAATACATCCCAAGAAACGCCTTATTCGGGTTCCTGCACATCTATCTGTGGCTATACTCCCACGCTCCATGCCAGACAACTGCCCTGCAAAGTGAATGGGTGTTGCCAGATTCCGGTTCCAGGAGGTTACACAGGAATTAGCCTCGCTGCACGATTCTACTCTTCCTATGGATCACACAATTGTAGCAATTCAGCTTCCGCTATAGTCGATAAGGGTAGCTGGGATTCGATTTCCAATTCAACTTCGTTCACAGCTGCGGATTTTTCTTTGAGGGTGTCCTGGGCTATTCCAAATGATACGTGCTTCTCGGCTCAAAGCAAGAGTTCATACCAGTGTTCTCCAAACGCGGTGTGTAAAAATAGAATTTGGGGTTATGTTTGCAGCTGTAAGACTGGCTATGACGGAGATGGATACACCAACGGCACGGGATGTACAGGTAAAAATTGTTCTTTTATGTTTCCAGCACATTCTTTTATTTTTCTTTTAATTTGGGATTCCAGTCTAATTTTATTGTCCCCTGCTCCAGAAACAAAAAAATGCACAGGTTTCACTTGCTTCCAAACTTCATCAATAATCGCAGGTATCTGTTTCTCGGCATTCAATTAGTATATGCTATTGCCTTATCTGGTTTTCATTTCCTGTAGTAACAGTTTTTTGTTTGAGGAATGCAGGGGTTTTTGGGACACTAATAGCTGTGCTACTCGGCGGCGGCAGTCTGTTGTGGATTTTGAAGCGAAGAAAATCCAAGCGCGACAAGGAAAAGAACTTCAAAAGGAATGGAGGGGATCAGTTGGAAAAATTAATTTCATCACGAGGAGGAGTAGAAAGCGTGAAGGTCTTCTGTCTGACCGAGATCGAGAAAGCCACGAATAAGTTCTCTCAGAATTTGATCCTGGGATCTGGTGGGTACGGCACTGTTTACAAAGGCACTCTCACCAATGGACTTGTTGTGGCTGTCAAGAAGTCAAAGCAAGTGGATTCCAAACAAATCGATCAGTTTATCAACGAGGTTTGTATTTTGAGCCAGATCAATCACAGAAACGTGGTGAAGTTACTGGGCTGCTGCCTCGAAACTTCGGTTCCTCTGTTAGTTTATGAATACATTTCAAATGGAACATTGTTCGATCATCTGCACGGCAACAAGAGAAAGCAGGAGCAAATTTCATGGGAGCAGCGCCTGCGCATAGCCACTGAAACAGCAGAGGCACTCTCTTATTTGCACTCAGCTGCCTCAACACCCATTGTTCACAGAGATGTGAAATCTTCCAACATTCTGCTGGATAGTGATTATAATCCAAAAGTTGCAGATTTTGGGGTGTCTCGTCTGGTGCCGATGGGGCAAACTCACATTACTACAGTTGTGCAGGGAACACTAGGTTATTTGGATCCTGAATACTTTCAGACAGTTCAGCTTACAGAGAAAAGCGATGTGTACAGCTTTGGAGTTGTTTTGGCAGAGCTTTTGACGGGGCAGAGACCTGTCTCGTATGAAAGGATGGATAACAACAGCAACCTGGCAATATTTTTCCTCTCCACTGTGAATACGAGGGGCTTCGGGGAAATCATAGATCCCCGTCTTAATGTGGAGGAAGGCAAAAACATGGAGTCGATGAGAAGAGTAGCAGGGCTTGCGACGGAATGCCTGAGCGTGGAAGGGGAGAAGAGGCCTTCAATGAAAGAGGTGGTTCAGGAACTGCTTTGGAGTAAAGGCGGCGAAAGACCACATCCGTGGGTAAATAATGATCCAGAAGAAATGGAGGAGCTGATATTTGTTGAGGAAGAAAGGATAGGTTTTGGCTAAGTTTAAAGGTCAATTTTTTTTTCAGATTGATAAAAATATAGTGATTTTTTTGCAAATTTTTTTTGGGTGATTTTTGAAGGTAAAATGTGAAAAACCGATACTGGAAATTTCGCCAAAATCTGTTACATTTTCTATAATTTTTAAAATTTAATCAACAATACATTTTGTAGAAAGATTATAAAAATAGTTTGTTGAAAACCAGATAAATGTAATTCGTCCTATAACATTGAAGGGCTCGGAATTGGCATTCTCTCGGGCGGCTTGACCGCTTAGGCGGCCGATCCATATGAGGCCCACTTACCGCCGAGCTTTTGCATTGACCGACGGGTGCAGACGGTGGTTTCCGCCGAAATGCTACGACCGTGTCCCCAAAATCTTTTGGGGGACCGTGGAATCTCAATTTTGGTGTGCAATAATGTACAAAAGCAGGAGGATTATCTTATTTGTGGAATCTGAATTTTGGCCTGCTGTCTGTTGTTAATCTCACGTAGGTCGGGTATTATGTAAAGTATAATATGGCTTTTTAATAAATGTAAATTTAAAATTCAAATTTAATAAAGTGATTTGAATTAATTTCTACTGAAGCGTATATTAATGTTTATTAAAGTCAAAAGTAAACTCAATTTTACACCCCTTTCTCAATGTTTTGACCATATTAAAATTAAGATACTTAGTTAAAACTAAAAATTCTTCTTTAAATTCTTAATCTATTGACAACGTTCAAACCTCTTTTCACAATGTTATCTTATTTAATTATCTAATGATATCTCATTCCAAAATAAAAGAAAAATTAATGATTTATTAGCTATATTTCTTTGAAGACATATTTTATAAGAATGAGTTGGAAACTTTCAATGTAGAAATAAATTTTTATTAGTTAATGGTGTCAACTTCTGAATTATTTTCTTTCTAATTTAATAACATGGTTTATTATCTACTATATTTTACAAGGTTTTGTGTCCTTTAAATATTCTATTTTATTTCACAAGTTTATGCATACCTTTTACTCATATTATGGGCTTCAAAAGGAATAGTCGTATCATCTCAATAACATGATCACAATCAATAATCATTATAGATAGCAATACAAAATGCCACCAAGAAGAACCACTTATAGATAGCAATAGAGAATGCCACTAAGAAGAACCACATATTATGTTGATGGTGAATTTGTGCGTTACATATACTCTTTTTTACATTTAAACAAATTTAGTGATAAAGAAAGAAAATAATCTATTTTTAAAATTGAGAATATTAACATATCTTTTAACAACTTTAAGCTATGGAACTTCATACAAAATACATAGCATAAGAAATAAAATATTACCATTTCAATAAAAATATTATTTTGACAAACCAAGCTATCCAAGATATTTTTTCTTGAAGAAAGTTGAGTTGGTTGTTTCTCCCAAAAGATACATCTATGCCAGGAAATCGCTACAATCCCAATTAAGGATCTCACAGGAGGCAGTTAGACCATGTCACAAATCTTGAGGTGATATGCTAGACATTTACGAACAATCTCCCCCTTAGTGCTACCCAACGAGATTCAAACCTACAACCCCGCTCTGATTCCACTTTAAAAATAGAGGTTCTCTACTAATAGAATAAAAGAAATAAATATTGAGAATAGAAGAACTTGCATATTATAATTCATCATTAGATAAGTCATTTGAATTCAACAAGATCTTATAATTATGCTAATAGAAATGACAAAAAACTAGATATGATTGACAACTAACTAAAACTAATTGACAGCTAACTAGAGATTATTGATAGCTAACACAAACACTCTACAAATCTTGTTTGATTCATATTCTAATTCTCTAACTAGTGGAGCATTAAATGGCAACATTTTTTAGAATTAAAAAAATGAGCGAATGAGGAAGCGAAGCACAAGCTAGGAAGTTGCAACAAGAGAAGCTTGAGGCAAATCAAGAAGAGCTTTACAAATGGGACTAGAGATGAAACCAAGCTAGTTTGGGAAGGTGGGTAGATGAAACTGATAGGGAGTTTCTGTTGGAGGATCTACGACCTAGGGAAAGTGAAAAATGGAAGAAATTTCAGAAATAAAGAATTTCTCACCCAGGAAATCAAGGTTTGGGCATTGACATATGTGGATTCCAATTCATCTTGTTAATGTTAAACCCATTCAATTTATTATATTTTCATGTTTTAATGAGCTCCTAGTCATGTTTGATATGGCCACTTATGGACATGGGCACATGTGAGGAGCTACTCTCCATACCTAATCAAAACACCAAGTCCTAAGGCTAGACTTCACAATGAAGGAGATAGTGACAACAAGGTGCATCCATTAGACAACACTATGGATGTAAATATCAAGACTCCGTCCACTTGGTCTACACCAAGGACATGGATAATAATGACTTATCTACTTAGTCTACACTGAGGACATGAGTACGGGTGGTCCCACAATAGTGTGTCCCACTTTTTTGCCAATTTTGACACTAAAATGAACATTCTAAAAAAATGTCACATTCAGACAACTATTGTTGCAAAACCATTAGGAATTTGAAGATGATGTAAACCAGTGATTTTTAGCATTTTATGTGTAGGTTCTAAATATATATATTTTTTAAAATTTTGGAATTGATTTGTCTCTATTTTGCCATCTCCTTTGAAATATGGGTTATATATAAAAAAAAATATAGAATTTTTAAAGAGTGACATTCAATTAGGTCAGGATAACTTTATTCCTAAAAAGGATAAAAATATAATTATTTTAAATTTAGGTTTGTAAAACCAATATCCAATTTATCCAATTGGTTATATTCAATTTGGTTGAATATTTTATAGTTTATTAAGTTTTGAAGTGACATTTTCTATAATGACAATAATGAAAGGATCCCCATTGAGATCCAAATGCTACTTTGCATTGATGCCGAGAAGTGTCTTGTAAATCCTTGTGTTAGATTTCATGGATTTGTATAGAATAATTAATTGTCATTTAAGTGTTTCTTTTTTTAATTTTAATCTTGCTTTGGTTTAGGTGTTTTACATTGGGCCTTCTTGTTTATGCCAAGTGTTTCTTAGAATGGAGAGAGATGGCTTGATATTAGCATGGGGGGAGATAGAAATAGGTTTGAACTAATGGGGTATGAGAAATGGGGAAGGAAGAAGCTATATGGTTGGAGCTTTCATAGGGTGGTCTTACCCCTTGCATGGAGAAGCTTGATGGTGTTGATAAATAGGTCACAAAGTATTTCGTCTAGGGTTGGAATGAAGGGATTTTGAAGGTGTATGGGATGGAATTGGAAGTTAAAGAGCATTTGATAGGTAAAGTTTCTAATACTATGATTGAGGGAAGAGAGTTCTATAGAGACAAAAAGAGTGTTACTAAGGTGTTAGACATATTTTTTCTGTCTAGAGAGAGGGACAAAGTTGGAAGAGTTTCAGATGGTGGTTATGAACATATCTCTCTTGAGTTTCTTGGGGCCGATATTATAGAGGTGATAAAGATATACATCTTACTTTGGATGGTAAGTTCACCAGTTTGTTCAGTTACCATTTTTTTATTGTTAATCACTTTCATCATAAATAGTGTATCTAATTATTGTATTATATTTTGGCTTCTCTAAACCATAGTCTATGAGCCCATAGGAAAATCATTCCTCCCCTATCGTACATGAGGGTCTCATTTTGTTGATTATAGAACCACCCAAGATTTTTACATTGAGAGAAACCCTCCTCCTAAAATTGGGATTGAATTCCAAAAAATATTAGAGTGCATTATGGGGATGAGGGATCGTCTAATCTTTAGGAATTTGATTATCATGGGGATATAGATTTTTTCATTTGAACACCCATAAGAGGCCTTTGGCTCCTATCCATAAATGGTTTTCCTTTCGAATGATGATGGGTCTGATTACACCCCCTCTAGGGACTTTGTTCCTCATTCCCTCAACCCTAGCCCCTCAAAGAATTACAAAGGGAACGCTAAAGTGTTAGGTGGGAAGGTGAGAAGCAAGAGGGACCCAGTTGGGTCTTATCCTCCTCTAGCATCTAGGAAGTCTTCTTGCATTAAAATGAGTGTTTCTCCAAAGGATATTTACCCTACTTCCCCTCATAAACCCCTAGATGATGATTTGGGACCCATGGATATTCATGTTCAAATTCTCTTAGAGGCAGAGAAGGATACATTGATAGAAAATAGGGTTGTCTATTCCTGAGATTGTTACTATATCTACTGGTGAAGAATTTTATGGATATTTAGTATGTTATGCTTAATTAGATCATTCAACAGATAATGACTCTTAAGGAAAAGCCTTCTCTGAGTAACCCTAAATTGGACAACATAATGGTCAGTTCTTAGGCCTTGGCTAAAGGCATTAGCGAACTCAAGGAAGATCATGAAAAATGTATCAATAGTGTGGAAGATGCCCTCAATAAGATGCAAGATAAAGTCAAGGTTGTGGTCATTGTTAGTAAAATGGCTATGGATAATTATGCCAACGGGCTTATGAAATTTAATGAGCAAGTGGAAGCGCTTCAAGATCTATCTAAAGGGGCTCCCGCCTCTGCTTTGGTGAGCATCAAATATGCCAAGGGGGTCATCGTAGAGAGACTGGTTCCAATGAGGTCATGGTTCCTACTCCCACTAATCTAGATAAAGTCTATTATTTGTGCAGTGACAAGACAATGAAGTAAAGATAAGAATGCTACTCATGTTGATAGTATTATCAATAAGGTTAGGAATATTCATGAGGATGTTCTTAGAAAGAATATTGAACTGGTAAATTCTCTATAGCTGGTTGGGGTTTTGTACCCCTATTTTTGTGTCATTTGTCTGCTGGTTGGTTAGCATTTGTTTTATTATTGGTTGCACAAATTGTTCATTTTTGGTTTTTTGTATTTTTTTTATTTTGGTTTCTGGTCCATGTAAAACTAGTTTACCTATAATTGAAAACTATCATTTAGACATAGGTTCATTTAGAGTCTCCTAACTTGATCTTTATATATTGGATTTTTTTATTTTTCTAAAAAAGATAACATATAAAGACCTAGTGTCTAGATATATTTATTTTGAACCTATTTTACTATTTTTTATATATAAATGGTCAGAAACCTGTGTTTTAATAAAATGAAAAATAGAAAATTATAATGAAATCAATATGCATTAAAATCATAATCATTAAAAAACTTATTTTTTAGTACCATCATCTCACATTTGAGTTTCTCAAGATTATTATATTTGGTCCTTGAACCAGAGCTTTGAAGGCCATTATTATATAGAAACAAGTTAGCTTTGGGGGAGAAGGTCATAACATGGGCCTTCGCTCAAAGACTCCTTTGTCTGAACCCCCTTCACCTGAACCTAAATGCCTTTGTCCAAAGCCCCATTTTCTCAAACATGGTTGGCACAAACATTAACACAACGAACAACATTTCCTTTGTTAACTATGCATGTTCACCCAAAGTAGGTCAAATGAATTTTATTTTTTCAGCATGATTGATCTCAATCAGGTATAAATAAAAGTCATTTTTCATTCAAGTTTTAAAAAAAAATTCAATGTTAATTTGTGCTTTTTGATAAAGAAGATTATTTTGGTTCGTATTGATTTTTCAAGAGAATTTTTCAAAGAAACAAAATTGGAAATAAAAGGAAAAGGTAATCTAAATTTGCATGAGAGTGGTCACCCATTAGAGAACAACAAAATTGTGATGTTGCATTGGCACATTACTATAAAACTAAGGTGGGTATACATATTTAATTTAATCTTTATAGATTCTATCTCCCTCTTTGTCCTCTTTCTCTCTCTCTCTATGTTTGTTTATCTCTCTCTTTTAAGACCACTTAATACATCTTAGGGCCCATTAAGACCTCATAAGATATATATCACCCTTAGGACCCTTAGGACCTATTAGTGTATCTTAGAATTCCATGGGACCCATGAATGTATTCCAATTCCAATTAATGTGAGACCACTTAGCATCCATCAATGTATCTTAGGACCTGGATGACCACACAATAGTGGGTTACAGTTTTTTAGACATGTTGATTTTTGTTGAAATAATAGATTTTTAATAAAATATGATGATTTAAGCCTTGAGAGGTTCCATTTCAAGGAATTAATTACAAATGGTTAGGTCAAAGCCTCTTAGATAAAAACACATGGATATAACATCTATACTTCTCATTCATACCTATCATGGAGTCTCCTTTGCACCTATTAAAATGTTGACAAAAAATCACTTCCACTTTATCTTTTGGTAGATCAAATGAATCTATTTGACAAACCTATCTATGTAGTAAGGTACTACTAATAAAAATCTTTCCAATGATTATAATGTTAATATATATATTAAGTTTATTATGACTTTGTATTTTTAGTTTTACTAAACATAGATATTTCATCATATGTCTACCTCTAAGTTTGATGCTTATGGAAAAATAGTAAATGAGAGAGAACAAATCTAAAAAAATCTATGCCCTAGGTATTGAAGTTCTCTTTCTATCAAAAAATATAAAAATTGGACAAATACACAACAAGTTATAAGCTATGTAGTTAAGGTATGTCAAAATTATGGTTTAGTCAACTTCAAATGTTAATATTTAAGGGTAAGTGCACAAAGATAGGGGACCAAAAATAGGGTATAAGATGCCATTTTTTTCCTGAAATTAGCAAACTCTAAACTTCAACAAGAAATTGAAGATAGTTAGACTCAAAATTTTAAGATGTTGCAAAAACAAGAGTTACAGTAATACTCTAAATCTAGTTCCTAAACTACTAACTTACTTTGAAAATGGTGCAGATTAAGGCCCTCAAAAAGGGGGAGCAAAAAAAGTGGTCCTATTTTTTGTGAAAAAACATAACATAGCGTCTAGAGTGCTCCCCCTAAAATATTAACTTTTAAAAAAAAAAAATTAATCACTACAGTGCGAAGTTAGCTAACACCACGAAGCTTATCCAAGAATTTTTTGTTAATTTTTTTATGAATGTATAATTTTTGATGAATTTACGAAGTGCACACATCCTGAAAACATGAAATTTATGTGTGCTCCCCCTAGAAATCATTTAAAACTAATCAAAAATCAAATTTTCTTTTTTTTTAAAAGTGTGTAGAATGGAGTCTAGTTTCTAAAAATGTAACTTGTTACAAAATTCGATGAATGAGCCAAAATCCATGCCCAAAATACTACACGTTGGTTTTTTACAAAAAATGGACATACACACAAAAGAAATTAGAGTTGAAAAACTTAACATAATCAGAATTCAATATAAATTATATGCTTAGATAGCTAACAGAGAGATCTGCAATATTACGTCATTTGATTTTTACGTTCTTGAGCCACGAGTAAGCCTGAAGAGGAGCACACAAAAAAAGATGTCATTTTTTTGTATGTCTATTGGAAAACACGTCTCAGACCTATTTGAATCATCCAAGCCTTAGGATTGGTAAATTCCAATGTCTTACAAAGCACGTGCACCCTATAGGGAAAGTGCACTACTTAAATCTATGAATTCCATAGGATGTGTGCCCTATGAAAGTAATAGATTTCAATAGTGTGCTCGCCCCGTTTAAGTCATAGATTTAAATAGTGATGAGAAATAGTCAGAGAGAGAGAGAGCACTCTCTCTCTCTCTCTCTACACCTTCCTATCCTCTATATTTTCCATTCTTACTGTCTTTCACCCTCTCTCTCTCTCTCTCTCTCTCTCTCTCTCTCTCTCTCTCTCTCTCTCTCTCTCTCTCTCTCTCTCCCCCCCCTTAACTCTCCCTCTCTCTAACTAACTAACTAAGATGATAAACAAGGTTGGAGAGGGGGATTTTGCAAAGACCTTCGAGGAAATGGTTAAGGAGGAAGAGAAGTTGGTAGGTAAGGGATAAAAGAGAGTGGATTGCAATGGATTCGGATTGGGGGCATTTCCTAGGGTTGTGGAAGAGCTTGATGGTCATTCTTATCCTTATCTCTGTCAAAACATTCTATCAAAGAAATTATGCTCATTTCTATTGTCACGATTTCTATAAATTTGGAATTTTTATGGGACCTTTTGTTTTGAGATCTAGGTTATCATAATATTTTGTTGTGTTGAAGAAAATGTGGTTTTATTTAAACAAGAAATTATATTGGGGAAGATTTGTAATGAGATGAATACACTAGAAGTTCAGAAGATGATTCAGTATGCCCTTGTTGAGAATTAATGAAAGCATGTGGGCAATAATCCCTTAGTTCTTCTATATTGTCATATGCTCACACTTGAATTGTTCTTTCAATTTTGTTTGTTATTTTTGCTTCCTAATCTCATTCTCATAATGAATGATAAATGATAATGGATCGTAATATGATCTAAAATGATGATGCTTGAAAATATTAAATGAACAAATTCAAAAATATATATACATTCATATCATGAACTATGAAAAATTCATGCCCCTGATTACTTTAATGGTCAAATATAGCTTTTAGATACTTCCAAATATTTATAGATAGATATATTGACACATCGTTAGGCTCACAGATTAAATTACCTCCTATTGGATGAGATTTTGTATGTCTATTTATTTTATCCCTTATCTTATGTTGTTATTTCTCTCTTTATTCTACAATTGATCTCTTTCTCAATTGGTCACTTTTCCAAGAGGAATAACTCTAGTGTAATCTGACATATAGCTTGCTAAAAGAACAAAGATGACTATTAATCCCAAATGCACAACAAGCCACAACTTCTAGAAATAACTGATAAAGTGTAAAAATTCCCAATCTGGTATAAAAGTGAGAGTTCATATTGTGAAAACAATTAACCGAGATGTCCTGAATTCATTCTAGCCATGTGATCTCATAAAAACTATGGAAAATAGCTAAATCAATAGTTAGAACACACCAAATATGGTGACACAAACCAAGAACCTCATAAAAACACCCAAAAATCAAACTCAAAATCTCATAATTTTGTAGAAACCCATTGGTTATCATACTCCCAAAAACCCAAAAATACAATAAAATTCCATTTCCAATTTGATAAAAGTAAACAAGTTGTCTAATGGGAATAAAATTATAGTTTCAAATAATCAAATTTATACAAGTCCAATTGAGCATAAAATGTGATAAATAAAGTGGGGGAAAACACATTTACACATCCCACAACTAATTCCAAACAAGAAACAACCAAAACTATCAAGAAATAGATGAGAAACAAAGGCCCTACCTCAAATTGGAGAAAAAGACCAAAATGATAAGAAAATAACCAAAACTTCGAGTACATGGATGAAACTATCGACAAACTGTAAAATCCCACCATTGTTCCAACGAGATGCTACCCACAAAATTTGAACGGTCAAGTCACTCCCAACAAGAAGAAATTATATTTCTCCCAAAAGAGTTGGAGAAAACTCTCAAAAACCAAATAGAAGAAGTGAGTGAAAAAGGTTCAACTTCAAAATATAAAGACCTTTTTGAAAAGACATTTTCCCAAATTAAATAATTTAATAAAATAATAAATCACTTAAAGCCCAATTTTAATTCCCAAAGACACAATATGATAATATATCAATTCTAATTATAAATATTTCCCAAAGACCCACAACTTGAACTCTTATCTCCTTTAGAGAACCTGACCTCAAATAGGTTTCAATATCTTGATAATAATGATTTTGTCTCACAGAAGAGGGATACCTCAACCTTGGACAATAAATCTTGTCGGTTTCTTTGGAACATATTAACCATATCACTTTAAGCCCTAATGGGCAAGACAATTTCCTATATCGTCATAAAAACCAAGTAATGCAGAACAAAAGGAAATTTGAACCCTCATTTTGACCTACGAATAATTGACCTTGGAAGAAGAATTCCCTTTCTACATGTCGTAGAAGGAATATCACTACTGCGGTGATTAAGAACATATTTAGAGATGGTGTGGGGTCATTGCAAAAATCATGGCCTTTTTGTGAAATGGTGTGACCTAACGATCTCCCCATTGAAAGCATTGTTGAATAGTGGATGGAGGCTTATGCAAGTTAGGTAAGTATTCAGTTTCTAAACTAGGATTCATTTTTTTCAAAGTGAAAATAATATGATCAAATCTTGACGATATATTGTTCAGTAAGATTGCATTGGTGTCATCATCATCAACTTTAGAATTCACACTCGGAAGTTGATTAAGAAGAGAATGAAAAGTTATTATATGCTAAACAATATTATCACCTTCATTCATCTTTAATTTGAACAATTTATGCTTTATGAATATTTTGGCACTGGAAGCCTAAGACCAAACAAAGCGTTAAGTCCATCCCATATTTTGAAAGCACCATTTTTTAGGTGAACAAATGATAAAAAGGTATATTAGAAAACATAAGACTCTGAGACAACAAACTTCGACATAACTCTTAATAATATTAAAAGATACTATTTTCAACTAACTTCCCATACAAATTTCAAATAGAAACGAAATTTAAACAAACTATTGATAAATATACATTAATTAATTAATTAAGCTTGATTTAAATAAACATGACTTTGTTATTCCTTTTGAATTTTCCTATGCCAGCACTTCTATTCATTCAAGAAAAAGTTGAGAAAATGAGTACCTTCTAGATTTTCTTATTTTAGAAAGTGTATTCATTTCAATCAATCCCTTGCAAATATATGTGCATAGTCAAAGACATGTAATTCTAGATTAAAATAAAAGCTTAGAGTCAAATCCACTTACACTTACAGTTTACGCGGCTTCTTAGACTCCGGCAACATGCCATGCTGTTCCGGTCAAATCTAAAACACTAAGGCGACTTTTCAATTCTATTTGAAACTTCCAAGGATGCTTCCATTCACAATCTGAATATATGCAAAGCTCTGGAGTTAATAATTTAATATTGCATTTTAGCCACGCCTATTTCACTGATTCAAATCTTCGTGTCGACCTTTACAGTTATTTGTGTAATTCATTGGATTTTTCTCTACATTTCTGCTCAACTATTGTCTATAAAAGCAGATAATTGCTTTCGCCGAAATCCTCAAACATGTGGAAATCTGACACTGGTTTTTATTTGAAGTTTTATTTGAATGAGAGACAATATCTATTGACTATCAATTTGATAAAGGCATATAAATAAAAATTAAAAGACAATAATTGATAAGTATACATTCAATAAAAATTGAATGAAGATTTAATAATTTTTTAAATTGTAAATCTAATATAGAAATATTATTTTAGTTTATTATTATAAATTACTTTCATAATATTGTTTTAAAATATATATTTTATTGTATTGCATCATGTTCTATTGTCAAATGTTCTATTGTCAAGTGCTTGTAAGGAAAATATTAATTACTACTACTTCATATTTATTTTGAAACTTATTAAAGAACCTCGAAAAAAGTGTATCTAATTTTAAACCACACATATTGAAAAAAATTAAATTAAAATAGACAAGTAAACAAGTCAAATTTTAATATTTACCAAAAAAAATCTAACTTAAACCTAATCAATTTGACATTAAATGTAATACTATGAAATAAATAAATTAAATCAAAATAGACAAATTAACAAGTCAAATTTTTACATTAACCAAAATTTTAAATAATCAAATAATTTAAGACAAAATCTTTTCAAACACATAAATCATCATATAAATTTATTTTAACCAATTTAAACATTTCAAATTAAAACTTCTTATCAATACAAACAAATATCTTGTTTGTACTCATTAAAATTTTGGTCTTGTACATAGTCAAATAGAAAATTATTGAAATGAAATTTTTATGTGATTTGGTTATATGCATATATTGTATTAAACATGATGTTTGAATGCAAAGATTAAAAGAATGACCCCAAAAAACTTGCTTATCTAATAAAACTAATATTAAATTTAAATAATTTAAACAAATGATTTAAATTAAAATAGATAAGTGAACAAATCAAATTTTAACATAGACAATTTTTTTTTGAATATTCAAATGATTTAAGACTAATTTTTTTCAAATAACTTTGAATGTATATATACCATCAAATAAATTGGTTTTAATCAATTTAAATATGTATAGCATCATATTAAAACTTGAAAAATTTATGTAATTTGATGGAACATTATATATTACATAATATTATATTAACTAAAAAATAAAAGTCCAGAGGCGTTGAAAATATACTATTATTAGTTAAACATGGTATTTAAATGCAAGATATTAATTTTTTTTTAAAGGAAAACTCTAGGAGGAAAGGAAATAGGCCATTTCCTGCATGGATGACATTTGCACATAATGTCAAAGAACAAAATTTGTAGCCAATGAAGTTACTTTTAGTACTAAATTTTTTTTGTACCCAATCCATTGGCTTTTAGTACTTTATACAACTCAATTGTATCGATGACTGTAATTACCCAGTCAAACCAAGAACTAATAATATTTCTAGAAGAAAATCAACCAATTACTTCATAAATCATTTCTGCATTCCCATTAATATACACAAAATACATTTGGAAACTACATTTCCTAGGTTGAATCACAAGATTGGACGTATAGTCCTTGACTATTATTCGCAATGATATTAATGATTCCCTTATGTTTGCAACACATTCTTTTATTTTTTACTGCCCTATTCGATTTGCATATCTTATAGTAACACTAATTTATTTGAGGAAGGTATGGGTATTTGGGACACTAATAGATGTGCTACTCGATAGTGGAACTCTCTTCTAGATATTGAAGTGTCTTTTTGCAGAATGTTGATTGAGGGTTTTTCTTGGTGCTTTCAAATTGGAGTGTATGGTTTGTTTCTATAGGATGCCAAAGGCTCAGAGGGTCTACAAATGTTACGAGGGAGAAGGCACAAATATTAAACTAGGTTTCGGGGTTATGGAAATAGACATCTTACAAATGGTTACCAGCTCCTAGGGATGGTACGTGGTAGGAATTTAGGAGCAGAAACATACCAAAAAAAAAAAAATAGTCGTTTGGATAGTTAACAATTAGGCCCTGTTTGTTTGTAGAATTGGAATTTGAGTCAAAACCTGATTATCTCAAAATCAGGTTTTGATATTCCGGTTTTGTATATTTGGAAGATGTTTTGGACCATTTGGTTGACCCGGAAGATGGATGAGACAATCCATCTTCTGCGTTTGGTTGCCATTTTCGAAATTGGAATTGGAAGTAAGAAATTCCTATCTATGTGTTTGGTTTGCAATTTCAAATTAGAATTGGAATTACATTATTCATTTTCTGTGTTTGGTTCTACATTTTGAATTGGAATTAGAATTTAATTCTTAATTTAATATTTTATTATTTTGGTCCATTTTTTACATATAGTTTTTTAATATTAATTTATATTTTTATGTAGTAAATCGTAAACAAAATTTAATATATTTTTTTCAATTTTGTGAACAGTAACTTTAACT
Source organism: Chamaecyparis obtusa (assembly GCA_027943335.1). NCBI lineage: Eukaryota > Viridiplantae > Streptophyta > Pinopsida > Cupressales > Cupressaceae > Chamaecyparis > Chamaecyparis obtusa. The sequence continues at coordinate 591,559 of BSBK01001881.1, read as the reverse complement.
TTTTTCAATAATTTTATACATTTATTATTTTGGTCCATTCTTTATGTATAGTTTTTTTTATATTAATTTATATTTTTATGTAGTAAATCATAAAAAAAATTTAATATATTTTTATAAACAATATTATAACAAAAAAATAATTATAACATTGCTCGATATCACATCAAAATACAAATAAGTCATCTAGTCCACATATATATCTATCTCTGCATAATGATCCAACAAATCATCCCACAAATGATCAAACTAAATAGTACGATTGTTGCACAAAGTAAACATCGTAAAAACAAGATTTTGGCTTTATAGGCAGCCTTCGCTTTTGCCATAGTTTTCTCGAGTGTTTTGCAATTCTTGCACTCATCATCTACAACAGGTGTGTGTGTAGAACATGCTGATGATGTAGACAATGACGAGGTGTCATTGGCCCATCGAAAGTACTCGCATCCACCGCCATCCTATAATACAAATCTAAGTTAGTCTCGCTATAATGACTAATATTTATTCTTTGTAAACATTTAAATATTGTGCAATTAACAACCTTTTTCTTATTTTTGCAACTCCAAAATTTATGGTTTGGATTATCCTTTGTGTGTGATGTCCTCAACACACAACGCCCGCAGTCACACATAGGAACATTCCTCATAGCCATTAGCACTGTATCAAGCAAAAATTTGTTTATTCATACTAATTTTGTTCGCTATAACAACATGACTATATTCTATGAGTACAAATTGAAAAATTTATACAAAAAATATAATGACACAACTATAGCATCAGATATAACAATATCCATGAACTAATTGGTGGTGTGAAAACACACTGTTAAATAAGAAAACACAAGTAGATCCACGGTCTATGCCCTTATGCCCCACATTCGATGATCAATCCTGCATCTACAAAGTAAACATGACAAAAAAATAAAACTTATTTATTTTTAAATGGAATACACCAAGGAGTACCATCAGAAATATTAACCGTTTACAAACACGAGCAGTAAACAATCATCAAATAGCTCATTTTTTTATCAGCATATGTGGATATTTTTTTCATCAATGTTTGAAATACCTTCTGGATTTGATTGTATAGATAGTTTTGGATCACACTCTGTGATCCATCATCAGGATGAAAGAGACCAAAATGATGGACTTTTCTGTCAATCATTTCTCTCTCTTCCATCGTGATGAGGGATCACAAAGTGTGATCGTAAAATATCTACAAAATCGAATCCAGAAGCTATTTCAAACATATTTAATGTCAGCATATGTGTAGTCTCACTTTATCATCATATGTGTAGTCTCAAAACTATCCATTTCTATTTCTATACCTATCACGTGGTTTTTTAAAATGAAAAGAAATTGAAGATGAAATAGAGCATTGAACAAAGTAGAATTATTTAACTTAATTTCATAACACAACAATAATAACAAGATGGTTAGGGTATATACATACAAAATCATGAACAATACAATCATCTACCAAAACACATTTATAAAATCATGTCTAAAGAACTATAAATGGATAGTTAAGAGACTACACCTTAACAATGCATGAAATGAAGCATTCATCATGTGGTACTCCTTCAAGTATTCCACTTAAATATGTTAAAAACAACACTACTAAAAAATGAAAGCTAAAAAGAACATTAATGAAAACAATGGTCAAGGGAGGGCATGCTTGTTTCCTACCTTGAAGTGGAGAGAAAAACTCAAAATTCAAAGGAAAAATGAAAGAAATAAGTTGATTAACACAAAATTAACACAATAAGTATACCAATGGGTACTTACTAGTGGCTACTGTATACCAATGTATACGAAAACAAAGAGGGAAAAATGAAAGAAATAAGTTGATTGGGTTGACACCTGATCCCAAGATTGGAAAAAATCCGCATTTGGAAAAATCATTGCAAATTTAATAAAACCGTCGGGTCCGCGTCTTCCCGAATTCATCGTTGAAACATCTTTGCATGGCCATTGAGAGAGCAAGTTTTTACTTATGCATTGCATACTAATTGCAGTTCATTGCAAGTATGTATATGAACTGCAATTAGTATGTAATATTTCAAGTATGTATATGAACTGCAATTGGTTGATCCAAGTATGTAATATTTCTGGTGCATACTAATTGCAGTTCATTGCAGTTTATGTATATGAACTGCAATTAGTATGCTGAGAAAGTGTCCAATAATGAAGGGCATTAGTTTACAATTGATTCAAGTTTTTACTTCTAGTGCATATTAATTGCAGTTCATTGCATACTAATTGCAGTTCATTGCAAGTATGTATATGAACTACAATTAGTATGTAATTAGTATGTATATGAACTGCAATTGTTTAAAGAAACATGTGAAAAAGCACAAACTCCTCCCGTGATAGAATCACAACAATTGATCTTGATTTCTTTCAAATTTGAACAGTGCCTAGCAATAACAATTAATGATACATCTAATATATTAATCAACCATGAAAAGTTTATATTTTCTAAGGTAAGTATACCTCCAATGTTTAGTCTTCCAACATAAGTCACTCACGGCACACATCCTTCCTTACTAAACACTTGTAAACAAGACAAGTGTTGCAGAAGACTAACACTCATATATGTATTTCGATCACAATGAGAGAGGTGGAACAGTGATCAAGACTGGTAGACAGCCCATTTTTACACATAGACAACCTGACCAAACTTGTGTGCCAACTATGAGTCAAAAATCATCAGAGAGATGAGCATTTCAATGGTGTGAGATTGTCTCTGGGTGTGTTGGGTGCCATCTCAAAGATCACTTTTGGATTGGATCAATATATGTTGTAGCTCACAAGTTAAAGCATTATGAAGGGCATTGTAGCAGCTTGCATGTTGGTGTATTCTCGGGAATTCCCTAGATTAGACCAGTTGAATCAAATCTTTGCCAAGCTACTCATGCTTCAAACTTCTAACAGAATCATAAAAATGCCTTTATAATTGACTGGCATTAAGACAAGCACCGAGATGGACTTGTGAGGAGGACTTTTGACATTACAGAGTACCACAATTGAAAATTTAGTGCATGGTTGTTGGATTGCAATATACATTGTTATGGAAGTTTGAACATCTGGGTGCAATTTTCTATAACAACATTATTCTTCTAAAATGGGAACACCATCTGTAAGTAATATAAACTCGTCTACCTCCATCAGTAAGCTATCAAATTTCAACCTTTTTTTGTATTGTATTTATATTCTCAGCACATGTGATCTTTGACTTCATGAAACTAGAATGTTATCACTACCCATACCTTACAAACATGTGATTTCTAAAAACTTGCTCAAGACTGAGTCATGAGTTCCTTATTGTAAAGTTGAGGAATGAATCTCTATATTAGGATAAACATTCAAGATAAATTTAGTGGATTTTTGAGGAACTCCTCACCATAGGCCTTGTTTTCAGCCATGTATTTGCCAAATTTGGAAAGTGGAGGAGAAGTAAACATATTGATCAAAAGACTACAAATTTTGTTTTATTGGAATAACAAAATGCTTCCTTGGAAAGCCAGTTTGAGCTCTTGATTCTCACATTTGTGGAGGTGACAAATATGTTGTAAAAGTAAAAAATCTCACATGGGGAAGATTTTGAAGACATCAATATTCTGCTTTCATGTATAAAAATGAAACTTTGACTAAATAGGATAATTCTCGAATTTACTCCTGGACAAAGAGCTTAAACAACCAATGCAACAATGGGGGACATGCACCAAATTTGCTGGCTTAAATTGATCATCCTATTGTAGCAATAGGAGCATTAGAAAAACTGATGCCACCCAAAAAATATGTAATCATGTAGAAAGACAGAGACCAGGACAAGTGAGCTGCATTTCAAAATCTGAAGTTGATGAATTAGATTGGCAGGTTTTCATTTTACTTCTAAAATAGGAATCATGATGCAGTTAATAAGATTGAATCAACACAGGACACAAAGCTAGTATGCAATCTCACTAAAGAAATCATGACCAAACTTGAAACTATCAAGGCAGACAAGAAACCTTGAAACTATATCTGTATGTAATTGTATAATACCTTAACACATAGACAGCCCATTTTTACAAACACGAACAGTAAACAATCATCATAAAAATGGGTTGTCTATGCTTCACACTCAACACATATATCTACTAGAGAATTTCTTACCATAATACCATTTTAGCAAACCCAATTGTGCATTTCTTGCAATGCTTCCAGATTTTGCATTCATATTTACCAGAGCATTTCTTACCATAATACCATTTCAGCAAAAACCCATTTGTGCATTTCTTGCAAATGCTTCTAAATTTTGCATTCATATTTGCAAAATTTGATAAAGTATGTAGAAAATCATGATAAAGTTTGATAAAGTATGTTGGGATGAATTAGCACATCATAAGTGACAATCATCAACCATAAACAATCATAAACAATCAACAGTGTATGTGAACAACTATGATAAAGTATGTAGAAAATAACTATAATCTGCCATATGTGGCTGCAATCCAGTCCACTCTCTCATCCTCACTCATCAACAAGAACCCTTTGGCTCTTTCACGCTCAACCATGAAGGTGTCGTATACCCCCAGGAATATAGCTCAACTCAATTGAGGGATGGATTTGAGAGTGCTATATGCATCCTTCAAAGCATTCTCATGAGCAGATGTATCAATTTTGTGAAGGTGCACATTGATCATGCCCTCTTTTATTTTCTTCATTGTTTCACACATGGAATCCAAGGAAGTGGCTGCACTTGCCTTCCTCCTCCTTCCCCCCCTTGTGACTAATGATGTAGGGGTTCCTCTACCACTTGCACTTGGACTCGACTGATTGGAAGGATAAGGGTCATCGTCCAAATCAAAAGCAGTATCCTCTTCATCAAGCACATTGTATGGCTCTTCCATAGGGTTCCCTTCTTCAGTCTCAAGGGCCATTGTAGCTACATTGCCTTCAACAATGTCGTTACCCACAATTACACCTAGTTCATTAAATTATTGGAAGGGCTGCCTCTCATACACTTTGGTGCTTTTGAACTCTCTTCTCTGCATGTTGGCATAAATAAATGGATTAGGTTCTTTGTCTTTCATTATGTACTTTATAAGAAGGCAATATTATTTCCATCAAAATAGTAGAGAGATCACCCTACCTTGAGAAGCTCATCCCATACGCTATCCTCAGCATCCATGCACTGAGTTGCCTCATTCTAGGCAAAGCCACTTGTATTTCTTAGCTCCTTCATGAATCTATATGCTAGCTTCCATGTTTTCAGCTTATTTTTGAAATTGTCCTTAGATAGATTTAGGTTCGTATCATTGTTGAACCTCCTCTCAATGGTTGTCCATGCTTCTTTTTTAAAACCTCCATCACCTTTTCTTCCTAGCTGTACTTGCTCCATGAGCAAGTCTAGAAACTTTTATTCCATTTCCTTACCCCACATTATCTTCTTCGAGGAAGAAGATATTTGGCTGTTGTTACCAATTTCATGGTTGTTGTTACCAATTTCATCCATGCTCATCATCAGTTTTGTGTATGCCATGCTGTGTAATCATCAAAGTATCTTCGTACATCAGTTTACTCAAATAAAACACATTGACCCATAGAAGACTAATACATCCAGATAGAAATAGAATAAAAAGGAAACCATCCTATATATCAAAGTATCTTCATACATCAGTTTACTCAAATAAAACACATTGACCCATAGAAGACTAATACATCCGGATAGAAACAAAATAAAAAGGAAACCATCCCGTATATCAAAGTATCTTCATAAATCAGTTTACTAAAATAGAACACATTGACCCATAGAAGACCAATACTTCTAGATAGAAACATAATAAAAAGGAAACCATCCTATATATCAAAGTATCTTCATACATCAGTTTACTAAAATAAAACACATTGACCCATAGAATACCAATACTTCTAGATAGAAATAGAATAAAAAGGAAACCATCCTGTATATCAAAGTATCTTCATACATCAATTTACTAAAATAAAACACATTGACCCATAGAATACCAATACTTCCAGATAGAAACAGAATAAAAAGGAAACCATCCTATATATCAAAGTATCTTCATACATCAGTTTACTAAAACAAAACACATTGACCCATACAATACCAATACTTCCAGATAGAAACAGAATAAAAAGGAAACCATCCTGAATATCAAAGTATCTTCATACACCAGTGTGCTCAAATAAAACACATTGACCCATAGAATTCCAATACTTGTAGAGAAAAACATAAGAAAAAGGAAACCATCATGTAGTCTTGACCCATTAAAAGAACAACTATTCTTGGGATCTATACTCTTCCCACATTCTACTTGCTATATCATCTCGGAACTATGCCCACTCATCTCTATCACGCTGAGACAACCCATACATCTCCAGCATTGGTACATCTATCCCATCACAGTCATCTTCCTCTTCAGTGGCAATTTCTGATAGAATGCCATCCTCTAATGTAATGTAGTTGTGTAGTATGCAACATGCCAATACAATATGGGCTTGTGTCATGATAGGATAAGATGTGGCATGCCTCAAGATTGGAAAACACTACTTGAGAATACCAAATGTACGCTCTATTGAGTTTCTAAGAGAGGAGTGTCGATGGTTGAACAACTCTTGTCGAGAGTTTATTAGATTCTATCTTGAAAACTCCTTCAGGTGGTAGCATGTACACTGATAAGGAGCAAGAAATCCAGGTGCATTGGGATATCCAACATCCACTAGAAAATATTTTCCTACATAAATAAAGTATATTATTAAAACTTGAAACATTTATTGTACCCCTGAGTATATTAAACTATGATTTGGCTTACCGGGGGGAACAACAAGAGGATCTTCTCTTGACAAAGCTAAAGCCAAAACATGACTATCCACAACAGACCCTTCCTAACCAGCAAGGTAGTAGTGAAACTTATGATCGAAGGAACACACACCCATAATATTTTGTGATAGGTTGCCTTTTCTATCACGATATTTACCCTGCATGTCGACATCGACGGTGACTAGTATATGGGTTCCATCGATACCTCCAACACAATCCTATACAATATGATACAATCATCAATTCTACGATCAAGCAATAATATGATAAGGATAAAAATCCATACAAGAAAGTTGTAACAACACAACAATTACCTTGAAGAATGGATCAAAACGTTCATTCCCACTAATTTCAGGAGGAGTGTTTGGACTAGGTGGTAGAAAGCAATCTTGGTGGAGTCCTAAGATAGCCCTCAACACCTTGTGGAAGTATTGGCTGATTGTCTCTCCTGAGTGCCCAAAGTTATGGGCAATCTTGCGGTTCCTCAGATTGTGGCCAACGGTGTGGAGGAACATCACAAGTTGTTCTTCTAACGTCAAGTGTATCATATTTGTCAAGGTTCCTTTCAGCCTTAGGATAGTAGCTAGATGAAAGAAGGCTCCCCTACTCATGCGAATCTGATCATGACAATCCACATCATTGGAATGAATAACCATTATATAAAAAGAATTTCCTTTTCTTCTTCATTTACATGCACTACCTTCTCGGCCTACCACTACTCTAGCTACGACAACACAAGCAATAAGAGCTGTGAGAAGAAGAGAATATTGGGTCTCCACAGCTTCCCATCCTAGAAAGTCAATATTCTTAATAGGATCCATCAATGGCCTGAAATGTGGGCAAACACAATGATATCAGCGAGGAGATATCCAGTATGAACCGAGTGTTCCCTATAAGTACATCTTGTCGACAATTTAAAATTTTCTATTTTTTCATTAAGAATGATTTATTACTCCCCTTTATAAATAGCTGAACCAAAATAAAGACACAGTAGTATAGAAGAAAAACTCAAGAAACAAATAAAATGACCATTAAGCAGACCATTTTAGTAAATGATATAGAATTGTGCATCTTTTTAGTGAGTTTCTAATAATTTTCTAAAAAGATGCACAATTCTGTATCGTTTACCACTGAATTGTATTAAAATCAGTGTTATAAGAATCTTTTTAGTAAGCTTCTAATAAGTTTCTAAAAAGATGCACAATTTTGTATCAATGCAAACACAATAGTACATGCTGCTCCTTTACCACAATTGTGCATCTTTTGATATCAATTGCACTTCATGACTTTGTGAATTTACAACTCTATTCACCTATTATTTCAATGGTAAACAATACAGAAGTGTGCATCTTTTTACAAACTTATTAGAAACTTACTAAAAAGATGCACAATTTTGTATCATTTACTAAAAAGATACACTAATTGATGGTCTCTACAAGGTAGGTGAAGTAAACAAAGCTCTTGAATTAGCTGATAAAATGAATCAAAATGGTTTTCATCCAACTTATATTACACACACTACCCAAATATATTTTCTTGCCAAGGTGGACATAGTGGATTCAGCTCTTAAATTGGTAGCTCAAATGAGGCATGCTAACTCTAGTCCAGATATTATTACATATAATACACTAATTAGCAGTCTTTGCAAGGTGAATAGGATACATGATGCTTGTGCATCAGTAGCAAAAATGATACAAGATGGTTTTTATCCAGATATTGTTACATATAATACCCTAATTGATGGTCTGTGCAAAGTGGGTAAAGTAGATGAAGCTTTTAGTAACTTGAAGGGTGGAAGCAAGGTGGATTTTAGAATCCTAGTAAAGACATTGAGTAATGAGTTTGTTATGTTTAATTTCTTCCCTAATGAAGGAGGTGGCGATTCAACAAAGCTAGAGCATCAACTGCAAGGTAAATGTAGGAAGGACTGGACCATTATATGTTTATAAGCTTGAGACAAGATTGTTTTTGCATTCAATTTTGTTAGTTTTAATATCTGAAAATGGGTTAATTTTGAGTTTTTGGTCGTTTAGACTATCTGATCTTGCAAACTTCATTAAAATTATTTTATTCAATCTTTCATTATCAAAGGATGACTGATCTAAAACATTATGCAGTTAGAATTCTGAAACAGCCTTAGTACTCTCATCATTTTGTTAGTTTTGCAATGGATCATTCTGATCACAGTACTCTTGCTGATCAATTTTGTTAGATTTTCAATGATCATTTTGATAATGGTATTCTACCATAGTAATCTGCTATTATTTCATTCTGATGATGAATTATGTAGTGTAATTCAAAATATTAATGTTAAAAATATCACATGTATTTCATAGTTCTACAGCAGAAAGAATTCTGAAAATGAAGTAAGTTTAGACCTTTTGATCCTTTAGACTGTAGATCTTGTAGACACTAAATTCATTCATTCATCCGTCCATTATCTAAAAGAAGAGTGATCTGAGACACTAATTAGAAACAAATACAAGTAGATTTCACAAACAACCTTCTCTAATATTGTCAATGCCCATCTATCAAAGTGTAACGAAGGAAAAATAGTCAATGCTCATCTAGTCAATGCCCATCTATCAAAGTGTAACGAAGGAAAAATAAGACACATGAACTGTGTGACAACTTGTCTCAAAGAGACATCAACTCAGGAAGTGCGATGATTGCATGATTTGCAGAAAATGGATTTGATGAAATGGCTTTAGAAACTTTCAATCAAATGCAATGGGAGGCAGGCCCATTCCTTTTCCTTCATTACACTTTGATGGGTGTCCATACCCTGTTAGAAAGCTACCATTTTGGCGCAGGCTGGGAAGACACTAAAAAAATAAATTATTTTATGCCTTTTGTTTGCATTTTCTTAAGAGTTTCTATTCCCTCGTCAATGAATCTGTATTTTTCAATTAGCCTAGGGTTCCCGTGTTCCATAGGGATCATTTACTGCAATGATTTGTTTTGTGTAGTGACAAGGGACAGACCTCTCCGCATGTTGTAATATATTGTCATCGTAAATTTATGTGCTTTAAATTCATTCTCCATTATAGAGATTTTTGTTAGAGTTTTATGCTAAGGGTTTTATGCAGCTAGGGTTTTAATTATATACAACAAAGAAGCTGCAACAACACCCATAGCTGTAAAGGTGTTTATAGCTACAACTACGACTGTTGTTGCAGCTTCTTTGTTGTATAAATTTTAGGGTTTTATGCAGCTAGGGTTTTAATTATATACAACAAAGAAGCTACAATAGCAGCCGTAGCTGTAAAGGTGTTTATAGCTATAGCTACGGTTGTTGTTGCAACTTCTTTGTTATATAATATTAGTCCTCGCCCAATGTTTATTTGTATTCAAGAAATTCGCTACTTTTTGATTAAACAACACATGCAACCAGCTTTCATCCATAGTACTCTGCTATTCTTTCATCAAAATGAAAGAATAGCAAAGTACTATGGAAGAATAGCTCAATACCCACTATTCATCTCAGTGTTAAATCAAATCATAAAAAAAAACAACCAAAAAAACACAAAAATACATACAAATTACATTGCTACAGAGGTTTCTTCCAAATCCCAAATCCATATTTACAGGGGTTTCAAGATTTTCAAGGGTTTCCTTACCTTTCAATACGCAGCAGAAGTCGAGCCCGCGACCCCAAACCACTTCAGAGCCAAATAAACTGATTCGAACACAACAAACCCGAATGGATTTGCAGAGCGGGAGTTTTGGATTTGCAAAGGCGAGTGTGGGAGAACGTCAGGCGCGATAAAATCTGAAACCCCCTTTTTCCAAACCCAAAAAAGAATTTTGGAAGACACGGACCCGACGGTTTTATTAAATTTGCAACGATTTTTTCCAAATGCGGAATTTGTTTTTCAATTCCACCTCTCGGGTGGGAAGATGTTGCCACCCGTTTTAGGGCCTAAACCAGGTTTTCGCCTTTATAACCCGAATTGCAAATTTGGCAAACAAACGATGGATTCTGTAAAAATCTGGAATTCCCGCCACCAATTTCGATTGAATTCCCGCAAACAAACGGGGCCTTAGGGTTTTAACTATGTTACAAGTTTCCATACTAGCAATTTATGCATGTATAGGATGTATGAATAGTGTTGTTAGAAAGTAGAACATTCTTTGCCATGAGTTACGATTTTTGAATTTTTTTGGTTATTTGTAATTAGAGCAATTGAGAATCTTCACAACCTTATCAAAGTGTCTACTTTTTTTGTGGGTATCATGAAATGTCTACTTTTACTACCATTAGTACAAGTGGACAAAATGAATTGCTTCTTCTTTTTATTATTAAAGTGTATTTAGTCATTCCTTTGTTACCATATGTGTTTAAAGCTATTGAGTTAATTTTTAAGTATAGCTTCTAACTTCATGTCTTAGTAAATATGATAAAGTCTTATGTATGTCATGGCATAGGGTAGACAATAATTTACCAAATGCTATCATTAATTTAAATAACTTGATGCAAATGGGTATTTAATTCTTTACTGCCAAGGAACCTTAAAGGCACTTTCTTAACACCTTCTATGATAAAATGGATTATCTTTTCCATAATCTCCCCTGAGTGTTGAAGGGTTCTCTATTTATCCACCTATCATATATGGATCAAATTTTCTATATTTGTATTTATTCTTGATGCTTTGATTGCATTGATCAAATATTTTTTAGATATATATTAAAAATCCAAGTTATAGAATGTATGAATCAGACAAAACCCTTCAATATTATTGGCATTGTTCTAGCTTAAAAATGAAGGTCATTGACATTTTGGGTGATTCCTATTGAGTTTTTCCTACCTTTGCAAGACATTAAGTTGTGAACATAAATCACTCTATATTAAAACCTTTTAGCCCCACTAAGCATTATATTTTGATTCTTTGATTATTTAGAGATTGACTTCATCTTTAGAGGAATTCAAGTATAGTCTACATATTAAAATGTTAAAGGGAGAAGGTAGCTAAATCTAAATTCATTCTTTCTCTCTAGATAGTTCTAAATCATCTCTCTCTCTCTCTCTCTAGTGATTCAAAACTATGTTTAGGACCCCTCTTTCCCTAAAGTGTCTACCAAGGAAAACCTATTATGAATAGATAAGTCCGAGAAAAAGTAATTAAAATTTTTGGTTGGGTTCAAACATTAAATAAGATAACATGATACCTTCCCCATAGCCTTAAGCGATCATTTAGGCTAAGGATAGGTCGGAGAAGGCCTCTATGGAAAATTAGGTTCCTTGTTCTCATGAGAGGTTACCGATTCTATATGTGAACTTACCTAGGGGTTGGGGTCTAGTTAGTGACTACTAGGAAAAACCCAAGATAGTTGGAAGACCATGCAATGACAATCCCCTATGTGCATCATAGGATCCTCTCTAGCCATCCTTGAGTTCACCTTTGATATCCCATGGGTAACCCTTGAACCATGTTGGTTATCTTGGATCTCTTAATGTCACCCCTAGTTTTTAATATGGATGCATGTATCCTTTTGTCTTGTTTCTTTTGTGAAAATTGTACATTATAGTTTGAGATTTAAGAATTGAAATACAAAGTCTTTGTGCATGACGTAGGCAAGGCTATCCAAGATGAGCCACTGAGACTTTAGGCCTGACCCTTATGATTATTTCTTATGTTGCTTGCAACTTTCAAACTTTATTTTCAAGAAAGGATGTTATGATCTTGCATTTGAGATTAGTGACTGGGTGATTCCACGAAGCTGTGTCCCACTTTTAGGGATGAACAAAATCGCAAGTTGGGGAAAAAAATAATTTTGGCGCCTTCGTACGAAGTAAACACTTTGTGCGAAGTGGTGGGACCACTTCTCACGAAGTCCCCCAAACAAGGGGCTTCGTGTGAAGACCGCCCTTTGCACAAAGCCCCCCTCGTAGGGGGCTTCATGAGAAGGGGGGTCTTCACATGAAGCCCTTTAGTACCGAACTTTTTATAAATTTCTGGCATTTTATGTTTTTCAATATCATTTTGACTGACACTATTTGTGGACTCCAGGCCTTGGAGCGAAGTACCTCAGCATGCCAGCACATCAACACCTCTCGAGCTTCGTCAACATCTTCAGTTTCTTAGCATGATAGGTACATGCATTTTTCTCATTTTTTATTGTAAATAATATGTTTTGTATTTATTTTAGCTAGTTATTTGTTTTAAATAACATTTTATTTGTAGAAATGTTAGAAATTTGTAATTAAATATTATCTAATATGTTAGAAATTAATAGTAGAATGTTAGAAAATCATAATTAAATACTAGAAAATGATATAAATAATAAAAATCGTAATATAAATGTTAGAATATGTTAGAAAATGTTAGAAAATCATAGTAGTTTGTTAGCACATGTTAGAAAATATTTACAAAACATTAGAAACCGTAGTAGAAATGTTAGAAAATGTTAGAAAACATTAAGATTAAAGTTAGAAAATGTTAAATTTTAAGTTTAAAGTTAGAAATGTTAGAAAATGTTAAATTTTTTGTTTAAAGTTGTAAATATTAGGAATCTCTCTCTCTCACACATGTACATGCATTTTTATAAAATATTAAAGTTAGTTATTTGTTTTAAATAATTTTTAGTTTGTAAAAATCTTAGAAAATTGTAGTTAAATTTTTTTAAATGATCTAGTAGTATGTTAGAAAATGTTAAAAAATTGTAGTACAATAAGTTTCTAGGACCCTTATTCCTCTCTTACGACATATTAAAACACTTAGGATCCCTTAGGAATCTCGAGATCTTATAATACATATTAGGATGTCCTATGACCCATTGATGTACATGTTAGGTTCCATTAATACATACAAAGACTCATTATTTCCCTCAAGGCTCCTTAAGACATTCTAGGATGAATTAATGTAACCTATGATCTCTTAGGACCTATTATGAGTCCTACAACCCCTTAAAACATTCTAGGACCATTGTGTATCACTTATGACATCTTACTTGACACATAGGACCCCTTAGGACCCATATGACCCATTATTATATCTTAAAATGTCCTAGGACACATTCATCTATCTTAGCTTATGTTAATACATATGTGAACCCATCGTTGCCCACAAGAACCCTTAAGACATACTAGTATCAATTAATGTAACCTAAGATCCCTTAGACCACGTATCACATCTACAACCCATTAACATTGTTGGACCATTATACATCCCTTACGACATTTTAAGACATATATGACCCATTCAGATCATCAAGACCCATTAACATATCTTAGGTTGTCTTAGGACACATTTATGTATCTTAGATTCAATTAATATCATACAAGGATCCACTAATGAAACGTAGGACCCCTTAGGACCTCTTATGTTACCCCCGACCCCTTAAGACACTCTACCTAACCCTTATCCATCCCTTACATTATCTTAAGACACATCTAGGACTCATTGTTACCCACGACCCCTTAAGACAGTCTAGGACCACTTATATTGCACCTATTATTCTATTAGAGACATATATATTTGATTAGAGACATATTATTTGATTAGAGACATATATTTGATTAGATGATATGATTAGATAATATGATTTGATTTGATTTGATTTGATGATTTGATTAGAGACGTATATTTGATTAGAGACACATGTATTTGATTAGAGACATATATTTGATTAGATGATATTATTAGATAATATGATTTGATTTGATTTGATTTGATAATTCAATTAGATGATTTTATTTGATGATATATGATTTTATTACATTTGATTTGATTAGATGGTTTTATTTTATTAGATGATATGATATCAATATGATTTGATTAGATGATTTGATTAGAGAATTTTATTTGATCATATATGATTTGATTAGATGGTTTTATTCGATTAGATGATATGATTTTATTTGATGATATATAATTTGATTACATGGTTTTATTTGATTAGATGATATGATTTGTTTAGATATGATAAGTAAAATAACTAATTTCATCATTCTTTAGTGTCTTAAGGGGATCTAGAATTAATATCATAAAAGAAAACTAGTTAATACATGTAACTAATGAATAATAACTATTCTAACTAATTCTAGAACTAACACATGTCATAAGTAATATAATTTCATCATTTTTTAGTGTCTTAAGGGGAGGTCTTAAGGGGATCTAGAATTAATATCATAAAAGAAAACTAGTTAATACATGTAACTAGTGAATAATAACTATTCTAACTAATTCTAGAACTAACACGTCATAAGTAATATAACTAATTTCATCATTTTTTAGTGTATTAATGGGAGGTCTTAAGGGGATCTAGAATTAATATCATAAAAGATAACTAGTTAATACATGTAACTAATGGATAATAACTATTCTAACTAATTCTAGAACTAACACATGTCATAAGTAATATAGCTAATTTCATCAAAGCATACATAAAATCTTTAACTAATATGAAATCTATAAAAATCATTGAATAATCAAAGTATACATATCAAATTCTATATATTAAAACCATTGAACCATCAAATAGGTTCATCATATATCAACAAATTATAGTCCATCATATGTTTAAATATATAAACAAAGTATAACGAAATTTAATCCAAAGATATCAAGTAGGTCCTAACACAAGAAATAAGTATACATATTATACTTTTTAGACCAACTCAAGTGATTCAGACCTTTCATGGAGAACATGTAATATTCTCTCATGATTCTCACTATCTAGTCTCCACTTACGACGTCCACGTTGAGATTTAGCTGTATGAAGACAAATGGATGTGGCAACTACTAGGTGACTATATTGAAACACCTTATTGTCTAGTTTGTAATCAACAAAGTGAATACCATGTTGAATTAATTTGATTTTCTTGAAATATGTTCCCTCTAAAACAACTGAACCTGCAGATCACAAATTTTAACACTATATAAATTTAAACAAACTCAATTTGAAATTTGTTAAAAGGTTGAAATTTAAAATTTACAAATTGAGTTCAATATATTGATGTAAACCATATACAAATCTATGGGGAACAACATTCCATCACTTTCTTTAGGTTCAAGTAACTTCATCCTCTCTCCAATACAATGCAGTAAATAATAACCAACTCCTTCTACATTTCCATGCTCAACAATCACTACAAAGACATCTCCGGCACAGTAAATTTATATATACGTGTGTGAGATCTTAAAATAAATACTTAGTTCAATCTATAGATCTATCTATATCTATATATACATGCAACTCAATGTACCATATAATGTGAAATATATATACTTACCAATTTTGACCAATCCCGAGATATGATTGTAATTAGTAGAAATCAAAGGAACATAATCAAACTTTTCATCTTCATCTCTATCAAATGTATCAGTAACAACTAGTGGCACTAGATTCCATGCACCTACATATCCACGATCTTGATTGATACATTTCTCATAATTTTCAGCAATGCAGTGACAACGAAAGCATGAGTAGTCCCTAGTGTTCAACATCCAATTGTGACAATTCGTACTCATAACGGAATGCAAAGATTGTGTCTTTTCTATCCTATTGCAACCATGCATAATTTTTCTATCCACACCTAAACAAATGCATATATAATACATTCTATATAAATATAATTTGAATAAAAAATATCATAAAAATGTTAAACACTTTCAAATAATTTAAAAATGTGTGCATACCTTTTATCTCCCAAAATTTTCTATATGGCACCGCATGAGTCAATCCTGATGATGTGTCATTCTCATTTGGTGTGAAATGTGTCTTGCACCATTCAACCACATCATGTGCATTTTTTATATGCACTCCCTTATAATTCATTTGATACTTTCGTATAGAACGTTTGATGCAAGCTCTGGCACCATCATGTTCACCTTTTCCATGTCCACTCTCAAAGAAACTCCAGACATGTGGTATGTTTTCATTACAATGATATCTACATAGTGCATAAAATGGTCTTGATGATTTGAATTGTGCAGCACATCCATCTGACTAAACATAATGTTTATCAATTTTTATACCTCTTTCTTTCAAATTTGCAAAAATCATCTTGAAGCAGTGTTCCACATAATGAATGTCATGTTCTCTATCATCACTTATATAAAAATGATATTCCTTCTTGATGACCTGTGCTTCAAATGTGCTCTGAATACCATCCAAATCTAATTGTGTGTGTCAATAACACACATGTACCATACTAGTAATTTGCTCTAAAAAATAGTATTCTGACTGAATTACCTTTTGATGAACAAAAGAATAATTTTCTGCAAAATCAACAACTGATACAATAGTTCCAAGTGGGAAATTGTCTCTCAGTGTTTGAAATTGTTATGCTTGCCACTTTGCAAAAAAAGCATGATGAATGTAAGGTTGAATCAATTTTTTAAATTTTTCCATAAATACTCCAACATTTATCTCCTCTTCAACATATTCTAAGCTTTTGGATTCTTTCCCAAATTTTGTTTCATTCTTTAAATATTTGTAACTCTTGCAATTTACCATCTTTGTTACATTAATATTTTCATTTTTCAAAAGAAAAAGAGACAAATCGGCACATGTTTGGCATATTCCTATTATGCAATTTATTTGTCCAACTACATCATCTCTTTTGTCACATAAAATGGATGAGATGAACTCACTTCTTCTAGTAGGAGGAGCCTTTTCAAAACCATAAGTGTCTTCTACAAACTTTTGAAAAACCTCATAGTGGAGATCAAATTCAATATGATAATGACAACAAGAAGTTTCAAACACTTTGTTTGTCCTGATATAATATGGCTTCAATCTTTCAAACAATGTTTGCCCAATATTTATATTAGGATTTGAACTACAAAATGACACATACATTTCATGTTGTGTTGTGTCCAACCAATGTTTCGTATGATATTCATATTGTTTAGCTGAAATTCTATGTCTGATAACATCTCTAAGGTTTGATGAAGGATGTGTATTATCATTCCAAAATGATGTGACCAACTTTTTGGTTCCTTCATCAATCCTATCAAAATGAGGAGCTCTACACATGATTACCCAATTGCCTTCAAAAGAGCTATCATCCAAAAGTATTCTCCTATTAACATATCGTGATATTGTTTTCCTATTAAAACCAAACTAAGATGAAACTGAAGATATCTGTCTTTTTCATCCCATAGTGTTACCTACAATGGATGTCAACATAACTTTTCTTGTAATGGACTTATCTATAGTTCGATATTGCTTCCCTAGCTGGTTCAAACCTTTCTTAAGATTTTCAATCATACCAGTTTGCATGTCAACAACTTTTCTCTTCTTTGATGATGTGTCTATACCTAATAATTTTAATGCCCCTTCCAACTTTTTGTTTATAAGTATAAGTGAAAGCAATTGAGCTTGTTTAAGTGTTTCAAAATTATCAAATTTACCCAATATTTCTCTTGCTATCATTTTCATTGATCTCTTCTTAGGAAGACTTAAGTGTTGAACATTAGCAAGTGATCTCAAATTGTCCACATCCATTGTAAGTAAATGATCTAAGTTTCTATAATTAATATTTTTCTTTACATTTTGAACTAAATTTAAAAGTTCATCCATACCAGTAGGAGCACGTGATGTTGACCCTTCTCCAACATCAATTATTTGAGCTTCCGTAGGAAGTAATCCCGACCCTTCTTCAATGTGCAATTCTTCGACTTAACTTGACCCTCATACTTCAGCTTGTCTTTCAGCTTCTTTAGTTTTATGATAATATGTCAATGCAGCTTCACGATTTCTTTGTTCAGTACCAGGTGACCTTTTTCTAGAAGATTTACTTTGTCTTCCCTTCTTGTTCCCCATTTCTTCGAGCTCCAAAAAATGTCATCCACAAGAACGTCAACAATTCTTCTTCAAAAAATATTTTAATCTAATATTTTTTCTCTCCAAAGTTATGCCTTTGAAAAAATAGAAATATCAATCCTCCTTCAAAAAATGCCCTCAATAATAGAAAATGTGAATTTATTAATTTCAATTCGATGTGAAATAGAAATAAAATGTTTTACTTTTATACCATTTTTTTTTAAAATTACAAAATAATTTTACTAGCCGACTTCACGCGAAGTACCCAAGGCAAAATTCTGATGGGTGTCTTTTCTACCGAGATTTTCACTTGAGAGGCTTCGTGTGAAGGGGCTTCACATGAAGCCCTTCAGGTGTCTTTGTGCGAAGGGGGTCTTTGCACGAAGACCCCAAAACTGATATTTTGCCCTCAGAAAACAACTAAACTACAAAAAAATGGTCTTCCGGGGCCTGAAACAAGGACTAAACAAGATGATTTTTTCAAACAGATGATGTCAAACAATGTTATTCGGAACAAGCTTTCTAATGAATATAATTTTAATACATATTGAGTTCATTATCACTTTTTAATATTACTTTAACTAAACTTAGGTTGTTTGGTTATTCAACAACCTATCTCTTCAAGACTTTGGGAAAAATAGGAAATGATAAAAAAAAAATTATAAAAAATATGTAGGAAAAGTGTATTTATGTTACCTTTCTATGAAAAAAAGAAAAAATAAATTTTGATATACATAGATCAAGTTAGAGCGATCCAAGTGACCTTATGTCTAAATTACAGTTACTGTCACTTTAAAACTTAATAAACTATGAAATATTGGTCCAAAATAAATAAAACCAATTGTATCCTTTAGATATTGAAGTTAAAAATAAAATCTTGAAAGAATTACATCATTATCATATTTTAAAAAAAGTTATGCTGATCCAAGTGACAGTAACTCCTTAAAAACATAGTTTTTTCACGCAAACCACTTTTAGAAGGAGAAGGAAAAATGAATTTAAATAATTTTTATTTTAAATATATTTAGAAACTAGAAAGAAAATTCTAAAAGACTCTAGTTTACATCATCTTCAAATTCCTAATAGTTTTGTGGCAACAGATGTTCGAAAGTGAAGTTTTTTCTCAGAATGTTGAACTCTGTGTCAAAGTTGGCCAAAAAGTGGGACTCACTATTGTGGGACCACCCAACTCTAATGTTATAGAAGATCTAGTTGCTATTAATTTCTTTTGAACAATAAAAATTCCTCTTTATTGTTGAATTTTTCCCTTACATCAAGGGTTCCTTGGCGGAGTATTACAATTACACATACTTTACTGTCATCCAAGCTACCATATAACTCTTTATTTCTAGTCATCTAATTACTACAACTGCTAATTAAAAATCCATATATCACTAGAACTTTCTTGAGCAATATTGGAGGTTATGAATAAACTACCTAAATTATTATTAGACGCACCTAAGTAGTTAGCTCCATGTCTATCTATCTCTTCTTGTTTTTGTTGGAAATATTCAAGACTAGCCAAGTTACTAAGAAGGGAGGGGTGAATCAGTAACTTCAAAACTTTTATATCAATTTCAGATCTTAACCATATTTAGATCAATAAGCTAACTGCATGCATGAAAAAATTGAAAGAATAAAACATTCATAACACTTTGAACACACAGATTTGGTGACCCAGAAACCTTCCAAATAGAAAGTAAAACTGGGGTCGGGATGATACCCACAAAACTTCAATACTGCAGTATAAAGTTTGTCGGTTAAGGCTTACAATGATCACTTCTGATGATCTGCCCTATTAGGAGCAATAAGGACTACTAGGTCCACCTTGTTAGAGGATTTTCAAACGTACAATGAAGTATGCACTCTATTAAGAGATTTTACAAAAGACTGTTAAGTCTACCCTGTTAAAGGATTTGGGGGCTGAATCACCTGTTAGGATGAAACAGTAGATCTCTTACTTGCAACTGTACTTGTTGATTGAGATTCCTCGATGTACTGATCACCTTCTGTGATAGATATATCTCTGCTACTCCTTATACTATTGTAGCCCTTTGTAATTTGCTTATCTCTGCCTTTCTTGCATCTTCGCATATGCACATATTCTTTTCATTACACACTTCTCACTTTTTTTTCACTTACACACTTTGGATATGATACAAAACATTGTTTATATATCAATCCAAAACAATTACAAAATAATTACAAAGTCAGCTCGTAAACAAGCTAACACAAATATTACTGAGTCGGCCCAAATATAGTTACTCGGTTACTACAAACTAACTCCGTGACTTTATGATACTCAGCATCCACTGTGTTACTCGGCATCGTCATGCTTTCGGTAGAAGTGGAGGCTCAGTCCATACTAACCACTCGGTTGTAGTTTCAAACTCGGTATATACTAGAGACTTGGTAGATATAGTGTCACTCGGTAGAAACTGAATTCCCTGTTTACCGTGCTGGCACTCGGTAAACACTGCTCATCTCATTACTCGGTTAACACTGCGAAGCTCAGTCTGCTCAGTAAACACTGTTCTACTAGATGAGCTTGGTAAGCACACAAAGTCTGAACAAGTGTTGTCACTAATGACAAACATAACTTAATGCCAACAATCTCCCCCTGTGGCATTAGTGACAAAAACACTTATTGCCCAAAACTTATATGCACAATCATGCTGATACATACATTTCATGACTCCCCCATACAGTATACATATATACAAATATCTTATTTCACCTCATACTCATATTTCCTATTTCTCTCATATACTTTCTCCCCCTTTCATATCTCTCGTATCTTTCCATATATCTCCCCCTTTCTTATATACTTTCTCCCCCTTTTTGACAATAATGCCAAAGGTGTATATACAAATAGTTTACATAATGATACCAAAATGTGAGAGAAAATTAGAATGTACCTTACTTATTAATGCTAGAGTTCTGTCCCAATTCTCTTGCATAATCTTGCATGTATGGAGTGCAACTTGGACTTCTACAGAGAGTTCAATCATATGATCCGCAATTAAAAACTGATTGTCATGGATCAATGTTTTTGAGTGAGCAATGTGCTTCTGCATTGTATCCATGATGGGAAGGATCATATTATGAATATCTAACAATGTTGTCCTGATCCTTGCATCCTCTTTTAGTAACTCTAACTGCTTATCAAATAGGAATCTGATTGTCATATGATGTGCAGAACTTGAACTAGGTTCAAGTTGCAACTTTTGTGCACTGACCTTTAGATCCTCATCAATCTTATTTATTTTATCCTTAATCTCCTTTGAGAACTCGACAACATTACATACCTTGACAAAAAATGATGTTACCTTGGAATAGGAGGACTCAATGTTAGTCAAAATTGAAAATAACTCTACCTAATTGATAGCTATTTGCTAAGAAATACACTCAAGCACTTTATTATCAAACTTCTTCTCAGCCTTCTCAAGCAACTTATCTGATCTAGAAGAATCCTCATTGAGCTTGTTTACTGCCTCTACCAACTGCAACAAAATGTGTTGAGAGGAATCAACCTCAACACCTATTACTTTTATCAAAATATTCTTGGCATCCTCAATGATCTTATATTCCTTATCTCTTTCCTCTTTTAGTTTCTTCTACTTTGCTTTCTTTTGGAGGAGTTCACCAACCATTTGCATTTGGTCTACTGAAAGATTTGCAAAATCTAATTGTGGAATCTCTATCTTCTCATCCAAATCTATATCTTCTTCTACACTCTTACTCAAAAATCTTGTACTCGGTTGAGCCTTAGGTTCAACTATCATTGTACTTAAGGCCTTTGAAGTAGAAATTATTGTAGACACAGTAGGACTTGCAGTGAAAAATGATAAACTTCCAACTGATGGAATGCTCATTGGAATACTTGATAAACCCAAAAATGAAGTATTTACAACTGTAGAATATGAAGTACTTGCTATTGAAAAACTCAAAACTGAAGAAGGTACTAAAGTTGATGTTGGAGACTACAACTCGGTGGAAGGAGGTTGAAGCTCGGTGGATGAAGTGGTAGCCACTTCTGTCATTGATACATTGAGTTGTGCTAGTGATGATTGGACATTTGATGCATCTGTAGGAGTTTTCACAATCACACTTGAAGCTATCTCCGGGCTAGATGTAGCAACTTTTGCTAGAGAGTGGGGAAGTGAGGCGATTACCTCTGCAGCTATCCGAACTGGATCATCTTCCTCATCATTCTACTTGCCTTCCTTGGTAGCTTCTTCCTCTGCTTCTTCTACCTCAACATTATCTATCTGAACTGCTTCTTCTTCTTCTTCATCACTGTCATCTTTAATATCTTTTATTATCACAGTTTCAACACTCGATTTGTGAAGATGATAGATGTTTTTCCTAGTAGAATTTGCACTCTTCACAACCGACTCTATATCCTTGATCAAAATCAAACAACTGTTGAATCTTAGTGTCATCTTGCTCTCATTTTCAATCAATGCCTTATTGATTTCAGCATTTTTCAAACTTGGCATCAACTATCTTAAGGTTTGAGCATATATGTCCTTGACAGTTTGCCTTGCATTGGACCATCTTTTATTCACTTTGTCTAATAAAACACCTAGGATTTGAGAAGCCATATCTTCAGGTGAGTACTTCCATTTTCCCATTTTCTCAATAACAGCATCTTCAATTTCCTGCTGCTCAACCTCTGATCTAATTTCATATTTGAGAAATTTGAAATTTGCAATTCCAGATCCTTCTCTCAAATTCTTAATCTTTTCTTCTAATGAGGGAGGAGGCCTTTTGAGTACTATATCATCACTGACTTTACTTGCCTTGCCCCTTGATCTTCTCCTTGTGAATACTGCAGTGGGTTGCATGGGTGCCTTGGTGATAGTCACCTTTCCTTTCTTCTTTGCAGGCACTTGTTCTTCTTTACTCTCATCCTTATCCTTTTCTTCTACAATATCCTCTCCTTTTCCCTCGATTAACATTAGAGGTGCACTAGATTGCATTTTGGCCATCATCTTTCTGCCTTTGTTAACCGCCTATGGAAGCTTTATACTTAGCTCAATTCTTACCTTACCTTCCTCATAAGTTCCAAAATATGGAGCCTTTGGATCAACAGGTTGATTTATTAGGGCTTCAATTATATCCTTTGTCTCATCAATGTTTACCTCATAAGGAAGAGGTTTCACCCATACTGTTCTAGGCCTTACTGCCTGAATGTATACTCTATCACAATCAACCATGAAACAAATATCATCTTTATAATCTTCCACCAACTTTTGTGGAATCCGGAATCTGTTATTCATCTTTTCCTTAAAAGATTCAAAATAGTTATCCATTATGCTTACAAAATTCTCACCCATTTCTGCAATGTACTCATTTATCTGATAAAGAACAGGCACATCCTTTCTCCATTCTATCATGCCTTTTGATGGGAAAAACTTTTGAGCATAGAAAAATAAACAAACCAACAGTGAACAAACTTACATGGATTGTTCTTTGAGGTTTGGATGCTCTCCATATTCTTGTTGAACTGCTTCAACAATGAATCTACTAGGTCAAATGACAGATTGTTCTTCAAAATTTTATAAGCTAGGTCAACTGCTTCACACGAAACACTATTCTACCGACTTGAACTGTATCTCTTGTGAGCTATGACATATGTGCCAAATTTTAGTTCTACATCAGTAATACTACTTATTCTCATACCTCTACCGTCCCACTTGGCTAGGGTTTTCTTTTCCAGCTCCACCTGACCTAGGGTTTTAGTAGATTTTGCCTTGTCAAGCATGGGAAGACTAGTGACTCGGTGAATCATCTTCTTGGTTATCTCTACTAGTTTCTCTAGCTTAGGATACATCTGATCCATTTTATCTAGAAACTCTGAGGCAAGTGGGTGATGTGAACTAAACCCTTATCTTCCAAATGTTTATGTTCCGGTTTGAGAACACCATCAACACACAATTCATCACGAACAACATCTATCTCTAGGGTTCCAAGCTCTTGAATTGTACACTTAAAATGACTGTGAATGTCATTTACAAGAAGTACCTTTGGAGGAATCTGTGATTGAGCTCCACTCGGGTCTAGGGTTTCTGTAACCGCGGGCACGAGTTTGAAATCTGGTGCTTTCCATTCTCCTTGAACTAACATTTCTGAACCTTTCTTCACTTTAGTGCTGGATGATGCCATGGTAGCTCAGTAAACAAAGAAATTCTCCGAAAAATTTTTGTTGCAAATTTTCTCTGAATCGCTTGATCACTCTAAGAAATCTCTCTGCTAAAAATGCTGATATTCGCAGTGAAGAATGAACTCGATTTCATGCTTTTTGTTAAAATTTTGTCATTAATGCTTAGTAGGAATTAGGGCTTTGAACTAGACAGACTGTCATCCACTATGCATTGATTGCTCGGTGAAGATTCTACAACTCGATGAATATACGAATTCATACTGCTCTGACCTTACTCAGTAATCACATGAAATTAGGTTACTCCTGACCTTGCTCAGTGGTAACTGATACCGACCTTCCTGTGATCATGTTGTACCTTGCATACTGATTTGGATCCTTCTTTCTTCTCAATTCAGGAACTGTTTGGAATTTGTCTATGAAGATACAGTTCCAATGCTTCCTTGGAGACTTAGTTGGAATTGATAGAGCCACCCTCTTCATGAGTGACTTCATTACTTGGACTGGTTTGCTCGGTAGATTTAGGAATCCATTGTTGTCTCATCTACTTCTTGATGCTATCTGCTTTTGCTTTCTTTTCATCTTCAACTTTGCCTGTATTCATGCAATTTTTAGCTATATGACCAAGTTTAGTGCATGTATAACATCTTATGGTAGTATCCCTTTTTCTCAAGTGATACCTTACACAATTTATGCCAATGTGTCCATATTCTCCATAGTAATGACACCTACGCCAAGTGTTGTAATCCCAACCAAATATTGCTTTCACAGTTTGTTCTGCTAGATTGGATGTTTTAGATCTGCATTTAGATGCCTTATGACCTTGTTTGTTACATTTGTGACATTTGCCTTTAAATCTTGGTTTCTCCTTGCATTCATTTACTTTATGACTATACTGATTGCAATTGTAGCATTTTCCATTGAATTTTGCTTTTCCATTACTCCAACATTTGTTTGAAGTATGACCAATTTTTCCACAGTGATTACAAGTAGGTTTCTGATTCTTTTGAGTACCTTGTTTAGAGGATTCACCTTCCTCTTTGTATCCAAGTCTTGCTTTTCCTTTTTGCTTATGAAGGTTTTGTTCATACAGCTGATTCATATCTTCTTGAGATTTCAACATTCTCTCATTGATTTGCCTTTCAGTGTTTAGGTCATTCTCCAATCTTAAACTGATTTGCTTTTCAGATCTCAGCTCCTCTCTTATCCTTTCATTTTCTGATCTCAGAGTCAAGATTTCTTCATTTGCATTGGAGATCTGATCAATAAGGTTTTCTAGCTGAAGAGTTTGATTCTGGATTTCATTGTTCTTTCCATCTATTTCATCTTTCATCTTGTTTCTTTGTTCCAAGATTTCACAAAATCTTGTTGACTAAATTTCCTGTTCTCTTTTCAATTTTCTTACTTCTTCTTGCAAAGATCCATTCTTTTCTAGAAGTTCTTTGATTGCATTGTTTGCTTCATCTGAGCTACTTGAAGGGAAAAAATCTTCAATCTTTTCTTCAACATACTGATGGTCATTCATCTGATTTGCAAGTTCCTTCCTTCTTTTTACGGATTGGGAAAGATGCTCTTTTGCTTCCTTGAGTTGAGCTATGGCCATTTGCAGATCTAGCTTTTCATTTTCAATTACTTTGTTAAGTCTGAATATCTCCATTGTCCTGGATCTTTACTCAAGCTGTCAAACTTTATCCTGAGAACCACAAAGCTCTGATACCAATTGTTGGAAATATTCAAGACTAGCCAAGTTACTGAGAAGGGAGGGGTGAATCAGTAACTTCAAAACTTTTATATCAATTTCAGATCTTAACCATATTTAGATCAATAAGCTAATTGCATGCATGAAAAAATTGAAAGAATAAAAAATTCATAACACTTTGAACACACAAATTTGGTGACCCAGAAACCTTCCAAATAGAAAGTAAAACTGGGGTCAGGATGATACCCACAAAACTTCAATACTGCAGTATAAAGTTTGTCGGTTAAGGCTTACAATGATCACTTCTAATGATCTGCCCTGTTAGGAGCAATAAGGACTGCTAGGTCCACCTTGTTAGAGGAATTTCAAACATATAATGAAGTATGCACTCTATTAAGAGATTTTACAAAAGACTGTTAAGTCTACCCTGTTAAAGGATTTGGGGGCTGAATCACCTGTTAGGATGAAACAGTAGATCTCTTACTTGCAACTGTACTTGCTGATTGAGATTCCTTGATGTATTGATCACCTTCTGTGATAGATATATCTCTGTTGCTCCTTATACTGTTGTAGCCCTTTCTAATTCACTTATCTCTGCCTTTCTTGCATCTTCGCATATGCATATATTCTTTTCATTACACACTTCTCACTTTTTTTTCACTTACACACTTTGGATACGATACAAAACATTGTTTATATATCAATCCAAAACAATTACAAAATAATTACAAAGTCAGCTCTTAAACAAGTTAACACAAATATTACTGAGTCGGCCCAAATATAGTTACTCGATTACTACAAACTAACTCAGTGACTTTCTAATACTTGGCATCCACTGCGTTACTCGGCATCGTCATGCTCTCGATAGAAGTGGAGGCTCGGTCCATACTAACCACTCGGTTGTAGTTTTGAACTCGGTATATACTGGAGACTCGGTAGATATAGTGTCACTCGGTAGAAACTGAATTCCCTGTTTACCGTGCTGGCACTCGATAAACACTGCTCATCTCATTACTCAGTTAACACTGCGAAGCTCGGTCTACTCGGTAAACACTGTTCTGCTAGATGAGCTCGGTAAGCACACAGAGTCTGAACAGGTGTTGTCACTAATGACAAACATAACTTAATGCCAATAGTTTCTTCCTATATTCATTTGCAAAATGACCAAATTTCTTACAATAATGACATTGAATGACGAATTTGTCAAATCTTATGATGGTTGACAAAATTGACTTCTCTTGCCTCCTTTATTAAAACTTTGAATGGAGTAATTTGTTCTTTTTTCTTAATTTGGACTCATACACCCATCTCTACTTTTGATCTTCCTCTTCCAAATGATACCTTTGATTTAAAATCATCATTTAAGGAATAATTTTTATTCCTCTTCAATTTGAATTCATGAGATAAAAGTGGCACCATTAACTCATTTATAGATAGTTTTATCAAATCCTTAGACTCTTAAATGGACACTAGAGTGGCATCAAATTTCTAGGCAAACTACAAAATTTCTTTCAACAACCTTTTGATTAGTGAAATGTTAACCATATGTTCTAATTTGATGAATGCCATTCATTACTTGATTAATAAAAGGGTCAATTAAGTTTGAATTTTTCATGCATAAATATTTGAAATCATGCCTTGATGTTTGTAATTTAGCAGCCTTAACTTTTAATGTTCTCTCATATGTTATTTCTATAATATCCCATGCTATCTTAAGTTTTGTGACTGCAAAAACCTTAGGGAAAATTGATTCATCTAATGCTTGCTAAATTAGAAATAATGCTTTTGCATCATTTTTTCTATTATTTTTTATTTTATCTTTTTTTTTTATTGTGATAATGTAGCCTCATCTTGTAGTTCAGGAGAGCCTTTTTCAATAGGATCCCATACCTCTTAAGAGTGAAATAGTGTTTTAGTTTTTATAGCCTGAAATTCATAATTTTTCCAGAAAAAAATAGAATTTATGGTTGAGCTATACTACTTCTTAATGTCATGTTGTATATTGTATTACTTTAGTGCTTACTTCACTTTTTTCCATTTTCCTTTTTTTAAACTATAATTTTCACTGTAACAATAAGAACTCTTGTGGTTTACAATATCAATTTTCTTTTCAAAGGAAAATACAAACCAGGTGATCTACACAAATTTCAGCCAAACAGATATGACATAAAATAAAATATGAAGCTAAACAACAAAATATAACACTCCAACTCTGCTTCAATAAAAAGGTATTTTTCAACAAGATCACAATATTTAATGATGGTTGGCTCTAATCTTTATTTTTAAACCATGATCATCATCCTTTTTCTTATAAGAAAAAGGAATTTTCTACTAATATGCAACAATTTTCTATTAGTTGATCTTTGATATAATGCAAGAACAATTAATAAATAGATCTTCTTCTAAGAACTATGGTTACCTGCTTTCATAGTATGGCTTAATAAAATGCTTTGGTTGAGGCAACTTCTCCAACAACAACAAGAATTTCATACCAAGACTCTACTAAATTCTTCCACTCTTGGACTCTCTGCTTGAAATTTTCCACTCTCTTTAACTCTTTAGGCTTTAACACTCCTAGAAGCAACAAAAACTTTGTCTTCATACAACCCTCATATGGATCTCTTAGCTTTGATACCACTCTAAAGGAAGAGCAGACATATAACAAAAAACACTTTTTATCATTCATTCTCATGAGAGATGGGTTCTTGTGAACCACTACTCATGAAACATGGGTCAATGAGTTTGACTTGTAAACTACATAGTTAAATCCTAATAGCATTATCACAATTTGACTTGTTGTGGAAATATTTTCTACTTATCAATTGATGAACTGAAGCGGCTCTATAATGAATGGTTCATAAGGCACACCACTCGTCGAAGGCTTTGCAAATAGGATAGCAAGCTAAGTGGGCTTAACCCTGGAGGAAACTCCATGGTTAATTGCGCTTAAGTTGGAGTAGTATTGGGATGAGTGACCTCTCAAGGCATCACCTAGATGCAATGAGCACTAGGTGTTCCATTTATTCTCATGAGAGAGATTCTTGTGAGCCACTACTCATGAAACATGAGTCAATGACTTTTATTCAAAAACAACACAATCAAATCCTCATAACAATATCACAATTTGACTTGTGGAAAATACCTCCTACTTATCAATTGATGAGCTAAAGGGGTTCTAAAACGAATGGTTCATAAGGCACAACACTTGTTGAAGGTTTTGCAAATGAGGTAGCAAGCTAAGTGGGTTTAAAGTTGGAGGAAACTCCATGGTCATGTGTGCTTAAGTTGGAGTAGTATTGGGATGGGTGACCTCTTGGGAAGGCTCAATGCTTTACTCCAATAAGTGCTATGTCTTCCATTCATTCTCATGACATATAGATTCTTGTGAACCACTACTCATGAAATATGAGTCAATGAATTTGACTTGAAAGCTATGCACTTAAAGCCTAATATCATTATCACAATTTAACATGATGTAAAGAATGCCTACTACTTATCGATTTTTATTTATTGCTTAATCAATTTCAAATGCCTCTATTTTTATTTATTGCTTAATAGAAGGTTTTATTTAAATGCATTCTTTGAGAAAGCATTGAAGTTGGTGGGAGAAATTAATGCTCACCAACTAGTGTTCCATCTTGAAACTGCCAACGATGCTTCCATTCGCAACCTAAGTATGTGCAGAGACCCAGAGTTTCTAGCTTAATTTTGCATTTTAGGCGCGCCTCATTCACTGAATCAGAATCTTTATGTCATCTTTTACAATTGTATGTGTAATTCATTGGATTTTGCTCTACTCTTCTACTCAACTTCTATCACTAAAAGCAGATATTTTCTTTCCCCCACATCCTCAAACTTGTGGAAATCTGACAATGCCTTACCCCTTCCGATTGGACCAAAATAGCTATGGTTTGACTGGTTTTGAAATTAGTTGCAGAGGAAAATCGAGTTCTAATCCTGAAATACCTTATCTTGAAACCATTTCGGGACCAGTACAGGTCTGAAATATATCTGACGACCACATTCTGGTTGACGCTGCTGCCTCGTATGCCTTGCCATGCAACAGATCGGCTAACTATACAAGCATCAAAGGATTCAATCTTTCTGATGAAGGGTCGTTCAGGATTTCTGGGGGTAATAATTTCTTTGCAGTTGGCTGTAACACCAATGGGGCATTTAAAACATTTTTGGCCACTGGAACGGAATTGGATTCTTACATGGGATATTGCTATTATACGTGCAATCAGACACACACTGTCAAACCATGGGACTGTAAAGACAATAGTTGTTGCAAGATACCGATCCCTGGAGGTTACAACAGGATTTTAGTCGGTGCAGTATTCAACACATCCGATGATCTAGAAAATTGCAGCTATTCGGCTTCTGCTATAGTTGACCAAGATAGTTTCGGTTCGAATCCCGGATCAAAGTTCCAACTCCAAGGTACCAGGTATTCCATGCGCCTCGACTGGGCCATTCCAAATAACACATACTCCTCGGCTAGACTGGGACATATTTCATACCAGTGTGCTCAAAACGCAGCGTCTGAAGACGAAGGGTGGGGATATTTATGCAAGTGCGATGGTAGCTATACGGGAGATGGGTACGTCAACGGCACGGGATGCAAAGGCACAAATGATGTATTTATGTTTGCATCGGTTTTGTTTTCTAATTTAGATCATATTCTAATACTCTCTGTCTCCCCTACTTCAGAAGTCAAGAAGTGCAGAGGTTCTGGTTGCTTTCAAACTGTATCAGTAACATAGGTATCTATTTGAATTCAAGAGGTCTATATTATTATGTGATCCAGTATATATCTCCTGCAATTATATGTTTTGTTTGTGGAATGCAGGGGCGTGTGGGACATTAAGGGTCCTTTTGGTGCATGGCATACGAAATGCTGGATATAATCAATTTTGGAATATGTTGCAATTCTGGGATATAAATATCCTCAAAATGATATCCAGAATATGTGTTGGAGCATTTGGTGCACCCGGAAGATGACTGAGAAGATGTATTTTCCGCATTTGGGTGCAACAAACTAGAATTGGAATATGCACTGAATAAGAATTTATTTTAATTTACTTAATTGTTTTTAATTTAATTTGTTTTTAACATTTTCTAAATCTATTTGTTTTACATTTTCTAGACTTTTTGAATATTTATTTTATTTTTCTATCAACTTTAATTTTATAATATTTTGAAATAAAATTATGTTTATAAGGTTTTTAAAATTTTAACATTTTGTATACATTTTTGGTGATTTTTTCAAATGTAATTATGTTTTTCAAATTTTGTAGGTGTTTTTGAATATTTATTTTAATTTTCTATCAAAATTAATTTTATAATATTTTGAAATAAAATTTTGTTTATAAGTTTTTAAAAAATTCAACATTTTGTATAACTTTTTTTTAATTTTTTCAAATGTAATTATGTTTTTCACATGGCGTTTTTGAGTATTTATTTTATTTTTCTATCAGGGTTAATTTTATAATCTTTTGAAATAAAAATATGTTTTTAAGTTTTTTAAAAATTTAACATTTGTATAACTTAAAAAATAAAAAATCCTATACAAATTATAAAATAACAAACTCCAAAATACACAAGTCATCATTATAAACAATCCATTCATTTTATTATTTATTTTTTTCAAAATGTTGCCAACCCGGCTCAATAGGAGCACCGGTAGGAAAGAGTCGGGCAGAGAAAACCTCCGGTCTAGCCCCAAAACATATGATTATAATTTGGATGAGGCATTCCTCATTAGCAGATATGAAATTACAACTTGAATGAGGCATTCCTCATTACATAATGCAGATATGAAATTACAACTTGAATGAGGCAATCCTCATTTACATAATGCAAATACAGTGTTATAATTTGATGAGTCTTTGACACTCTCTCATGCCCGAACTCATGTTTTTGTCTATGGACATTGCATACATAAAGCATACGACTACTTTGTGCTTTTCTTAGTACACCAATGAAATACATTCAGCAAACCTGGGTTAGACTTCTACAATGCAATAACCAAAAAAACACTACATTAAATCATGTGACTGATAGTAGATTGGGTCTCACCTGAGCCATAAACATGAAGAATTATTATTAAAAAAAGATGGAAACCATATATATGTGCACTTGACGCAAAGAGAATTTACGCCATATCCATATTAAAATAGTAGTTATAATATGAAAATACTAAACTGACTAATTCATGAGCTCATCTCCGCATATGGTCGAAACAAAGATATGCAATTATAATACAAAGAAGGCATCATAAAAATATAATTTCTATATTTGCCCTAGTCTGACACGTTTTACACTCAAATCCTTCATTGCAGATAAGTGGAGATGGGCGGACAGGTGCAGATGAGTTGTCATCGACTCAATTAAAATATCTGCAACCATTATTTCCCTGTGATGCCCATTCTACATTAGTTCTTATAATATAATGAATAATATTTACATTAAATATATACACATTAGCAACCTTTTTTCTATTTGGGTAGAACCAAAATTGTCGTCCAGGGTTGTTTGACATTCGTGAAGTCTTCATAACGCACCGTCCACCACCACATTGACAGTTTGGCACATTGAGTAGAGCCATCAAGCCTATATCAATAATGCACCACACCATCTTTACTACATTTATTACATAAATATTATAACATATAATCATGTGATTATAATAATCATACATTCACCACTATTGTGAATATACTCTCAATATATTCATCACTGATATCAACCTACAACCATTAACCCAAGCCTATATCAACCAAGAAGCCTTTTGGGAGCTTCAACCATAATTATATCAGAACAATACAAATAATGCAACTTTCTACATTTACAAAGTCTATTAGACTCATACTTGAAAGTTCATGAGCCACAACAATCCCAAAATTAAACAAAATTCATTGAGAAAAACAAAAGGTGGCAAGGCTGATTCAACCATTATTAGTTATGGCAAGAAGGAATTCTAGACAAAACCCACAAATTACAGACTTGGGAGTTTGAGGGATTGTTTATTGTTTAAGGCTGTTGAGAGGGATTGTTCATTCTTAAACTGTCATTGTCACAAATGAGGACGTCTCATAGTGATTGTCCCTTATGTAATTGTCATTTGAATTGTCACTGTCCTTGTGACATTATCAAGAAGAAAAGCATTTGCATGGTTCAATACCAATACATTCAAGTTCCAATTACACAAGGGATAGTCACTATGAGATGGACCCTCATTTGTGACTGTCCTTACAGTGACTATACATTATCATGTTGTCTTTACAATGACTATCCTCATTTGTGACTGTCCTTGTCACAAATGAGAACGTCTCACAGTGACTGTCCCTTGTGTAATTGCCACTTGAACAAATGAGGACATCTCCTGATAACATTAGAAATAGCAATGTTTATTTCGTATTTCCTATCTTCTTTCTACTCTGAAGAGAGTTTGGTTTGGTTGGGAAGCTATGACATTGGCCCCTATCCTTGTCACGAATGAGGATGTCTCATAGTGACTGTCCCTTGTGTAATTGCCACTTGAATTGTCACTGTCCTTGTGACATTATCAAGAAGAAAAGCATTTGCATGGTTCAATACCAATACATTCAAGTGCCAATTACACAAGGGACAGTCAGTGTGAGATGTCCTCATTTGTGACTGTCCTTACAATGACTGTACATTATCATGTTGTCTTTACAGTGACTATCCTCATTTGTGACTGTCCTTGTCACAAATGAGAACATCTCACAGTGACTATCCATTGTGTAATTGCCACTTGAACAAATGAGGACATCTCCTGATAACATTAGAAATAGCAATGTTTATTTCATATTTCCTATCTTCTTTCTACTCTGAAGAGAGTGTGGTATGGTTGGGAAGCTGTGATGTTGGCCCTTGTCCTTGTCACAAATGAGGACGTCTCACAGTAACTGTCCCCTGTGTAATTGCCACTTGAATTGTCACTGTCCTTGTGCCATTATCAAGAAGAAAAGCATTTGCATAGTTCAATACCAATACATTCAAGTGCCAATTACACAAGGGACAGTCACTATGAGATGTCCTCATTTGTGACTATCCTTACAGTGACTGTACATTATCATGTTGTCTTTATAGTGACTGTCCTCATTTGTGACTGTCCTTGTCACAAATGAGGACATCTCATAGTGACTATCCTTGTCACAAATGATGACATCTCACAGTGAATGTCCCTTGTGTAATTGCCACTTGAATGTATTGGTATTGAACCATGCAAATGATTTTCTTCTTGAACAAATGAGGACATTATCAAGAAGAAAACCATTTGCATGGTTTAATACCAATACATTCAAGTGGCAATTACACAAGGAACAGTTATCAAGAAGAAAACCATTTGCATGGTTCAATACCAATACATTCAAGTGGCAATTATACAAGGGACAGTCACTGTGAGATGTCCTCATTTGTGACTGTCCTTACAGAGACTGTACATTATCATGTTGTCTTTATAGTGATTATCCTCATTTGTGATTGTCCTTGTCACAAATGAGGACATCTCACAGTGACTGTCCTTGTCACAAATGAGGACATCTCATAGTGAATGTCCCTTGTGTAATTGCCACTTGAATGTATTGGTATTTAACCATGCAAATGATTTTCTTCTTGAACAAATGAGGACATTATCAAGAAGAAAACCATTTGCATGGTTCAATACCAATACATTCAAGTGGCAATCACACAAGGTTTTTCATGTGTAGTTGTAGTGGTTTTTCTTGTGGAGAGGTGTAGAGTGCTTGTACCCTCTTTGTGTGGGCACTTCTTAGGGTAGGCCACTGTGCTTGTATAGTAGGGTAGTTCTTTGCATAGTGTAGGGTTTCTACATTTTGAAATGATGGGCATTGTGTAACATTTGACGTTGGCCCCTGTCCTTGTCACAAATGTCCTCATTTGTTAAAAATGCATTTGCATTTGCATTTGTTAGAGATGCATTTGCATTTGTTAGAGATGCATTTGCATTTGTTGCATCTCTATCTATTGGAAATTGGATTGGAAATTGGATTTGGGCCCCTGGGAACCTCATGTTTACTAGCATTGTACTATCCTAGAGAGCCAGAGGCATTCCTAGGCACATTGAACTGGTTGGAGGAGAGGCGGCAGGGATGCCATGAAATTGAGGCTTGAAGCTCTAAATAAGGGATGCCATGAAATTGAGGCTTGAAGATCTAAGATGCATAGATTACCTTAGTTTCAGTTTCTATTTCCGCTCCTACACCAAACACAAATGCATCTCTAACAAATGCATCTCTAAATTTTGTTACAAATGCAAATGCATCTCTAACAAATGCATTTGCATCTCTAAGAAAAGCATTTTCATGGTTCAATACCAATACATTCAAGTTCCAATTACACAAGGGATAGTCACTGTGAGATGTTCTCATTTGTGACAAGGACAGTGCCCATCATTTCTGAATGAAGAGATGTCCTCATTTGTTTAAGAAGAAAAGCATTTGCATGGTTCAATACCAATACATTCAAGTGCCAATTACACAAGGGATAGTCACTGTGAGATGTCCTAATTTGTGACAAGGACAGTGCCCATCATTTCTGAATGAAGAGATGTCCTCATTTGTTCAAGAAGAAAAGCATTTGCATGGTTCAATACCAATACATTCAAGTGGCCATTACACAATGGGCAGTCTCACATTGCCCATCACCAAGCAACCGCTATTTTGAAACACAAGCTTCAACTATTTAAAAATTACAATATACACACTTGAATTGTGACTGTCCTTGTGACATTATCAAGAAGAAAAGAATTTGCATTTGTATCACTAGTTTAAGAATGAACAATCCCTCTCACCAGCCTTAAACAATGAACAAGAAAGTAATCATGTGAATATTAGTAAATGGAAAAATATATCAAAGGACTATAAAACAGAATAGAAAATACAAATTCACAATAGCCAGCTCATATAACCACAGTCATTACATTTAACCCAGCACATGAATAGAAAATACAAATAAACATGGATCAACTAAAGTCCTCCAAACTTTCGTATCATATATATGACTCTCTCCCCTTCATCCATTGTCAAGAATAATACGGCTAATTTTGGATCATGCATTAAGTTATCATATGCATCAAGCATAGTAGACTGGCTGATGCCAAGGATTGTTTTAAGTGCTTTATACAAATCCGTTGCATCATTTTTCATAGTAGATGTTCTATCCACTTTCAGAGGTTGTGTAAGGCCTGCTGTAATGCTTGCAGACATATCTTTGATCACTTCGCAAATCGAATCCAACGAACCTACCATGCTTCCCCTCTTCCTCTTTGGCATCCTTGACGATGTTGACGATGTTGAAGGGTTTGATGTAGGTGTATCAATAGATTTGATACCATCATTAGCCAAATCAACAGCAGTCTCAAAAGATGCAGCATCCATACCATGATAAGTGAAATCTTCCTCATCATTGAAATCTTCCTCGGTCTCTTGAGTTGTTGCAGTTGCAGTGCCCTCAGCTATGTCATTCCCAACAATGGTGGATAATTCATTGTAGTATTGAAACGGCTACCTCTTATACATTCTGGCATTTTTAAATTCCTTTCTCTGTATGATGGCATAACAATTGAATTCATTATTGGTCCTTCATTACTTAAAAAGATACTTCAACTTAAAAGGAAATGCTAAGCCACTTGTATTCCACAAGTCTTTCATGACTCTATACCCCTGCTTCCAGGTTTTCAGCTTGTTCTTGAAGTTATCCTTCGATAGCTTCATTTTCAACTCATTATTGAACCTCTTTTCAATGGCTGTCCAAGCCTCTTTTCTAAACCCCCCTTCATCTTTTTTTCCAAGCTACACTTGCTCTTGTAGCAAGTCTAGCAACTTGCATTCCATTTCTTTTGTCCAGAAAACCTTCTTGCAAGAAGAAGTTGGATGGATAACTTGAATGTCACCATCCATGTTCATGTTTACATCCGTAGACATACCTGAGGCACACAACATGAGTTACCCACTTCTTTTGACAAGATCAATTGCAATGTAAACAGATGCAAAGAGGCATATACGTAGATGTAAACATTAAATATAGAAACATTAAACATAACATGACAATATTAAATATAACATGAAAACATTAAATATAGCAACATTAAACATAACATGACAATATTAAATATAACATGACAACATTAAATATAACAACATTGAATATAACATGACAACACTAAATATGCCATAACGGCTTTTAATACATTTATAATATTAGTTCGTGAAATTTATGAAATCTGACATTAAAGTCTAAACACTGCCATAATAGTTATTCAATTGACTAAGATCGATTTCTATAGTCTTCCCACATCCTTCTTGCTATTTCATCTCAAAATTTTCCCCAATCATCTCTTTCACGCTGGCTCAACTCATATGTCTCAAGCACTGGCACATCTATCCGATCACGACCATCTTCCTCTTCAAATTCTATCTCAGATGGAAGGCCATCCTCTATCGTAGTGAAGTTGTGAAGTATGCAACATGCCAAAACAATCTTTGTTTGTGTCTCGATTTGATAAGACGTCGCATGCTTCAAGATAGGAAAATGCTGCTTCAAAATCCCAAATGTACACTCTATTACATTCCTAAGTGAGGAGTATCGATGATTAAACAACTCATGTGGGGTGTTTATTGGGTTTTCTCTTGAAAACTCCTTTAGGTGGTAGTGTGTACACCGATAAGGCGCGAGAAATCCTGGTACATTTGGATATCTAGCATCGACCAAATAATATTTACCTAAACAAAACAAAATGTCATTCTTATAACGTTGTCTTATTTTTTGTATGCTTCAATAATCTAATCATATTTTACAACCCTGGGGGAACTACCAATGGATCCGCTCTAGATAGAGCCAAAGCTAGAACACGACTATCTACAGCAGACCCTTCCCAACCAGCAAGGATGTATTGAAACTTATAATCAAATGAACACACTCCCATAACATTCTGCGACAAGTTGCCTTTTCTATCGCGATATTTAGTTTGCATGTTGACATCCACAATGACTGGTATATGGGATCCATCAATTGCTCCCACACAGTCCTATAGTCAGAAAAATTCATAGGTCTAATGAACACGCGATAATAGGATTACAACTCAATCAAACAAAATTGAACCACTGGGAGATATACCTTGAAGTATGGATCAAAATAGATCTTCCCACTGATTTCCTGAGGAGTATTTGGACCAAGGGGTATAAAATAATCCGCATGGACCGCTAAGATAGCTATCAAGACCTTGTGGAAGTATCAGCTTACCGTCTCTCTGGAGTGCAAAAAGTTATGTGCAATCTTACGATTCCTCAAATTGTGGCCAAGAGTATGGAGGAACATGACAAATTATTCTTCTAACACGAGGATTTATGTATCTATGATGCTTCCTTTTTGACTTCAAATATTGGCTAGTTTAAAGAAGGATCATCTACTCATGCATATTTGGTCAAAGCAATCCATCTCATTGGAGTTGATAATACACTTATAAAAAGGAATTACATCTATTGTGTGCTTACGCATATTTCAACTACCTTCTTTTACAGACTCTATTATGGCTGCGACAAGGGTGGCAAGAACAACTATAACAACAAGTAGGACTCTTCTCCTCCTCATAATTTGTCCTTCAAGCTCAATATCATCAATGAGATCCATTAAATTACCTAGAAATACCAACAAAACAATCACCAAACAACATAAGAAAACACCCAACTATAATGCATAATCAGTGAATAGAGTTGCAGGTTGAGTATACAACATACGTAGACAAGAAAGGGAATATAGTATCTACTGATTTGGTTGATGATGAAAGTAATTACCATCAAGAGAATTTACCACAGAACAATGTAAGTGACCATAAATTAGTTGAGAAAAAAATAACTTTATTCAGTTCATACTTTACCTGCTGATAACGTTCAAGCATGACTGTGAAGTAGAATTGGAGAATTGAATGTGATACTTCTAAGCTTTGTGCATATTGTAATTTTTAAATAGTTGAAGCTTGTGTTTCAAAATAGTAGTTGCTGGGTGATGGGCACTGTGAGATGTCCTCATTTGTGGCAAGGACAGTCAAAAATGAGGATAGTCATTGTAAAGACAACATGATATTGTACAGTCACTATAAGGACAGTCACAAATAAGGACATCTCTCTATTGCACTAAATGAGGACATCTCACAATGACTGCCCCTTGTGTAATAGCCACTTGAATGTATTGGTATTGAACCATGCAAATGGTTTTCTTCTTGATAATGTCCTCATTTGTTCAAGAAGAAAACCATTTGCAAATACATTCAAGTGGCAATTACACAAGGGACATTCACTGTAAGATGTCATCATTTGTGACAAGGACAGTCACTGTGAGATGTCCTCATTTGTGACAAGGACAGTCACAAATGAGGACAATCACTGTAAAGACAACATGAGAATGTACAGTCACTGTAAGGATAGTCACAAATGAGGACATCTCTCTATCATTACTATTTGAGGTCAAGTGCTATCATTACTATTTGAGGTCAGGGTATGTGCAAGATCATGAGGAGCCAAACTATGCCCTTAAGTGGCAATGAAAAATCAGCAAATCAGGGTTTGTCAACTTGATGTGAAAATTTGAATTAGCTATCAACCTAATACCAAAAATTTGTAAGAATAGACTCTGTAGGAAATTGAATGTAGTTTCTAAAATACTAGGCCTTTTCTAAAAAAAAATTAATATAATTGGTGAAAAGTATAGATTTCAATACAGCAGTACAAAAATTTCAAGAAAAAAATAAGTAGGTGTATGTCTGACCACCTTAATCATGATCAAATGATAATATTTTTTTATAAGATTTTATATATAAGTAGTAGACTCATTCCCGGATGTGACGCATATTTTTTTTGGTAATTTTATTCCAAAAAAATAATTAATTATGAATTTTTTGCTACAACGTTTTCAGAATTAAAAAACTCTCATTTCTGACCACCTTAACTCATTCAAAACTTTCCAAAATTCAATTTTTATTTTTTTTCCTTATAGTAGATGAAGCATAGAATGTGACGCATTTTTCAGATTTCAAAAATGTTATACCGTTTGAAAGTTATAGCCATTTTTCAATCAGTATATAAATCAGCACTTTAGAGGTAACTCGATTAGAAAATAACTAATAATTAATTACCGAATTCAAAATTTGACAGCAATTATATCGATAGAAAGCTAATAATCTCCTTAAAATACCCTTTTCATTTCATCAAATTTGGGTGAAAAAAAATTGTCAACTACATGGTCGAAGTCTGGAACTCAGAGAAACAGGGGAAAACACGTTTTTGTGACATTTCAAGAGTTGACCAGGTAGGTTTGGTGCACAAAGCAATACCGAGTTAAATCGGTGAAATCGGGTACCCGATTTTTCCCAGCAGAATTTTAAATTTTAAATTTTCCCTCCCCTTTCTCCCTCTTAATTTATTTCCAAACCTTTTCTTCCTCCAATTTCTCCATAGTTCAATATATTATATATCAAAAATTATATATTAGATTATATATTATATATATTAAATATTACATAATATCTATTATATTTTAAATATTATATAATATACATTTTACATTAAATATTATATAATATATATTAATATTAAATGTTACATTATACATCATATATTATATATTATTTTATATGTATTATATATTAATATGTATTTTACAATATATCACATGATATCTTCATATTTAAATTGTATGTAATATATATTTTATATTATAATATATATATATATGTGTGTGTGTGTGTGTGTGTGTGTGTGTGTGTATGTGTATGTGTATGTGTATGTGTATGTACGTATGTGTGTGTGTATGTATGTATTATTTATAAAATATTGTTGTATATATAATAAAATCAAGTATAGTATATATATATATATATATATATATATATATATATATATATATATATATATATATATATATATATATATATATATATATATAGGACATATTAATACATAGGTTAATTACACTAATATAAGGCATCCAAAAGGTTTCCAAAGGGGTCATAGAGGGTTCCTAAGGGTCCTAAGGCTTGAGAAAGTGTACTAGGACCCCTTAGGTTCCAGTGCAACCCCCAAAAACACACTGGAGCACTCAATTGTGTCCCAAGGGGTCATACGACCCCTTGGGACACACTTTAGTGTTAAAATGTACCAAAAGGAGTCATGGGGACTTCATAGGGGTCCTAGTACACCTTATGACACGTAAGGACCCCTAGGAAGTCCTCATGACCCCTTTTGACACATTTCAACACTTAAGTTTGTCCCAAGGGGTCATATGACCCCTTAGGCCACACTTGAGTGTTCTTATGTGTCAAAAGGGGTCAGCAGAACTTCCTACAGGTTCTAGTATGCCATATCATGAATTAGGACCCCTAGGAAGTCCCGATGACTCCTTTTGACACATTTCAACACTCAAATGTGTCCCAAGGGGTTGTATGACCCCTTACGACACACTTGAGACTTCTAATGTGTCAAAAAGGCTCATGGGAATTTTCTAAAGGTCCTAACACATGATAAGGCATACTAGGACCCCTAGGAAGTCCCCATGACCCCTTTTGACACATTTCAACACTCAAGTGTCTTCCAAGGGGTCGTATGACACCTTAAGACACACTTGAGTGTTCTAATGTGTCGAAAGGGGTCATGGGAAATTCCTAGGGGTTCTAGTATGTCTTATCACATGTTAGGACCCCTAGGAAATCCCGATGACCCCTTTTGACACATTTCAATAGTCAAGTGTGTCCCAAGGGGTCGATGAATCCTTAGGAAAAACTTGAGAGTTATATTGTGTCGAAAAGAGTCATGGGGAATTTTTAGCGGTCCTAACACATGATAAAGCATACTAACACCCCTCAGAAGTCCCCATGACCCCTTAAGACACACTTCAACATTCCAATGTGTAAAAAAGGGGTCATGGGGACTTCCTAGGGGTCCTAATGCGTGATAACGCATACCAGCACCCCTAGGGAGTCCCCATGACCCCTTTTGACACATTGGAATGCTCAAGTGTGTCTTAAGGCATCTTAATGTGTGATAAGGTGTATTAGGACCCCTAGGGAGTCCTTATGAACCCTTTTGACACAATGAAACGTTCAAGTGTGTCCAAAGGGGTCCTAGAACCCCTTAAGACACACTTGAGCAATCCAATTTGTCAAAAGGGGTCATTGGGACTCCCTAGGGGTCCTAACATGTGATAAGGTGTACTAGGACCCTTAGTGAGTCCCCATGACCCCTTTTAAAACATTGGAATGCTCAAGTGTGTCTTAAGAGGTCTTAGGACACCTTAAGACATGTTTGAGCGTTCCAATGTGCCAAAAGGGGTCACGGGGACTCCTTAAGGGTCCTAACATGTGATAAGGCATACTAGGACCCCTAGGGAGTCCCCATGATCCCTTTTGACACATTGGAATGCTCAAGTGTGTTCAAAGGGGTCCTAGGACCCTTAAGACACACTTGAGCATTCTAATGTGTCAAAAGGGGTCATTGGGACTCCCTAGGGGTCCTAACAAGTGATAAGGCATACTAGGACCAATTGGGAGTCCCCATGACCCCTTTTGAGACATTGGAACTCTCAAGTGTGTCTGAAGGGGTCCTAGGACCCCTTGAGACACACTTGAGCATTCCAATGTGTGAAATGGGGTCATTGGGACCCACTAGGGGTCCTAACACGTGATAAGACATATTAGGACCCTTAGGGAGTCCCCATGACCCCTTTTAACACATTGGAACACTCAAGTGTGTCTTAAGGGGTCTTATGACCCGTTAAGACACATTTGAGCATTCCAATGTGTCAAAAGGGATCATGGCAACTCCCTAGGGGTCCTAGGGCATGATAAGGCATACTATGACCCCTAAGGAGTCCCCATGACCCCTTTTGACACATTGGAATGCTCAAGTGTGTCTTAAGGTGTCCTATGACCCCTTAAGACACACTTGAGCATTCCAATGTGTCAAAAGGGGTCATGGGGACTTCCTACATGTCCTAACGCGTGACAAGGCATATTAGTACCCCTCAGGAGTCCCCAAAAACCCTTTTAACACATTGGAATGCTCAAGTGTGTCTTAAGGGGTCCTAGGACCCCTTCGAACACACTTGATCATTCCAATGTATCAAAAGGGGTCATTGGGACTCCCTAGGGGTTCTAACATGTGATAAGGCATACTAGGACCCCTAGGGAGTCCCCATGACCCCTTTTGACACATTGGAATGGTCAAGTGTGTCCGGAGGGGTCCTAGGACCCCTTAAGACACACTTGAGCATTCTAATCTTTCAAAAGGGGTCATTGGGACTCGCTAGGGGTTCTAACGCATGATAAGGCATACCAGGACCCCTAGGGAGTCCCCATGACTGCTTTTGACACATTGGAATTCTCAAGTGTGTCCGGAGGGGTCCTACGACCCCTTAAGACACACTTGAGTATTTCAATGTGTCAAAAGGGGTCATGGGACTCCCTAGGGGTTCTAACGTGCGATAAGGCATACTAGGACCCCTAGGAAATCCCCATGATCATTTTGACACATTGGAATGCTCAAGTGTGTCCGAAGGGGTCCTGGGACCCTTAAGACACACTTGAGCATTCCAATGTGTCAAAAGGGGTCATGTAAGGAAACTCAGGTGCGGAAACAGCTTCCTACACTAATCTCTATAGGAGAGTATTGTGCAAATTTTTATAAATCCTTACAATTTTAGATTTGTTAACTACTTTAACAAAGATATTGCAACCACATACCATGCATACAGAAAAATAGAGAATGACACAATGATATACCCTAGGGAAACCTTTCGGTAAAAACCCCAACACTCTAAAACCTGCACAATGTATTGATCAAAACTATTACAGCTTACAATACACTTGCAATGCAAGTTCTTTCAGAAGATTTCAAAACCCTTGAAGACAAATCACGGCAACATAAAACATTCCAACAATACACTCGCATCATCATCTCTTCGCAACCCTAAAAAAGCTTATATCATGCGCTTCACTTTTTAGGGCTACTCCCAAAGATAACCGTATTAGGGTTTTACCCCACGATTGGGGAAGGGTGTACAGTACTCAAATTTATCAGTTGCCACATGTCTTCACCTATCATTGAATCTTCCTAACATAGCTCTTACATGTCATAGGAATTCATCATAACCGTTTTAGCCATGATCTCCTTACACACAATTCGAGATGCTAACACATGAACATTATTTGCAAAAA
The DNA here is from genome assembly GCA_027943335.1 of Chamaecyparis obtusa. Lineage (NCBI taxonomy): Eukaryota > Viridiplantae > Streptophyta > Pinopsida > Cupressales > Cupressaceae > Chamaecyparis > Chamaecyparis obtusa. The sequence goes on along the minus strand of BSBK01001881.1, from coordinate 546,841 downwards.
ATACATTTTACAAAACAAATAATAAGAATAAGAATTATCCAAGGTTGAGACACCTTATTCCTAATAGGTCATTGGGACTCCCTAGGGGTCCTAACATGTGATAAGGCGTATTAGGACCCCTAGGGAGTCCCCATGACCCCTTTTGACACATTGGAACTCTCAAGTGTGTTTGAAGGGGTCCTAGGACCCCTTAAGACACACTTGAGCATTCCAATGTGTGAAAAGGGGTCATTGGGACCCCCTAGGGGTCCTAACGATGGATAAGGCATATTAGGACCCTACGGAGTCATCATGACCCCTTTTAACACATTGGAACATGGAAGTGTGTCTTGAGGGGTCTTAGGACCCACTAAGACACATTTGAGCATTCCAATGTGTCAAAAGGGGTCATGGGGACTCTCTAGGGGTCCTAACGCATGATAAGGCATACTATGACCCCTAGGGAGTTCCCATGACCCCTTTTGACACATTGGAATGCTCAAGTGTGTATTAAGGGGTCCTACGACCCCTTAAGAAATACTTGAGCATTCCAATGTGTCAAAAGTGATCATGGGGACTTCCTAGGCATCCTAACGCGTGATAAGACATATTAGGACCCCTAAGGAGTCCCCATGACCCCTTTTAACACATTGGAATGCTCAAGTGTGTCTTAAGGGGTCCTAGGACCCCTTCAAACACACTTGAGCATTCTAATGTGTCAAAAGGAGTCATTGGGACTCCCTAGGGGTTCTAACGCATGATAAGGTCTACTAGGACCCCTAGGGAGTCCCCATGACCCCTTTTGACACATTGGAACTCTCAAATGTTTCTTAAGGGGTCATAAGAACCCTTAAGAAACATTTGAGCATTCCATTGTGTCAAAAGAGGTCATGGGGACTCCCTAGGGGTCGTAACGCGTGATAAGACATACTATGACCCCTAGGGAGTCTCCATGACCCCTTTTGACACATTAGAATATTTAAGTGTGTCTTAAGGGGTTGTAGGACCCCTTAAGACACACTTGAGTGTTCCAATGTATCAAAAAGGGTGATGGGGACTTCCTAGGGGTCCTAACACATGATAAAGTGTACTAAGACCCCTAGGGAGTCCCCATGACCCCTTTTGACACATTGGAACACTCAAGTGTGTCTTAAGGGGTCCTATGATGCCTTAAGACACACTTGACCATTACAATGTGTCAAAAGGGGTCATGGGGACTTCTTAGGGGTCCTAACGCGTGATAAGACATACTAGGACCCCTAGGTAGTCCCCATGACCCCTTTTGACACATTGGAATGCCCAAGTGTGTCTTAAGGGGTCTTCGGACCCCTTAAGACACACTTGGGCATTCCAATGTGTCAAAAGGGGTCATTGGGATTTCCTAGGGGTCCTAACATATGATCAGGTGTACTAGGACCCCTAGGGAGTCCCCATGACCCCTATTGACACATTGGAAAGACCAAGTGTGTCTTAAGGGGTCTTAGGACCCCTCAAGACACATTTGAGTGTTCCAATGTGTCAAAAGGGTTCATGGGGACTCCCTAGGGGTCCTAATGTGCGATAAGGCATACTAGGATCCCTAGACAGTCCCCGTGACACTTTTTGACACATTAGAATACTCAAGTGTGTCTTAAAGGGTCCTACGACCACTTAAGACACACTTGAGCATTCCAATGTGTCAAAAGGGGTCATGGGGACTTCATAGTGGCCCTAATGCATGATAAGGTGTACTAGGACCCCTAGGGAATCCCCATGACCCCTTTTGACACATTGGAATGCTAGAGTGTGTCTTAAGGGGTCCTAGGAGCTCTTAAGACACACTTGAGCATTTCAATGTGTCAAAAGGGGTCATGGGGACTTCTTAGGGGTCCTAACATGTGTTAATGCATACTAGGACCCTTACGGAGTCCCCATGACCTCTTTTGACACATTGAAATGCTAGAGTGTGTCTTCAGGGGTCCTAGGACCCCTTAAGACACACTTGAGAATTCCAATGTGTCAAAAGGGGTCATGGGGACTTCCTAGGGGTCCTAACACATGATAAGGTGTACTAGGACCCCTAGGGAGTCCCCATGACCCCTTTTGACACATTGGAACACTCAAGTGTATCTTAAGGGCTCCTACGACCCCTTAAGACACACTTGAACATTCTAATGTGTGAAAAGGGGTCATGGGGACTTCCTAGGGGTTCTAACATGTGATAAGGTGTACTATGACCCTTAGGGAGTCCCCATGACCCCTTTTTACACATTCGAAAGCTAGAGTGTGTCTTCAGGGGTCCTAGGACCTTTCAAGACACACTTGAGCATTCCAATGTGTCAAAAGGGGTCGTGGGGACTTCCTAAAGGTCCTAACATGTGATAAGGAGTATTAGGACCCCCTAGGGAGTCACCATGAATGATTTTGATACATTGGAATGCTCAAGTGTGTCCGGAGGGGTCCTAGACCCCTTAAGACACACTTGAGCATTCCAATGTTTTGAAAGGGGTCATTGGGACTCCCTATGGGTCCTAACACATGATAAGGCATGCTAGGACCCCTAGGGAGTCCCCATGACCCCTTTTAATGCATTGGAATGCTCAAAAGTGTCTTAAGGGGTCCTAAGACCCCTTAAGACACATTTGAGCATTCCAATTTATCAAAAGGGTTTCTAACGCATGATAAGGCATACTAAGACCCCTAGAGAGACCCCATGACCCCTTTTGACACATTGGAATGCTCAAGTGTGTCTTAAGGAGTCCTAGGACCCCTTAAGACACACTTGAGCATACCAATGTGTCAAAAGGGGTCATGGGGACTCCCTAGGGGTCCTAACGCATGATAAGCTATACTAGGACTGCTTGGGAGTCCCCATGACCCCTTTTGACACATTGGAATGCTTGAATGTGTCTTAAGGGGTCCTAGGAGCCCTTAAGATACACTTGAGCATTAGAATGTGTCAAAAGGGGTCATGGGGACTTCATAAGGCTCTTGACACGTGATAAGGCATACTAGGACACCTAGGGAGTCCCCATGACCTCTTTTGACACATTGGAATGCTAGAGTGTGTCTTAAGGGGTCTTAGGACCCCTTAAGACACACTTGCGCATTCCAATGTGTCAAAAGGTGTCATGGGGACTTCCTAGGGATCCTAACGCATGATAAGGCATATTACGACCCCTAGGGAGTCCCCATGACCCCTTTTGACACATTAGAATGGGAAAGTGTACCCCTTGGGATAGACTTGAATGTTCTAATGTTTCAAAAGGGGTCATTGGGACTCTCTAGGGGTCCTAACGTGTGATAAGGTGTACTAGGACCCCTACGGCATCCCCATGACTCCTTTTGACACATTGCAACACTCAAGTGTATCTTAAAGGGTCCTACAACCCTGTAAGACACACTTGAACATTCCAATGTGTCAAAAGGGGTCATGGGGACTTCATAGGGGTCCTAACGCATGATAAGACATACTAGGACCCTTAGGAAGTCCCCATGACCCCGTTTTACACATTGGAATGCTAGAGTGTGTCTTCAGGGGTCCTAGGACCCCTTAAGACACACTTGAGCATTCCAATGTGTCAAAAGGGATCATGGGCACTTCCTAGGGGTCCTAACATGTGATAAGGTGTACTAGAACCCCTAGGGAGTCCCCATGACCCCTTTTGACACATTGGAATGGTCAAGTGTATTTTAAGGGGTCCTACGACCCCTTAAAACACACTTGAGCATTCCAATGTGTCAAAAGGGGTCATGGAGACTTCCTATGGTTCCTAACGTGTGATAAGGTGTACTAGGATCGTTAGGGAGTCCCCATGACCCCTTTTAACACATTGGAACTCTAGAGTTTGTCTATAGGGGTCCTAGGACCCCTTAAGACACACTTGAGCATTCCAATGTGTCAAAAAAGGTCATGGGGACTTCCTAGAGGTCCTAACACATGATAAGGTGTATTAGGACCCCTAGGTAGTCCCCATGACCCATTTTGACACATTGGAATGCTCAAGTGTGTCCGAAGGGGTCATAGGACTCCTTCCGACACACTTTAGCATTCCAGTCTGTTGAAAGGGGTCATTCGGACTCCCTAGGGGTCCTAACACGTGATAAGACATGCTAGGACCCCTAGGGAGTCCCCATGACCCCTTTTGATACATTAGAACACTCAAATTTTTCTTAAGGAGTCCATTGGAATTCTCAAATGTGTCTTAAGGGGTCCTAAGACTCCTTAAGACACATTTGAGCATTCCAATGTATCAAAATGGGTCACGGGGACTCTCTTGGGGTCCTAACACATGATAAAGCATACTAGGACCGTTTGGGAGTCCCCATGACCCCTTTTGACATATTGGAATGCTACATTGTTTCTTAAGAGGTCATAGGACCCCTTAACACACACTTGAGCATTCCAATGTGTCAAAAAGGGGTGATGGGGACTTGCTAGGGGTCCTAACGCATGATAAGGTGTATTAGGACCCCTAGGGAGTCCCCATTACCCATTTTGACATATTGGAATGCTCAAGTGTGTGCGAAGTGGGCCTAGGACCCCTTAAGACACATTTGAGCATTCCAATATCTCAAAAGAGGTCATTGGGACTCCCTAGGGGTCCTAACACCTGATAAGGCATGCTAGGACCCCTAGGGAGTCCCCATGACCCCTTTTGATACATTGGAATGCTCAAATGTGTTTTAAGGGGTCCTACAACCCCTTAAGACACACATGAGCATTCCAATGTGTCAAAAGGGGTCATGAGGACTTCCTAGGGGTCCTAATGTGTGATAAGGGGTACTAGGACCCTTAGGAAGTCCCCATGACCCCTTTTGACACATTGGAACACTGAAGTGTTTCTTAAGGGGTTTTAGGACCCGTTAAAAAACACTTGAGCATTCTAATGTGTCAAAAGGGGTCATGGGGACTCCCTAGGGGTCCTAACACTTGATAAGGTATATTAGGATCTCTAGGGAGTCCCCATGAGCCCTGTTGACATATTAGAATGCTCAAGTGTGTCTTACGGGGTCCTAGGACCCCTTCGGACATACTTGAGCATTCCAATGTGTCAAAAGGGGTCATTGGGACTCCCTAAGTGTCCTAACGCATGATAAGGTGTACTAGGACCCCTAGGGATTCTCCATGACCCCTTTTGACACATTGGAATGCTCAAGTGTGTTTTAAGGGGTCCTACGACCCCTTAAGACACACTTGAGCATTCCAATGTGTCAAAAGGGGTCATGGGAACTTCTTAGGGGTCCTAACGTGTGATAAGGTGTACTAGGACCTTTAGGGAGTCCCCATGAGCTCTTTTGACACATTTGAATGTTCAAGTATGTCTTATGGGGTCCTAGGACCCCTTCAGACACACTTGAGCATTCCAATGTGTCAAAAGGGGTCATGGGGACTTCTTAAGGGTCGTAACATGTGATAAGGTGTACTATGACCCTTAGGAAGTCCCCATGACACATTTTGACACATTGGAATGCTCAAGTGTGTCTGAAGGTGTCCCAGGACCCCTTAAGACACACTTGAGTATTCCAATGTGTCAAAAGGGGTCATTGGGACTCCCTAGGGGTCCTAACGCATGATAAGGCATACTAGGACCCCTTTTGACAGATTGGAATGCTCAAATTTATCTTAGGACCCCTTAAGACAAATTTGAGCGTTCCAATGTGTCAAAATGGGTCATGGGGACTCCCTAGGGGTTCGAACGTGTTATAAGGCATAGTAGGACCCCTAGGGATTCCCCATGACCCCTTTTGACACATTGGAATGCTCAAGTGTGTCTTAAGGGGTCCTACAACCCCTTAAGAAACACTTGAGCATTCCAATGTGTCAAAAGGGGTCATAGCGACTTCCTAGGGGTTCTAACATGTGATAAGGTTTACTAGGACCGCTTGGGGGACCCCATCACACCTTTTGACATATTGGAATGGTAGAGTGTGTCTTAAGGGGTCCTAGGACCCCTTAAGACACACTTTAGCATTCCAATGTGTCAAAAGAGGTCATGGGGACTTCCTAGGGGTCCTAACGTGTGATAAGGCATATTAGGACCCCTAGGGAGCCCCCATGATCCCTTTTAACATATTGGAATGCTCAAGTGTGTCCGAAGGGGTCCTAGGAACCCTTAAGACACACTTGAGCATTCTAATGTGTCAAAAGGGGTCATTGGAACTCCGTAGGGATCCCAACACGTGATAAGGCATACTAAGACCCCTAGGGAGTCCCCATGACCCCTTTTGACACATTGGAATGCTCAAGTGTGTCTTAAGGTGTCCTAAGACCCCTTAAGACACACTTGAGCATTCCAATGTGTCAAAAGGGGTCATGGGGACTCCCGAGGGGTCCTAACAAGTGATAAGGTGTATAAGGACCCCTAAGGAGTCCCCGTGACCCCTTTTGACACATTGGAATGCTCAAGTGTGTGTTAAGGGGTCCTACGACCCCTTAACACACACTTGAGCTTTCCAATGTGTCGAAAGGGGTCATGAGGACTTCTTAGGGGTCATAATGCATGATAAGGCATACTAGGACCCCTAATGAGTCCCCCTGGCCCCTTTTGACACATTGGAACGCTCAAGTGTGTCTTAAGGGGACCTACAACCCCTTAAGACACACTTGAGTGTTCCAATGTGTCAATAGGGGTCATGGGGACTTCGTAGGGGTCCTAACACATGATAAGATGTACTAGGACCCCTAGGGAGTCCCCATGACCCCTTTTGACACATTGGAAAACTCAAGTGTGTCTTAAGGGGTCCTCGGACCGCTTAAGACACACTTGAGCATTCCAATGTGTCAAAAGGGGTCATTGTGACTTCCTAGGGGTCCTAACACATGATAAGGCATACTAGGACCCTTAGGGAGTCCCCATGACCCCTTTTGACACATTGGAATGCTCAAGTGTGTCTTAAAGGGTCTTAGGGCCCCTTAAGACACACTTGAGCATTCCAATGTGTCAAAAGGGGTCATGGGGACTCCGTAGGGGTCCTAATGCATGATAACGCGTACTAGGACCCATAGGGAGTCCCCATGACCCATTTTGATAGATTTAAATGCTCAAGTGAGTCTTAAGGGGTCCTACTACCCCTTAAAACACACTTGAGCATTCCAATGTCTCAAAAGGGGTTATGGGGACTTCATAGGGGTCATAACGCATGATAAGCCATACTAGGACCCCTAGGGAGTCCCCATGACCCCTTTTGACAGATTGGAATGCCAGAGTATCAAAAGGGGTCATGGGGACTTCCTAGGGGTCCTAACATGTGATAAGGCATATTAGGACCCGTAGGGAGTCCCCATGATTCCTTTTTGCACATTGGAATGCTCAAGTGTGTCTTAAGGGGTCGTAGGACCCCTTAAGACACACTTGAGCATTCCAATGTGCAAAAAGGGATCATGGGGACTCCCTAGGGGTCCTAACATGTGATAAGGAATACTAGGACCCCTAGGTAGTCCTCATGACCCCTTTTGACACATTGGAATGCTCAAGTGTGTCCAAAGGGGTCCTAGGACCCCTTAAGATACACTTGAGAATTCTAATGTGTCAAAAGGGGTCATTGGGACTTCTTAGGGGTCCTAACATGTGTCAAGGCATACTAGGACCCCTAGGGAGTCCCCATGATCCCTTTTGACACATTTGAATGCTCAAGTGTGTCTTAAGGGGTCCTACGACTCTTTAAGACACATTTGATCATTCCAATGTGTCAAAAGGGGTCATGGGGACTCCTTAGGGGTCCTAACACATGATAAGGTATACTAAGACACCTAGGGAGTCCCCATGACCCCTTTTGACACATTGGAACACTCAAGTGTGTCTTAAGGGGTCATACAACTCCTTAAGACACACTTGAGTGTTCCAATGTGTCAAAAGGGGTCATGGGGACTTCCTAGAGGTCCTAACATGTGATAAAATGTACTAGGACCTCTACGAAGTCCCCATGATCCCTTTTGACACATCTGAACCCTCAAGTGTGTCCGAAGGGGTCCTACAACTCCTTCAGATATGCTGGAGGGTTTATATGTGTCAAAAGGGGTCATGGGGACTTTCTAGTGGTCCTAGTACACCTTATCATGCATTAGGACCCCTAGGAAGTCCCCATGATCCCTTTTGACACATTAGAATTCTCGATTGTGTCCCAAGCTACCGGTTCGGACACTCATTAGGACCCCTAGGAAGTCCCCATGACCCCTTTTGACACATTGGAATGCTCGAGTGTGTTCGAAGTGACCCCTTAAGACACACTTGATTATTCCAATGTGTCAAAAGGGGTCATGGGGACTTCCTAGGGTTCCTAACATGTGATAAGGCGTACTAGGACCACTAGGAAGTCCTTGTAATCCCTTTCAACTTTCAATTTAAATATTATGATCTATAAAGTTTGTATATATATATATATATATATATATATATATATATATATATATATATGTATGTATGTATGTATGTATGTATGTATGTATGTATGTATGTATGTATGTATGTATGTATGTATGTATGTATGTATGTATGTATTTATATAAAAGATATTATTATATAGAATATATATTAATATATAATTATATCTATAAGACATATTAAAAAATATATAAAATATTTACATAATACCCCTTAAACGTTATATATATATATATATATATAATTTGTACATATAAATATAATATAAGTTCGTTAAATATATTTATATAGAATACATATTAATATAAAAAATATATTTATATAAAATATTATAATATAAAATATATATGACATATAATTTAAACATTCTAAGATATTATAATATAAAATATTTTAATATAAAATATATATTAATATATAATTATATATAATATATATTAAAAAATTTACATAATACCCCTTAATACCCCTTAAACGTTATATATATATATATATATATATATATATATATATATATATATATATATATATATATATAATTTGTACATATATTTATATAATATAAAATATATATGACATACAATTTAAAACCCCTAAGATATTATAATATAAAATATATAAATTAATATATAATTATATATATAATACATATTTAAACATTATATACAAAAGTTCAATTTTTTGATATACTCCCGCCATTTTTTCATACTTGGTAAAATCGGGTATCCGATTTCCCCGATTTCAAAAGTTCAAATTTTTCATATACTCTCGCTATTTTTTCATACTCAGCAAAATTGGATACCCGATTTCATATCGGGTACCCGATTAGGCTTGTGCTTTGGTGGCAGGTTTGCCCAGGTGTACTGACACCCAAGCCTACTAAAAGGTCAACAAGCGCTTTCATGCGCTTTTGGATGAGTGAAAAGTGAATATTTTTCACATCGCCACTTTTTGGCCCCTCATGATCTTGCACATACCCATCATCTTCCCTAATCACTCATTTGCCCTAATGATTAGATAAAAGCACTACATTTTATCTATCCTTTTATCTGAAGACAAAACCAGTTCCAGTTAATCTTATTGTTGACTCAACAAGCAAGACTTATCAGGTGATTATTTTTAGTAGATTGAATCAAACTGCTAATCTTTTGATATACAAATGTACATCATCTTGGGAAATTAAAGTTGTAGGAGGAGGAAGTGCAAGGTCATATTGGGTGCCCTACAAAATAGTGGGCAACCAAACAGTTTACTGCCTTCCACTGTAGGAGCATGCTATGGCTTCATACAACCTATGTGGAGAAATTGTTCATGCAAAAGAAACATATGGAGGAGAATTGGAAGGATGTGCTCTTGGAAAAAATGTTAAAGTGGTAGAATGGAGTTCACCCATTGGGAGGAGTTTCTTGTTTATATTTGAATTGGATGATGAGGTTTCTTGTCAATGGTGAGTGGTGTCTATGTGCAGATGGAGTGGGCGTGGTCCGAATAGAGTCAGCACAATAACCTTTGGTGAACTCCTCTATGAAAAAGATTTTGTCTTGAGTTGCCTTGGTGCATCCAAGGATTGTATTTGGGTAATGCCTGCATTTAGTGATGAAGATGTACACCAAACCAGCTTGATGCCGCATCAGCAGAAAGGTGTTCTGAAGGGTCATAGCCAAGATAAGAGCAAAGCATTCCCACACCCTTCAGATTTTCTATATGCCCATGAAGCATATTTTTTATTGGATTTTATTGTGAGTTTTTGAGACTGCAGTGATAGACATGGATTCATTCTTTTATTGTGATGAAAAATTTGTAATGTGATCCTTGAGATCAATAGATCCTTTGCTATCAATGTAATTGTAAGAAGATACATTATTTGTGTATAATTTTCATTTATGTTTACAAACATTGCTATTTCAAATGTTACACAGTGCCCATCATTTCAAAATGCAGAAACCCTACTGATAAGAAGTGCCTACACAAAGAGGGTACAAGCACTCTACACCTCTCCACAAGAAAAACCACTACAACCACACATGAATTAGAAACGGGACAACATCACAACTTCCCAACCAAACCACACTCTCTTCAGAGTAGAAAGAAGATAGGAAATACAAATTAAACATTTCTATTTCTAATGTTATCAGGAAATACGAAACAAACATTGCTATTTCAAATGCTACACAGTGCCCATCATTTCAAAATGCATAAACCCTACTGATAAGAAGTGCCCGCACAAAGAGGGTACAAGCACTCTACACCTCTCCACAAGAAAAACCACTACAACCACACATGAATTAGAAACGGGACAACGTCATAGCTTCCCAACCAAACCACACTCTCTTCAGAGTAGAAAGAAGATAGGAAATATGAAATAAACATTGCTATTTCTAATGTTATCAAGAAATATGAAACAAACATTGCAAGGTCAAATGCTACACAGTGCCCATCATTTCAAAATGCAGAAACCCTACTAATAAGAAGTGCCCGCACAAAGAGGGTACAAGCACTCTACACCTCTCCACAAGAAAAACCACTACAACCACACATGAATTAGAAACGGGACAATGTCACAGCTTCCCAACCAAATCACACTCTCTTCAGAGTAGAAAGAAGACAGGAAATATGAAATAAACATTGCTATTTCTAATGTTATCAGGAAATACTAAACAAACATTGCTATTTCAAATGCTACATAGTGCCCATCATTTCAAAATGCAGAAACCCTACACTATGCAAAGAACTACCTCCTTGTCCGATAGAAGGTTTTGCTGTAGAGAACGGGCACAAGGAAGACGACGGCGAATGGGCACAAGGAAGACAATGACGAACGGCGAGAGGGACAATGATTTTTGCCTAATGCGACATTTTCAGCAGATATAAATCGGATGCCAAAAAAAATTATTTTCACTCAAGTGGACCTGATGGCTTCCCAAAATGGGGATTTGAAAAGTGGAATTAGAATGGGAATTTCTAATTCCACCTTTTCAAATGGAAGATGGAATGCTCATTTTTTGGGCAAAATTGGAATTTCAAAATTCCAATTCCTCTTTCTTAATATGGACACAAACATGGAATATAAAAAGCTGAAAATGGTATTCCGGAATATGGGCTCATATTCCATGTACCAAACGGGCCCTAATAGCCATGCTACACGATGATGGAGGTCTTTTATGGATTTTGAAGCTAAGAAAATTGAAGCGCGACAAATAAGCCACAAATAAGTTCTCTCAGAATTTGATCTTGGGATCTGGCGGGTATGGCACAATTTACAAGACACTGTCGCCAATGGAATTCTTGTGGCTGTGAAGAAGTCAAAGCACGTTGATTCGGGAGAAATCAACTAGTTCATTAATGAAGTTTCCATTTTGAGCCAAATTAATCACAGAAATGTGGTGAAGTTATTGGGCTGTTGCCTGGAAACTTTGGTTCCTCTGTTGGTTTATGAATACATTTCTAATGGAACATTGTTTGATCATCTGCATGGTGACAGGCAGAAAATTCCATGGGAGAAGCACCTGTGTATAGCCATTGAGACCGTAGAAGCTTTGTCATACTTGCACTCTGCAGCGTTAATACCAATTGTTCACAGAGATGTGAAATCTTCCAACATTCTGCTGGACAATGACTATAATCCAAAAGTTGCAGACTTCAGAGTGTCTCGCCTGGTGCCAATGGGGTAGACACACATTACTATAGTTGTGCAGGGAACTGTGGGTTCCTTGGATCCTGAATATTTCCAAACAATTCAGCTTAAAGCGATGTCTACAACTTTGGGGTTGTCTTAGTGGAGCTTTTGATAGGGTTGAAACCTGTTTCATATGAAAGGATAAAGAACCAAAGCAACCTGGCCATATTTTTCCTCTCCACTATAAATACAAGGGGTTTTAGGGAAGTCATAGATCCTCGTCTTGATGTGAATGAAGGTAAAAAGATGGAGTCGAAGTGTATTATTTTCGGTTCATCATTATTATTTAACTGTTGACCAATTCGGTGATTTGTAAGATCAAAATGGCTTGTTACATGATTGTAACTGATTCTCATCGAACAGTTGACTGATTCTATGATTTGTAAGCTCAGAATGGTTTGTTACGTGATTGTAGTTGATTCTCATCTAACGGTTCACCAATTCAGTGATCTACAACATTAGAATGGTGTGTTACGCAATTGTATATGATTCTTATCGAATGGTTGATTGAGTCGGTGATCTGCAACCTCAGATCAACTTGTTACATGATTGTAGTTGATTCTCATCAAACATTTGACCGATTCGGTGATCTACAACCTTAGAATGATCTTTTATGTGATTGTAGTTGATACTCATCAAATGGTTGACCGATTCAATGATCTGTAAGCTCAAAATGGCTTGTTACATGATTGTACTTGATTCTCATTGAATCGTAGACCGATTTGGTGATCTGTTAGCTCAGAATGGCTTGTTACGTGATTGTAGCTGATTCTCACCGAACGATTGACCAATTCGGTGAACTGGAACCTCATAACAACTTGTTTCATGATTTTAGCTGATTATCATCGAACAATTGACCGATTCGGTGATCTACAACCTCAGAAGGATCTTTTATGTGATTGTAGTTGATTCTGATCGAACAGTTGACCGATTCGGTGATTTGTAAGCTCAAAATGGCTTGTTACATGATTGGAGCTGATTCTCATCAAAAAGTTGACCGATTCAGTGATTTGTAAGCTCAGAATGGCTTGTTACATGATTGTAGCTGATTCTCATCGAATGGTTCACCGATTTGGTGATTTACAACCTCAGAATGGTATGTTACACGATTGTATCTAATTCTCATTGAACAGTTGATCGAGTCAGTGATTTGCAACCTTAGATCGACTTGTTACATGATTGTAGTTGATTCTCATCAAACATTTGACCGATTTAGTGATCTACAACCTTCGAATGATGTTTTATGTGATTGTAGTTGATTGTCATCGAATGGTTGACCGATTCAATGATCTGTAAGCTCAGAATGGCTTGTTATGTGATTGTAGTTGATTCTCATTGAATGGTACACCGATTTGGTGATTTGTTAGGTCAGAATGGCTTGTTATGTGATTGTAGCTAATTCTCATTGAACAGTTCACCAATTCGGTGAACTGTAACCTCAGAAAAACTTGATACATGATTTTAGTTGATTGTAATTGAACGCTTAACCGATTTTGTGATCTACAACCTTAGAAGGATCTTTTATGCAATTGTAGTTGATTCTCATTGAATGGTTGACCGATTTAGTGATTTGTAAGCTCAGAATGGCTTGTTATGTGATTGTAGCTGATTCTCATTGAACAGTTGACCGATTCGGTGATTTAAAAGCTTAGAATGGCTTGTTACATGATTGTAGTTGATTCTCATCCAACGGTTCACCGATTTGGTGATCTATAACCTCAGAATGGTGTATTACATGATTGTATCTTATTCTCATCTAACGGTTAATCCAGTTGGTGATCTGCAACCTCAGATCGACTTGTTACATGATTGTAGTTAATTTTCATTGAACATTTGACCAATTCGATGATCTACAACCTTAGAATGATCTTTTATGTGATTGTAGTTGATCTGTTAGCTCAGAATGGCTTGTTACATGATTTTAGCTGATTCTCATTGAACAATTGATTGATTCGATGAAATGCAACCTCAGAACAACTTATTACATGATTTGGTGATCTGTTAGCTCAGAATGGCTTGTTGCATGATTGTAGCTGATTCTCATCAAAAAATTGACTGATTCGATGAAATGCAACCTCAGAACAACTTATTACGCAATTTTAGCTCATTGTCATTGAACAGTTGACCGATTTGGTGATCTACAACCTCAAAAGGATCTTTTATTTGATTGTAGTTGATTCTCATCGAATAGTTGACCAATTTGATGATTTGTAAGCTCAAAATGGCTTGTTACGTGATTGTAGCTAATTCTCATTAAACGATTTATTGATTCAGTGATTTGTAAGCTCAGAGTGGCTTGTTACGTGATTGTACTTGATTCTCATCGAATGGCTCACTGATTTGGTGATCCACAACCTCAGAATGGTGTATTACATGATTGTATCTGATTCTCATCTAACGGTTGATCGAGTCGGTGATCTACAACCTCAGATCAACTTGTTACATGATTTTAGTTGATTCTCATCAAACATTTGACCGATTTGGTGATCTACAACAATAGAATGATATTTTATGTGATTGTAGTTGATTCTCATCATATTGTTGACCAATTCAGTGATTTGTAAGCTCAGAATGGCTCGTTCCATGATTGTAATTGTTTCTCATCGAATAGTTGACCGATTCGGCAAACTGCAACCTCAGAACAACTTGTTACATGATTTTAGTTGATTGTCAATGAACGGTTGACCGATTCGGTGATCTATAATCTCAGAAAGATCTTTTATGTGATTGTAGTTGATTCTCATCGAACGGTTGACCGATTTGGTGATTTGTAAGCTCAAAATGGCTTGTTACGTGATTGTAGTTGATTCTCATCAAATGGTTGACCGATTCGGTGATTTGTAAGTTCAGAATGGCTTGTTACATGATTGTAGCTAATTCTCATCGAACGGTTCACCGATTCGGTGATTTACAACCTTAGAATGGTGTGTTACGCAATTGTATTTGATTCTCATGGAATGGTTCATCGAGTCGGTTATCTGCAACCTCAGATCGACTTGTTACATAATTGTAGTTGATTCTCATTGAACATTTGACCGATTCGGTGATCTACAACCTTAGAATGATCTTTTATGTGATTGTAGTTGATTCTCATCAAATGGTTGACCGATTCAGTGATCTATAAGCTTAGAATGGCTTATTACATGATTATAGTTGATTCTCATCGAACGGTAGACCGATTTGGTGATCTCTTAGCTCAAAATGGCTTGTTACGTGATTGTAGCTGATTCTCTTCGAACGGTTGACCGATTCAGCGTACTGCAACCTCAGAACAACTTGTTACGTGATTTTAGCTGATTGTCATCGAACGGTTGATCGATTCTGTGATTTGTAAGCTCATAATGGCTTGTTACATGATTGTAGATGATTCTCATTGAACGGTTGACCGATTCCATGATTTGTAAGCTTAGAATGGCTTGTTACGTGATTGTAGCTGATTCTCATCGAATGGTTCACTAATTCAATAATCTACAACCTCAAAATGGTGTGTTACATAATTGTATCTGATTCTCATCAAATAGTTGATCAATTCAGTGATCTGCAACTTCAGATCGACTTGTTACACGATTGTAGTTTATTCCCATTGAACATTTGACCAATTCAGTGATCTACAACCTTAGAATGATCTTTTATGTGATTGTAGTTGATTCTCATCGAATGGTTGACTGATTCAGTGATCTGTAAGCTCAGAATGGCTTGTTACATGATTGTAGTTGATTCTTATTCAAAGGTAGACCGATTTGTTAATTTGTTTCCTCAAAATGGCTTCTTATGTGATTGTAGCTGATTCTCATCGAACGGTTGACCGATTCAGTGAACTACAACCTTAGAACAACTTCTTATATGATTTTAGTTGATTGTTATTAAAGGCTTGATTGATTCGGTGATCTACAACCTCAGAAGGATCTTTTATGCGATTGTAGTTGATTCTCATCGAACGGTTTACCGAATCGGATGGTTGATCGAATCGGTGAACCGTTCGATGAGAATCAGCTACAATCACGTAACAAACCATTCTGAGCTTAAAAATCATGGAATCGATCAACCGTTCGATGAGAATCAACTACAATCACGTAACAAGCCATTTTGATCTTACAAATCACCGAATTGGTCAACTGTTAAATGATAATCATGAACCAAAATAATACACTTCGACTCCATCTTATTGGACCTACCATTCAACTCACCATATATCCTACCATCATAATAAAATCTATTTGTTACATAGAATCATTAAGATCAAGATGCTTGAGTTTAGGTATCCTGTTCTTCTGTTACGTTGTGCTTGGTTCAGTGGGCAGTGTCTAAAACCTAAACTAAAACGTAATGTCCCATATGTCTATGTATGTGCATCCATTGTGTTACAGTACTGATGTGACATTGAATGGTATAGACCTTTTATGTCAGAATTGGATGGAATGCGAGTAGGTTGGCTGCCAACATTGAATTCAATGCTATATTTAATTCTTTAATTTTTGGAGAAAATCCATTCGCATAAATGAAAAAATGCATTTTATTATTCATTTTTTCTACAAAACTATACAACATTTACATATTATATATTATATATTTAATTTTATTATGATCTATAAATAATTATATTATAAGATATTTATTTTATTATTTTTGTTAATTATAATATTATATTATTTTAATATTATTTATTTATTTTATAAACTTATAAAATAATAATTAAATTTAAAATAAAAATATAATTTAATAATACATATAATTAAAAATAAAAAAATTCTAGAATTTTTAAAATATAATTTAATATATGCATTTTAAAAAATTAATTATGATAATGCATATCTTTTTATCTATTGTTAAAATGAGTTGTTTATTTTTATTTTTTTTATTAAGGTGATGTGATTATTTATATTTTAAATATAAGTTAAACATGTAATCAAAGTTTTAATTTATTTAAAAATTTAAAAAAAAAAGAAATATAAAAAATAATTAAGACATAAGTTAAACATGTAGTCAAAGTTTTGATTTCTTTATTGTTCAATTAGGTTTTGGGTTATGGTTAAGTTTTGTTTAATCCTATAGTTATAGTTAGGGTTCGAGTTGGTATATAGTTTGAGTTATGTTTAGTTTAGCTATATGGTTAGGGATCATTTTATGTGTAGTTAAAGGGTTTAATTTGGTTAACAATTAAGATTTAATTTATTTAGGGTAAGAATTCAATTTGGTTTACTCTTAATGTTAAGGTTTAATTTGGTTAAGGATTATCATTCTATTTGATTTAGTCTTACAAATAGGGCTGAAGCTAGTTAAGGTTTTTGGTTCAAGTTTAGCTTTATGTTAGCATTCAATTAGTTTAGTGTTATAATTTAGTGCTAAAGTTGGTTAAGGATAATTTGCTTTTAATTTAGCTTAGGTTTTGGGTTACATTTGGTTTGTGTTAGCATTAGGGTTCATTTTGGATTATTTATAGGGGTGGAACATAATTTGGATTAGGATTAGGTTTTGATTTGATTGAATATTTATTTTATTTAGTGTTATGGTTGAATCTACTTCAACATTCAATAAGTTTTAGGGGTATGGTTCACTTTGGTAACTGTTATAGTTAGGGTTCAAGTTGGTATAGGACTTGCATTAAATCTAGTATTTTTTAGGGTTATGGTTAAAGAATAAGGTTTAATTTAGTTTAGGGAAATAGTTCAATTTGGTTTAGTCTTGATGTCAGTCTTATAGTCAGGATTTAAGTTGGTTTAAAAGGTTTTTGGTTTATGGTTAGGTTTACCTTTAGGGTATGAGTTTAATTTAGTTCAGCTATATAGTTAAGGTTGAAGTTGGTTTAGGATTTGCTTTTGATTTTGTTTAGGTTGTGGGTTTAATATATTTTTTGTTAGCATTAGGTTTGAATTTGGTTAAATGTTTAATTAGCATTAGGGTTCAATTTGGTTTATTGTTGGAGTCATGATTCTATTTGGTTTAAGTTTACAATTCAGTTTGACATAATGTTAGGTCTATACTTCAAGTTGATTTTATGTTCAATTTTGTTTAGGTGTAATGTTAGGGTTGATATATGATTGGTTTCATGATTAGTTTAGGGTTGGGGTTAGAATTTAATTTATGTCATGATTTTATAATGATTACTTTTATATTTGGATTTTAGTTCTAGGTTATGGTTATGGTTAAACTAAATTTACATGGAACTATAGTTCAATTTGGTAGAGTGTGAGGGATTAGATATAGAATGATATATAGGCTAAGGATTAAAACATCAACCAAAATTTAATAAATATTAAATTTTAATTTATTTTAGTGTTAAGGGGTTCATATTAGGGTTTGACTTAATTTTAGTGTAAGGGTATAATTTAGTTTATGATTAGGGTTCAATTTGATAAAATGTTGAATTTATAAATTATGTAATTGTACACTAAATAAAGTTATTCAATAGTAAAATAAATATTAAAGTATCACACTTCAATATTTTCAATATTTGAATTTTGATGTTTATTATTATTTTCTTTCCTTTATTTATTTTATTGTTTATGTTGATGTAATTGAATATTTATATTTTCTTCACATTACATATAGGACATCATAATTTAGATATGAAATTGATTCACACGATACAATTTTTTGCAATGTAAATGAGGTTAAAATAAAAGTCTAAAATTTTACTAAAAAGTAATTATGATTGTATTAATGTGCTCTTTTTTAGATTAAAAATGAAGAAAAAAATTATAACCAAAATAAATTATCAAATATAAAATATAGAAAATATGTTATGTTAATTTTTAAAAATTGTTAATATTAATTTTTAATTATTAATTATAAAAATATTTAATTATTTAAATTGTAAATATTTAATTATTTAAATTGATATACATAATTAAAAATGATATGATGATGTATATATTATTAAAGTAAATATTTATTTTAAATTATTATATTTAAAAAATTATAAAATAAATAATGTTAAAAGAATACACTATTATAATTTACTAAAATAAATAATATGCTTAAAACTTAAATCAACCTATATGATTATTGAATAATAATAACTAGCATCATTAATTCATGATGTTTTCTTGCAATTTATATTTTTCTAGATATTTGTCAAATTTGTTACTGGTTTTTTTTCAAAACAATTTGTCATATAAATTTGAATAAAATTTTAAGAAAAAAACATAAGATTAGGAGCAAAATAAAAATTTTGAATAACAACAAGAAATAAAAATCACAAAAATAAAACAACTAAAAACCCAAAAAAAATATTTGAAATGAGAGATCTTGAAATCAAAACTTTGACTACATGTTTAACTTATATCTTAATTAAATTTTTATATTTCTTTTTTCTTTTAATTTCTAAATAAATTAAAACTTTATTACATGTTTAACTTATATTTAAAATATAAATAATCACATCACCTTAATAAAAATACAAAAACTAAACAACTCGTAAAGATTAAAAACTATTATAATTAATTTTTTAAAATGCATATATTGAATTATATTTTAAAGTTAGAATTTTTCAATTATATTTATTATTAAATTATATTTTTATTTTAAATTTAATTATTATTTTTTAAATGTATAAAATAAATAATATTAAAATAACATAATATTATAATTAATAAAAATAATATAATAAATATATTACCATACAATTATATATAGATCATAATAAAATTAAATATATAATATATAATAGGTAAATGCTGTATACTTTTGCCTAAAAAATGAATAATGAAATGCATTTTTTCATTTATGTGAATGGATTTTTTGCAGAAATTAAAGGAATTAAATATGGCATTGAATTCAATGTTGGCAGCTAGTGTACTCGCATTCGATCCAATTCTGACATGAAAGGTATGTACTATTCAATGTCACATCACACTGTAACAAAATGGAACACAATGGATGCACATACATAGACATATGGGGCATTATGTTTTAGTTTAGGTTTTAGACACTGCTCGTTCGGTGTACCACCATTTTCATTGGGACCACGCATGACATCAAAAGGGAGATGACGTGATGGAGAGAAATGAGGCAATGGCTAAATCCTTAACTAAACCGTAATGTCCCCTTATGTCTATGCTTATGCATGGCATATCCCCCATCACCTGACAGTGATTTGATCTTAATTAATTCAGTGCATCGTGAATGGTACAAATAAAAAGAATATGTCCAATCACCTGAAATGATTTAACTTAAATTTATTGCATCTTAAATGTTAAAATTGGAGGGAATATAAAAATTGTGGGTGGTCGTAAAGCTTTTATTTATTGTCATTAATTTGTTAGGCTGGCTACCGAGAACCATTACATAAATTAAAATTGCATTACATTTCCCTCATATTTTTGGGAGACAACGATAGTGACTTTCTTCTGTGGAGCTCCAAATAATCTGTGACTTTCTTCTGTGCAAGTATGGTATTTTATAACTGTGACGTCCAATAGATTCAAAACTTTGAAGCCACACAAATTAATAGAAATCGGTTTTTTATTTGTATGCTACAAAATATCTGTGAAGGTGCCGGATAAGCCAAGAAATTCAGAAATTCCTTGAGTGAACTATGAAAATAGTTTGACTTATGGTAATAAAAATTTCATAGAGATTTGAGAAGAGATTATTGGGTGTTGGGAGAAGAAAAATTTTACAAAAAATTTGAGAAGAAGCTAACAAGTATTTATATTTTGTAAAATACATTTTATTTTTATAGATTTGAGAGTTTTTTAATTTAATTTTATTATTTTAAAATTTTACCATTTTCTTTGTCTTTCTAGTAAAGGGTTTTGGTTCTTCAGGCAACTTCGTTGGTGGGTGTTGCTATGGTATTTTCCTAAGTTGTCATACATGGATAGTAGCAATCACCAGGTTTTATTCTCATCTTTAAATGTTTATCATCACATCTATTAGTTTGTTTTTCCATAAATTTACATTTTCTGTCATTTTTCTTTTACAAATTTCAATTTACATTGTGTTTTGATAATATTAATAAGAAATTTTCAAAAAAAAAATTCTACCAAATTTTTAATCTTTAAGAAATTAATTAAAAAACAACTCTTAAACTAGTCTCATGTCTAAAATGGGTGTCAATAAAATAAAATAAAATATATTAAAATGGTAATATAATGTGAGGAAGGGAAGATTCCTATAATAGATTTTCTCCATGTTTACACTTTTCTTGTTATTTTATTTTTTTATTAAAAATAATATTTTATTAATAAATAGTAAAGTTTAAAAAGTTTGTACAAATCAATCAAATAAATTGATGTTTCATAATTTTTTTATTTTTACTAAAATAGGCATGAATTAAATTAAGTTAAAAAATAATATTGTATGAAAAAAAATTAATTAGTTATATAAATCAATACACACATTTTTTATATTTCATTCTTATTAAAAATATTTTTTATCATTAATTATTTCTATTTTTTTCCTTATTTTTTAAATCATATTTTGTTTTTTACTTATTTTTACTTGGCACTCATTTCTTTACTACTTAGCCATTTTTTTCTCTTGTCTTATTCTTTTAAATCAATATATAAAAAATACTACAATTTTAATTTTCTATTAATTAATAAATATGAAAGAGTCAAATTTGTATTATTTATAATCTTATTGTATATTTAAATCTATTTAATATAATATATATTAATAAATTTGACTTTAAAAATATAAATCAAGTGTAACAAACCTACAATATAATAGAAAATTGTTAAAAGAATTATCTGAATAGTTTTTATTTTATTATTTATAGATAGTTTAAGTAAAAAGTCATTTGTGAAACTATTATTTACATACCAAGTGATAATTGAAATGAAAAATATATGAAATAAAAAAATTTGTTGTGACTTAAACCACTACATTTTGCTTTCAACTACAACTATATTGGATGAAAAAAGTAAAACAAACAATAGACATCTAGAAACTATTTATATTTTCAAAATCAAACAATACATAAAAAAATATTTATATTTTCTAAAAACTCAAGAGAATATATTCATTCAAACAATATAATTATGAATTTTGATCACACATACTTTCTTTTCTATGAGTTTTTCATCCCAAGAATTTGTGAGCATGAGAGAAGAAGTTCTTTTGAGTAGTACCTATCCAACATCTAATAAGAGAATAAACAAAGCTTGCTAAAACAAGACCTAAATAAAAAGTTAAAATATAGGGTGAGGGATTATGACTATATACTAAATGTAGTATTTTTTCAACCAAGTAAAAATGGCTTTTGAACTCCAACAAAGTGGATACAAGTTAAAAGAATCTTACCTTGTGAAATATTGTTTAACTATATGGACAACATGATATGCTCTATTATATGATTCATTTGAATATGGAGATGATTCTATATAGTACCATAAAATACATCAATATAATTGATTTAGATATTATATCAAGATTAGTTATTTTGGCCAAATGGTGCGGGAAAGAAAATATGTGGTTATTTAGGTCCAATATAATAAATTGTAAACTAAAACAATACTATTTGGAAACACATGCCATAAAATAATTGGATTGTTGTAATGAAAGACATTTTTTACTTATTACATAAATATGTGTTATTTTATTTATTTTTTACTATTAAAGTGGTGTAATTATTTAAATTTAAATATAAGCTATAGTAAATATTTAGAACATATGAATGTTTTCATTTAACTAGACTTATATTTTTTGTTTTTATAGTTTTTTTCTTAATAAATTAATATTTGATACTATATTTATAATTTTATAAAAAAATTTAAAAAAATACATCTCTATATTTTTAATAGTATATAACAAATATTTATTTTAAAAAAAATACATTTATATTTTTTATCTTTAAATATTTTTTAGATTAGTATATCTTGTTATGATGTTTATTTTTATATTTAAAATTAAAATAGTCAGTATATTTTTAATATTTTTAATTAGTTCATATTATTTGCATTTTTCTCATAGATATTTATTGAACATTATATAATGTAATATAACTTGTTTTGACATTAAAAAAATGATTAAAAATAGATTTAATGCACTATTTTATATATTTGTTAGACCTAGTCATAGGGTTCATATTTAATAGAAAAAGATATGGATATGTGACTTAAACCACTATATTTTGCTTCCATTTTGACTTGCATTTGAAACTACAACTATAATGCATGAAAAAAGTAAACTCAAACAATAGATTAATTATTAGGTTCAATTTGGTCTAGGAGAGTTGCATTTTGTTTTATGTTCAATTAAGTTTATGGTTATAATTTACTATTGTCTAGTGTTAGGTTTAGGGTTCAAGTTTGCTTATGCTTAGGAATTAATTTGATTTAGTGTGAGTTTTAGGGTATAATTTGGCTTAGGTTTAGGGTTCATTCTGGTTAAATATAGGTTTAGGGTTTTCTTTCAATTCTAATTAGGGTTAGGATTGAACTTGGTTTAATGTTAGTTTTAGGGTTTAATTTTTTATAGGTGAGGGTTAAATTTTATTTAAGTGTTACTTTTAAAGTATAATTTTTTTAGATATAGGGTTCAATTTGGTTTAATGTTCAACTAGGCTTAGGGTTATGGTTCAATATGGTTTATTAGTCAACTTGATTTAGTGTTATGATTAGTATTAGTAAATATAAAAACATTGACCATAATTAAATAAATATTAGGGTTTGAGGTTTTGGTATGGGGAGTCCATGTTGGGGTGGTATTTTGGAAAGTTGAATTTCAATGTAATACTTTACTTAGTAAACATTAATAAAATAAATATTTAACCAATCAAAAAACTATTAGGGTTTATTTGTTTCCTCGCAAATTAGGTTTAGGGTTAGTTTATGTTTTGAAAGAAATGTTAAAAACATAATATTGTACACACCCCATAATGATATGTTTATTGAAAAATATTTTTAAATTAAATTATAATAATTTAACAAAATACTAAATATATAATATTAAAATAATTTAATAGTATTATCAAATGAAATAAGTAATAGAATTAATATATTATAATATAATTTAAAAGATTGCTAAAATAAAATATTCTACTAAACCTCCCAATCATGCATATAGAAACATAGACTCAAAATCAACTTTTCTTTGACTCAAGTTGTCTTTTGAGGTCTTGTCAAAATTTATTTTAATCCAATCCTCCTTTGGGGGGTTGCCTTTCTAAATTTCCTCCTTTGCTATTGAAGGATTATCCCTTCAATGTCCTTGAATAGGGCCAAATTTTATGTATGGCCATCGAGATTGCATCTTTCTATCCTCTAGGGTAAATATGATAACATTGACCATAATTCAATAATTATTAGGGTTAAATTTTCTTCACTAGTTAATTAGGTTTAGGGTTAGTTTTTGTTTTGTAATGGTTACATTTAAAAGAGGGTTTTGGTTAAGTATTAGGATGAGGTTTAAATTAAATTCATAGTTAGGGTTTAATTTTGTTTACAATTAGGGTTAGGATTAGATATATAGTTAGACTAAGGATGAGGATTAAGATATTAACCAAAATTATATGTGTTAGGGTTCAATTTATTTGTATTAAAAATTATTCGGTATTAGAGTTTAGCTTGGTTCACTATTAAGCTTTGGCTTGGTTTATTATTAGGGTTAGGGATGTATCTAGTTTAGGTTTAAAAGTATTAGGATCAATGTCCAATTTGGTTGAATTAGGTTTAGGGTTAGCTTTCTTTTTAGTTTAGTGTTATGGTTAGGGTCCAATCTCATTTAGGGATCCAATCAAAGCTCAATATAATTTAGTATTCAACCAGGTTAAGGATTAGGGTTCCATAAGAGTTAGAATTCAATTTCTATTAGGATTTTATAAGGTTTAGGGTTCAATTTATTTTAGTGTTCAATTAGGTGTTGTATTACGATTTAATTTAAGTTGATTAATTTAATAGTATACTATAATGAAGGAATAATAAGATGAAACCTAGAGCAATGGAGTTTATATGATATCTTACTAATTTTGAAATTAAAAATAGAATGTGTAAGATCTAATTACTGATTGAATAAATTGTTGATTCAGAATTAGGATTACATGAAAGTGATAATATAATATTATGTTGGTTAGTTCATATTTTTATCTTCTTTAGCATATCTTTATTTTTTAAAAATTTTATTATATTTGCAGTGTAATTATGTTGGTTTTTATGTCATGGTAGACCATAAGGTGTAAAATTATATGCAAAGAAATTAGTAAAAAAATACTTATTCAATCTAATAAAATTATTAGGTATATAATCTCTTATAAATAACCTATTTAACATGTAATATTTAATGTAAATAAAGTTCTTTCCTTATATTGCACTCCAAAGATTAGGTATTGAACTTATTTGCAATGTTTCTTTTTCAATATTTTGCTTCTACAAATCTCCTAGATTTACACCACCATCGTATTATCTAGTCACATAAAATCTTCATAAACATCCATTATCCATTAACTTGTACTTGTTTCTCATCTCCAAGATGTGTTTTACTTTCCTATAGGATCATCGCCTAAATTTATCACCTCTTCATAGAACAAAATATATTATTAAGGATATAATAGTATTAATGTAGTCTTTCATGCATGTTTTAACAAGATAGAGGGCCACTAACCATCTTAATATTGTACAGAATGAGTAGAGGATGGAAATGGGAATCACTCATTCGATTAGATGTCCAAGACATTCCCAAAAAAGGAAATTATTTTTCAATGGATGATCTTGAATGGACACCTATTGGAAATGAATATGTTCAAGAGCTTGACTTGTGTGCTGCTATCCCTCTTGGGAGACTAGCTCACTTTATCAAAGGAGAAGGTTTATTGCAGGATGGCATAGAGACATAATTTTTACGTAAAGTGCATAGAGAGCCCAAATTGGAAAACCCCATTGACCATAGTACCATTATGTATTCAAGGTATGCCTAGATTTATTATAATAATTAAGCATGCCATATTTTATATTTTATATTTATCATATTGATTAAAATTTTTTTTAACATGTATAAATGAAAAGGATAAGACGATTTGTACAAAAAAGGGGTTGTCAAACCCACTTTCATGTTAGAGTTATGCATGGTAGACCAAATGTTGCCATTATTACATATAATGAATTTACCCATCAAGATGTTAATGGTGAATATTGTCATGGAAAGAATGACCCTACTGGAGATCCAAGGAGTAGTCTTGCACCAAGACTATCAAATGAATGTAAATCATACATTGAATCATTATTAATGATGGGTGTAGGAATTGACACAATATGTGAGCAACATTACTTAGACCATGGCCTGACAGAGTTGATGAATAAGAGGGATGCATGTTTACTAAGGAAAGATGTATTGAATGCATGGAAAAGAGTACGCTCCTTTTGATCACAAAAAAATGAAGATGATGCAAAAAGTGTTACTTTGTGGCATGTAGAGGAGAAAGATAAGTTCTTCTTCTATAAAACACCAAACACCATGGGAGATGTTCCATTCATTATAAGCATCCAAACACCTTGGATGAGAGAAATGATGGTGAAACATTCACATAACTCTATTATTGCAATGGACTGAACATTTTCAACAAATAAATATGGTGTAAGTATAGCAATCTTAACTATACTTATAGATTTTAATTTACTCATTGATTTATTTTATTTGAACATATTAATTTCTCAATGGTAAATTCATGTGCAGTATGAGCTATATACATTGCTTATTTTTTATGAACAAGAGGCTGGTGTACCTATTGCATGGGTGATATCCTCCAGAAACAGAGTTGAGGATATAAATGAATGGCTAACAGAGGTTTATAGACGAGGGAAACAATTGA
This sequence comes from Chamaecyparis obtusa, assembly GCA_027943335.1. Taxonomy (NCBI): domain Eukaryota; kingdom Viridiplantae; phylum Streptophyta; class Pinopsida; order Cupressales; family Cupressaceae; genus Chamaecyparis; species Chamaecyparis obtusa. The sequence goes on along the minus strand of BSBK01001881.1, from coordinate 520,074 downwards.
AAGCAGATTGGAATGTCAATGCATTCATGACAGATGATGCTAGTGCAGAAATTGAAGCTATCAGGTTTTTATTGGCCTTAATTTCCACATTTAAACTAAAATTAACTTTATTCAATGTCATGATTTATGAAATTAACTATTTTGAATTTTGCATTCATTTTTTTAGAATGATATTGGCTAACTTTTACAATGCATAACTTGCAGATTATCTTTTAATTGTCGAGTACTTTTATGTATTTGGCATGTGCGTAGGGCATGGCTAAAAAATGTGTATAGGTAAGTGAATATTTAATCAAAATATGTCAATCATCACTTGTTCAAACATGTAAATTGATATTATCTTTTACAATATAGGTTTGCAAGCAATAGGGATGTTGGAACAAACATGTTTGACAAATTAGGTGACATAATGCATGCAATGGGTGATAACAAAAACATCACCATTCACTTAATAAAAAGATTCATGGAGGAATTCAAAGGAGAGAAAAATTTCATTGATTATTTTCAAAAAACTTGGTGTCGTGATGACACCCATAGTGGTAAGTTTTCCAAACCTTTCATTTTTGTATCTTTGTATTTACATTATTTAAATTATTATTTGTAGTTAATAATATTATTTTATGATTGTTTGTATAGCAATGTGGGCAAAAAATCTTCGAAATTTCCCTCATGCCAATCAAGAAACTAATGCATCTATAGAGTCATATCATTGTCATATCAAGAGTCATTATTTAAGTGATTGTGCCAAGAAATGTATGAGGAGAATGGATTGGCTTATCCATACGCTTCTTCATAGGATAGAGCCATTTTATAGAAACAAAAGATATTTATAGTTATCAGGGTTTCTCACTAACTTTAAAAAAGAAAGATACTATAGAACTGCACTAGATAGGTCAAAAACAATACCAGATTTAGACTGTTATCCTGATAATCTCCCCAATACATACAAAATAAGAAGCCAATCTGTTCCTATGAAGTGGTACATTGTTAGAAAATTTGGATCAAATTTGCATGTGTGTGATTTTCAATGGGCACAAAGAGGAAACACATGCAAGCATGTGTTGAAGATTTTAGATATTTTAAAGAGAAACCAAACAAATGAGCAAGATCAAGTTGTCGGTAAGTTTCTTCTAACATTTGAGTATTATATCTATATTTTCAAAGATTATTTTTTTCTCTAAACTAATAAAAAGTCATTGAATTACAGATGGTGTTACTCCATTGGTTGATGGTGATAAAGATATTGGAGGGAATTCTAGTCATGAGAATAATATCATTGGTAATGTTTATTTATCTTTCATAATAAATTTTTTTATTGATTTTTATGGTTCTTAAACTTAATAAATTATTATTCAAATTGTAGATGTTTGTAATCCATTAGAAGATCAAGATTTGATTGGGGTTGGAAGTGGTCAAGACCAGAGAACTAGTAAATTTCAATGCCATCAATTTTCAACAAAAATATTGATTTTTCCATATTGTTTGACTTAATTGTTATTTGTTTATTATATAGATGGTTGGAATTCATTAGGTCCTTCCATTGATGACTATCAAAGTGCTCTTGATTATTTGGATTCATTACACCATAATCTACCAACCACAGAAGATGTAAAACTCATTTTTACTAAATGTGTTAAGAGATTTAAAAAAGATTTACATGCATCTATTTCTTCCTCTTCAAAGTTTACATCAATTCCTGGTACTGAGAATATGCCCATGAGACGGATATCACCATGGATTAGTCCAAGAAAAATATGCAAAAGACATGTTCATCAAAGGTGTTGTGACATTCATCAAGAATCAAATGAAAGAGTATCAAAGCAGGAAGAATTTCAGTTCCCTTTTATAGCTCATAGAAAAAAGAAAAAAAAGAGGGTCTTAAATCGTTCAAGCATAGCCATACAAGAAGAAACGACTACTATCATGGAACAACATGGTTAGTATATTTATTCTAATTTATTTTATTGTTTTTCATAACAATAATTCTTCCTCTTATTTCATATGTAAAAATATTTGATTGTAGCTTTGGAGGATCGAGAGAATATAGGAAGGCGTTGATTGCCCTTCTCTATTGATTTGAACCAATCAATAATAGAAGAAATGCAAACTATAGATGGTGATTTTTTAATTATTAAATATATTAATTCATTAATTGTAATATTGCCATTTAAAAAAATTTCTAACCTCTTTTCTATACTTAATCAAACAATTAGCATGTACAATTTGTGAAACTCAACCATCATCAACTATTGGTGTTACTCCCAATCAAACATTTCAACAAAGGATTTTAGGTAATTAAGAATGCCAATATTACTTACATTACTTACATTACATTTTAGGTAGTTTAAGATTTATCTATGTTGATTAATTAAATATACATGTCATTGCAAGTTTAGATGATGAGAAGAATAGTGGACAACATAGGCTACCATTTTGTATTGATCTTAACCAGGCACCATGAACAATAGATGCAATGCAAACTAGTGAAGGTAAAAAATTATTAAATTGGTTTTCTTACAATTTTGAAACTTAAATTTATAGATTTATTTTATAACTAAAGTATGTTATGTGTAGGTTTTGTTGACATTAGTATGGAGAATTATGATCAACATTGTTACAAAAAATAGTGTAGTTTACTATATTTCTAATGTTTTGATAGTTTATTATATACCTAATGCTACAATGATGATTGTGGATGAAAGAGACTCTTTCAATGTGTAAGTTTAATTGCCTTCCATTTTGACAATTAGAGCTTGGATGGAGTAGCTTGAAAATTCACAATATATTCATCATTTATATAGAAAATTTATGTATAACATGCAGCCATGAAAAAAATTCAATTATGGATGTTCTTGATTTTAAATTATTTGTAGAAGGCATATAGTTCAGTGCTACTTTAAAAATTAGAAGTGTAATATTGTTTCCATCCTACTATGGTTTTTTGTTTCGTAGTTTGAATTATTGTTTTACTTATAAATACTCTATTGAGCCACCTACTTGAGAATACCTTATTTCTTGAAGTGAAAGATGGAACAAATAACGTATAACTTATTTTTAATAACTTAGATTCAATAATTTTTACATGTGCACATAGATCCATAAAATACATTGAGAACTATACAATCAATGTAAATATCTTGAGTAATCTCTTAATGAAGATATTTATAGTTTAAGATCATGTATGAAAGTAAGAATTTAATGCACATGGATTAGAACCTTACAAGACATAATCTTTAATATGCACATTTTTCTTCTTCTACACAACCATACAAATTATTCTTGAAAACATAAGGTTAGACCATAAATTAACACTTTATGTAGTTTCTATATGAACATTGAACCATTTATCTTCAATGGAATTCTTATTTTCTTATCGAATGTAGTGGTAAATCTTACATTGAGAAGATTCATAAAGCATGAATAATTCTTCTATAGAAACCTAATGACTTCTCTCAAATATAAGGGTGGTTTCTATGGATAAATTATATTAGTTCCTTTAGCATCCAATTTATATATTTTTAATTAAAAGAACCAAGTTGATAGGGTAGTGGAAGTAGTTGTTGAGTGGACAAAGTCTTGAAGTTGTGTGAAGATCAAAGCTCAAGGGATATTTATTACTTTTTGCTGATCATTAACATAATTGTAATTATTATTTTTAGTTAATAATGAGTTATAATCTAAAAATTGGTTATCCAATTCAAGAATGTTCACTATACAATATGTTTCTTTGTGTAAATTGTGAAATCTGAAAAACTATTAATATAATAATTTTAATTTAATTGAAATATATAAATATTATATATTTCATTGTAAATCTTTTAAAAAAACAATTGCGGAACTGTACTCATTAATAATAAAAATTAATAATACAAATTGCCGAACTGTACTGGTCTGGTACGCGACAGTGGTGAAAGGGACAGCACCGCAGGTCCGTTCAACCTGAGCCTGCAGGCCTGCAGGCATCGCATGTGGGAGCATGTATGGGGGATGGTATGGCACATACATCCCATTGCCTTTTAGTTTAGGATTTAGACGTTGCCGAGAAATGATTATTCCTATGTGCAGCCCCCCTCTCCTGCTACCAATGGGAAGTTTCCATGAAATTCAGACATCGATGAACTTTCGCGAATAGGTGCCACATGTCTTACCACGAGTTTTGACTAATCCATCTTACCTATCATATTTCAAACTTATTGTCTACCGTACCATGGAACTATACCCTGGTCGACGTGGCCTTAAAAATAACCAGACAAAGGTGAGGAGAAGCTTCAAGGAAGAAAAATATTAGATATTATCAGCTCACGAATATTAAAAGATTATTAGATATTTGTATGTGATATGTAATATCCGATATACTAAGGTGGCATTAATGTATTTGCTGTCACCATGGGTCCTACCATTATAGTTGGACGACAACATGATTGTCAACTTGGAATACACGACATCTTGTTTGTGTCACTCAACACAAGTGAATTGTAATATGATATGGCATCATTATCTACGTGGAAATGTTTGGAAAGTATTGTATTGTGGATGTCAACATAGAGTTAAAATATAGAGTTCATTTTAACTTCAAAATGTTATGAAATCTGATATGAAACTTGGTAAAAAGAAAAAGGGAAAATAAACTTTTTTAAAATAATATTTACAATTTTATGATCTTTACATACTTTATTAAAATAATACAACAAATTTTAAAACATTTTTCGTTCCTCAAACCTTTATCATTTTGTTCTCGAATTCACACCACTCAAAATTACTCTTCCTTATTTCAACATAACTATTCATCATACTCTTCTAACAACATTCCATCCATTCTTCTTAATTGCAACTTGTTATACCTACTCAAACCAAACAACTCAATTACAAATAAAGGTACTTTAATCACTTTCATATTTTATTTTACAATAAACAAAGCAACTGACAAATTTTACCTATATCAAATCCAAAATTACAAATTCGACATACCACTTATCACCAAAAACTTTATCCCATGTACATCAATTACTACATACATCGACATACAAAAACATTACAATGAATTTCTACTCACATTAGCTGAATTGCCTTCAACTTAACTATGTTGTTTTAGGAATGGATGCAACCACTCTATCAAAATGAACATCAAGAACAAGAGCAAGAAAATGATGACTGACAAATTGATCAATTAATAGAAATTTAGTGTTAATAGACTTGACCCAACCTTAATCAAAGACATAACTAAATAATCCCTTCTAAATATTAGTCAATGTTCATACAAAGCATAAGATCAACAAACCCTATGTAACGCAACTACTGACTTCAACACACTTTTTCCAATTTGTCAAATGTCAAGCACTTCATACTTCTAGTTGATAGAAATAAAAGCACCAATGAACAAGCTATACAACTAATGTTCGCCAAGCTTCCCACCTCAACCCGTCTCCTAAACACCAACATCGAACTTAGGGCCTATTTGTTTGCTAGAATTAGACTGGAATTGGGGTTGTCAAATCTCAGAATTGAAATTTTCGATGTTTGTGTTCAAAACATGAAACTAGAATATAGGGATTTGTTAATTCCCATTTACCCCCAAAACCAGCATTTGAACCTTCCATCTAAATATGTGGAATTGGAAAATCAGTTCCAATTCCACTTAAAAGAGAATTGGAGGTAAAACAAAATTTATACTATTTTAAAATCCATATGTAAACAACATTTTCCATCTTTTCATTATGTATTCCAAGTAAATTCCGAGTGAAACAAATAGTTCCAATAATATTCCAAAAACTATTTTTCAAATTTAAAACTTCCACAATTGTCAAATACTAAAATTTGACAATTCCAACATTATTTAGGCAACCAAAAAGAATTAATTTCAATTAATCCCTTGCAAATAAATATGCAGTCAAATACATCTACTTGTAGATTAAAATAAAAGTTTATAGAGTCAAATCCACATAGACTTTGTTTACACGGCTTATAAGACTTAGTCAACATGCCAGGCTGTTCCGATCAAATCTAAAACCCCAGGGCGACTTTTCAACTAAGTATTCCGTCTTGAAACTGCCAACGATGGCTCCATTCACAATTTGAATATATGCAGACCTCTGAGAGTTTATAGCTTAATATTGCATTTTAGGCGCGCCTCATTCACTGAATCAGATCTTCATGCCGACCTTTAAAATTATTTGTGTAATTCATTGGATTTTGCTCTACTTTTCTACTCAACTTCTTTCACTGAAAGTAGATAATTGCTTTCGCCCAAATCCTCAAACATGTGGAAATTTGACACTGCCTTACCCCTTCCGATTCAACCAAAATAGCTGCGGTTTGCCTGGTTTTGAAATTACATGCAGAGGAAAATCGAGTTCAGATCCTGGAATCCCCTACCTTGAAACCCTTTCGGGACCAGTACAGGTCCTAAATATATTTGACGACCACATTCTGGTCGAAGCCGCTGCTTCCTATGTCTTGCATTGCAACTCTTCCGCCAAAGAGTTCAACCTTTCCGATGAAGGGCCATTCACGATTTCTGATGCTAATAACTTATTTGCAGTTGGCTGTGGAATACGTTGTAGATTTCTAACGTTTCTGGCCATTGGAGAGGCTGATTATACGGGGAGTTCCTTGTCTACGTGTAATCACACAAGCACTGTCAAACCATGGGACTGCAAAGACAATAGTTGTCACAAGATACCGGTTCCTGCAGGTTACACAAGGGTCAGGGTCAAAGTAGTAGACTACCTAGAAAATTGTAGCTATTCAGCTTGTGCTATAGTCGACCGAGATAGTTTCGGTTCAAATCCCGGATCAATGTTCCAACTTCAAGGTACTCGTTACTCTATGCGGCTAGACTGGGCCATTGCAAATAACACATACTCCTCAGCTAGACTGGGCCATATTTCATACCAATGTGCTCAAAACGCAACCTCTGCAGACAAAGGCTGGGGTTATTTATGCAAGTGCAATGGTAGCTTTACGGGAGATGGATACGTCTGTTGAAATTGGAAGGCCAATGGACATTTGTCTGTTTGTGCCTTGTCTTTCCAGCTGCTCAGATTGAGATTTATAAATAAGACTCATCTCTTCATTGTAATTCATTCAGTTTGAGATTAATAGAATTCTTCTGCTCTCAGTGTGGAGGTAGCCACTATTGTGGTGAACCATGATAAATTTGTGTGTTCTTTGTTTTATGTACTTTGCTATTTTAATTCTGGAATTTTGGTTTCAATTCGAATCTTTTAAATTTACAATTGGTATCAAAGCGAGGTTAATCGCTGGTTGAAGATTTCATTTTCAGAATTATGGAAGAAGTAAGAGTTTAGAAATTTTTTGGGAAGAACTACGGAATTTGGAAGATTCAAATGAAAGCGTTGTTAGTCAATAAAGAGCTTTTGCTTGCACTTGAAGGAAAAGCGAAGAAACCCACAGCCATGTTAGATGAAGATTGGGAAAAGCTTGATGAGAAAGCCATGTCAACAATATTTTTGGCATTAGGCGATAATGTGCTATATAATGTTTCAGACAAAACTACAGCCAAAGATGTATGGGATAAATTGGCTTCAACATACGCACAAACATCCGCTGTGAACAAAGTCTTCATCATGAAGAAGTTGTATAAACTTAAGATGAGGGAAGGTGAATCCATGACAAATCACCTCAACCAATTTAACACCTTGATCAGCCAAGCGAATTCAGTTGGCATGACACAAGATGATGAGAATAAGGCTATTCTATTGCTATGTTCTCTTCCTAATAGCTGGGATAGACTTGTGATAGCCATAAGCACTTCAACATCAACTACCAAGAAGCTGGTTTTTGATGAAGTTTCAGCCACCCTGCTCTCCGAAGATTTGAGGAGAAAGAATGATGAATCCTCTTCCGGTAATGCTCTCACAATGGTGAGCACCGAGAATAGAGGAAGAAGCCAATATAGAGGCAGATCTAACAACTATCAGAGGTCCCAATCTGCAAGAAGATCGCAGTCAAGAGGGAGACAAAATGATTTTTGGTTTTGTGGGAAGGCTGGGCATGTTAAAAAGGATTGCAGAAAATATAAGAAGGCACAACAACAAGTATTGGACAGCCAAGCAAACACAGTTTGTGAAAAGGATCTGGGCATCCTAATTTTGTCAACAAGTGATATAAAATCTGATTCGTGGGTAATTGATTCGGGAGCTTCCTTTCATGCTTCCTATCTCACGGATGCATTTACAAATTATCAAGATGGTGAATTTGGAGAGGTGTTTTTGGGTGATAACAAAGCTTGTAAAATTGTTGGGAAAGGAGATGTTGTCTTGCATCTTGAAGGAGGAGCAAAATTACTTCTTAAAGATGTTAGACATGTTCCTCAATTAAAGAGGAATCTGATTTCTGTCAGTCAATTGTACACCCAAGGATTCAAAACCGAACTTACAGATTCATGGAAAATAGTCAAAGGTTCCTTGGCTATTGCTAAAGGAGACAAAACTGGAAGTCTCTATATTTTGAAACCCATTGATAAGGTGGGAGCTGCTTTAACACTTGTGGATAATGATGTTGCGCTTTGGCATCAAAGGCTAGGCCATATGAGCAAGAAAGGCCTTGAGGTAATGCTGAATCGTGATCAATTACCAAGTCTCAAATCTGCAAATTTAGAATTTTGTGAGCATTGTCTTCATGGGAAACAAAAGCGGGTCAGTTTTTTGAAGGATGGACATGATAAAAGGACTACACCTTTGGAGTTAGTGCATTCGGATGTCTTCAGACCTACGGAGGTAACCTCTTATGGAGGTGCACGCTATTTTGTCACCTTTCTTGATGATAGCACCCGAAAGGTATGGGTGTATGCTTTCTAGAAAGTCAGAAGTATTCTCAAAATTTAAAATTTTTAAAGCTCTTGTGGAAAATCAGAGTGGTCATAAAATTAAGTGTTTAAAAATGGATAATGGAGGTGAATTCTGTTCATTGGAGTTTGATAAATTTTGTGTAGATCATGGTATAAGATGAATTAAGGTTGTTCCTTATTCACCTCAAGAAAATGGGGCAGCAGAACAGTTAAATAGAACCATTCTTGAGAAAGCACGCTGTATGCTTTCTAATGCCGGTTTGGGCAAAGAATTTTGGGCAGAAGCCTGTAATACAATAGTCTATTTAATCAATAGAACTCTTTCATCTCGTCTTGAGTTTGGTATTCCGGAAGAGGAATGGCTAGGAAAATGGATTTCATATTCACACATCAAAGTTTTCGGTTGTGAAGCTCATGTTCATGTCCCAAAAGAAAAGAGGACAAAACTGGATTTCAAATCACAAAAGGGCATTTTTGTTGGCTATGGAGAAGATCAGTTTGGTTACAGAGTTTGGGATCCGGTTGAAAAGTGAATCATTCATAGTCGTGATGTCATTTTTAATGAGCAAAAATTCTCAGCTCCTGCAGACATTGATTAATCTGGAAATGATTACTTTTTCTTTAGAATACCTTCAAATGGTATTGATTCTACTCAACAGGGAAGAAGTTCCCTTCAGGCGACTCCAACCTTTGTTCTACATCCTCCTTTTCAATCCTCATCAAGTGAGGATGATTACTCAAATCATCTGTTCAATGAAGAACAACAAAACTTGACTGATGATAGTCAAAGTTTTTTTGAAAACAGGGGAAGCTATGAAACTACTCAAAAGGGTGAATTCTCTCACGGTTTTGATGACAGAGAAGACACTCATGGCAGAGGAAACAATCATGACATGTTTGAAAGTTGTGGCAGAGAACTAACAAATTCTTTGTTACCTCACCGCAGTCTTGAATCTCCTCACAGTGGCCATGATATTTTGTTTCCTCACACTGCCAATAGGGAAAATCCTTCCCTAAGTCATGATAGTCAACATATTATACAAGGTTTTGATGCTGCCAACAAGGAGTAGTCACAACTCCTTTACGGTAGACCAAACATAACTCACGGCAGCGCACAAACATGTCACGACAGGTCTATTGAAACTCACGGTAGGTTTGGTATGACTCACGACAGTCATCACCCGCATGAACTTCCTCACTCCCTCACCACTCCCTTTCATGCTGAGACATCACTAAGAATCAGTGCCAGTCCTCTTCATAGTCATATGAGTGATACTTCGCATACTCATGCCAGCGTAGACTAGCGCGAGCCCATGGAATAGGTCATTTTTGGGGACCAACATGAACACTCCACAGCAGATATAAGTAACACATTTCTTGGTAGAGAACAAGCAATTCATGGCAAGTCTCATACTCATCGCGGTTGGGAGGACAATGAAGATACACCTCTCGGTAGTTTTGAAACATCACATGACAAAATGCAAGTTCCACCAGGCAAATCACACGGAAGTTTTCACAGTCCCCTGCTATCTCACGACAAGGATGACAGAGCTACAATAGCTCATGATAATTTGCAATCAAAAGACCAGACTCGATTTGACAGTCATGATATGAGGGAAAGTAGAAACAGGGATAATATTCAAAAGAGGGGAGTCTCAATAGGACAAGCTTGCAGTAATAATTCGGGTATACAGAGGACATGTTCCTTTCCCATTTCCAAGGGCAGTCCTCATGAATTAATTACTGAATCAAATACCAATAGAGATCCTTCACTTGGAGAAAATGTTGATAATCAATTGCAAAGAATTCATTCTCGTGAACCAGATCATCCTGAATTGAGAAGATCCTCAAGACAGAGGAAAGTTCCTTGAAATTTTTTTGATTATCAGTTGTTATTTGCTGAAGAGGCAGAGCCAGAGCTATTAATTTATAAGCAAATTGAACCTGCAAACTTTAAAGAGGCATGTATCAGCAATGACAAAAACAATTGGTTTGTTGCTATGACAGATGAAATGAGTTTGCTTGAAGCAAATGACACCTGGGATTTGGTTGTTCTTCCACCAAATCAAAAACCACTCAAGAACAAGTGGGTCTATAAATTGAAAGATGAAGGAGGAGGTCACAAACAGTTCAAAGCTCAGTTGGTAGTAAAAGGATATGCTCAGAAACAGGGAATTGATTTCACTGAAATATTCTCTCCAGTTGTGAAGATGACATCAATCTGAACAATATTGGGATTAGCAGCCATTTGGGATCTTGAATTGGAATAGTTAGATGTTAAAACAATGTTTTTACATGGAGACATTAATGAGGAGTTGTATATGCATCAGCCTGAAGGTTTTGTGAAAAAGGGGCAGGAACATCTCTTTTGCCGGCTGAAGCGTAGTTTGTATGGGCTCAAGCAAGCCCCGAGACAGTGGTATGTCAAGTTTGACTCCTTCATGCTTGAACATAATTTTATCAGATGTGAATCTGATCCGTGCATTTACTATAAGACACTCCCGAATGGTGAATTTGTTATTCTTCTTCTCTATGTTGATGATATGTTAGTAGCGGGAACAAGCTCTAAAATTGTCAATGAGCTGAAAACTAAATTGGCAAGCACATTTGCCATGAAGGATTTAGGGGCAGCCAAGAAGATTCTTGGTATGACCATCACTCGGGATAGGAAGAAGAAAGTGATCACATTGTCACAAAAAGAGTATATTGACAAAGTAATTCAGAGATTTGGTATGGCTGATGCGCATAGTGTTTCTACTCCACTTGATTCACATTTTCAGTTATTAGCAAAATTGTGTCCACAAACACAAGAGGACAAGGAATATATGGAGGACATTCCTTACAAATCTGCAGTTGGTAGCATTATGTATGCTATGGTTTCGACATGTCCCGACATTGCTCATGTGGTGGGAGTTGTAAGTAGATTCATGAGCAATCTAGGGAAGACTCATTGGGAGGCTGTCAAATGGATACTAAGATATCTCAAAGGTACTTCAGATTTGGTATTATGTTTTGGTAGCAACAATGAACAATTACGGAGATTCACGGATTTAGATCTTGCCAGAGATTTGGATAAGCGTAGATCTACTACTGGTTACACATTCATGTTTGCTAGAGCTGTAATCAGTTGGGCCTTAAGGTTGCAACATTCTATTGCTCTTTCTTCCGCTGAAGCTGAGTATTTGGCACTTTTCAAAGGTGCTCGGGAAATGATTTGGTTGCAGCGATTACTTGGTGAAATGAAATATCAACAAAAGGATTATGTTCTTTTCAGTGACAGTCGCAGTGCCATATTTATGGCTCACAATCATACTTCTCAGCGACATTCAAAACACATTGACATTCATGCTCACTTTGTTCAGCATATGGTTGAAGAGGGCAGGTTGAAGGTTGAAAAGATTGATACTAAAATCAATCCAGCAGATGTATTCACTAAAGTTGTAAACAAAGAGAAGTTCGAATGTGCAAGAACTTCTCTTGCACTTGTTAAGCTGAAGTAGATCAACATGTAGAGCAGGGGAATGCCTGATCAGCTGGATTATCCATTGACTTCCGGTGGGAGTTTGTTGAAATTGGAAGGCCAACAAACATTTGTCTATTTGTGCCTTGTCTTTCCAGCTGCTCAGATTGAGCTTTATAAATAAGACTCATCTCTTCATTGTAATTCATTCAGTTTGAGATTAATAGAATTCTTCTGCTCTCAGTGTGGACGTAGCCCCTATTGTGGTGAACCACGATAAATTTGTGTGTTCTTTTTTTTATGTACTCTGCTGTTTTAATTCTAGAATTCTAGTTTCAATTCGAATCTTTTAAATCTACAATGTCAACGGCACAGGATGCAAAGGTACAAATGATGTATTTATCTTTGCATTGGTTTTGTTTTCTAATTTAGATCATATCTAATACTCTGTGTCTCCACTGCTCTAGAAATGAAGAAGTGCTCAGGTGTTGGTTGCTTTCAAACTTTATCAGTAATCGTAGGTATGTATTTGTCTATATTGAACTGGTGTATGTTATTACTTCATCTAGTTTACATATCCTGCAATAATAGTTTTTGTTTGAGGAATGCAGGGGCATGTGGGACACTAATAGCTATGTTACTCGGTGGTGGAGGTCTCTTCTGGACTTTGAAGCTGAGAAAATCCAAGCGCGACAAGGAAAAGAACTTCCAAAGGAAGGGAGGGAATCAGCTGAAAAACTTAATTTCATCATGAGGAGGGGTAGAAAGTGTGAAACTCTTCTCTTTGATAGAGATGGAGAAAGCCACAGATAAATTCTCCCAAAATTTGATCTTGGGATCTGGTGGCTACGACACTGTTTACAAAGGCACTCTAGTCAACGGACTAGTTGTGGCTGTCAAGAAGTCAAAGTATGTTGATTCTGAAGAAATCGACCAGTTTATTAATGAAATTTCCATTTTGAGCCAAATAAATCACAGAAACGTGGTGAAGTTACTGTAAGGAAACTCAGGTGCGAAAACAGCTTCCTACGCTAATCTCTATAGGAGAGTATTGTGCAAATTCTTTTAAATCCTTACAATTTTAGATTCATTAACTACTTTAACAAAGATATTGCAACCACATACCATACATATAGAAAAATAGAGAATGACACAAAGATATACCCTGGGGAAACCTTTCGGTAAAAACCCCAGCACTCCAAAACCTGCACAATGTATTGATCAAAACTATTACAACTTACAATACACTTGCAATGCAAGTTCTTTCAGAAGCTTTCTAAACCCTTGAAGACAAATCATGGCAGCATAAAACATTCCAACAATACACTCGCATCATATCACTTCGTAACCCTAAAAAAGCTTATATCATGCACTTCACTTTTTAGGGCTACTCCCAAAGATAATCGTATTAGGGTTTTACCATTCTCCGAACCCCATGATTAGGGAAGAGTGTACAGTACTCAAATTTATCAGTTGCCACATGTCTTCACCTATCATTGAATCTTCCTAACATAGCTCTTACGTGTCATAGGAATCCGTCATAACCATTTTAGCCATGATCTCCTTACACACAATTCAAGATGCTGACACATCAACATTATTTGCAAGAAATACATTTTACAAAACAAATAATAAGAATAGGAATTATCCAAGGTTGAGACACCTTGTTTCTAACATTCTCCCACTTGACGAACACCTTGTAAGAGCAACAGGAACATAACAGGAACTAACCTCTATAGGCCAAAAGGCCCATAGACTCCGAACACCATCTGAACTTCTCAGTGCCCACTGGTTTCGTTAATGCATCTGCAACATTCTTCACAGTATCTACCTTCTCCAAATTTACCTTTCCATCTTCCACCATATCTCTCACAAAGTGAAACTGCACATCAATGTGCTTCGTTCTGGCATGGAAAGTTGGATTCTTTGCAAGGCAAATAGCGCTCTGACTGTCACACCAAATAGTAATCTATTCTACATCAACACCAACATCAGAACACAATCTTCTAAGCCAAATGGCTTCTTTACAAGCATGAGTAGCAGCCATGTACTCAGCTTCTATAGTGGACAAAGCAACCATAGGTTGTCGCTTACTCATCCAACTAATGGCACCACCAAACATAGTGAACAGATAAGCACTGGTGGATCTCTTGCTGTCAATATCACCTGCCCAATCTGAATCCACAAACCCATGAATAAAAACTGAATGCGGAGATCTAGAAGAGTTACCATGATAACATATGGAGTAATCTGATGTACCCCTCAAATATCTAAATACTCGCTTAACTGCATCCCAATGTACCCATCTAGGGTTAGCCATAAACCGACTCAGGACTCCCACTGCTTGGGCAATGTCTGGTCTAGTACAGACCATAGCATACATAAGACTACCAACTGCACTAGCATAAGGTACTCTACTCATGTCCTCCACCTCACTAGGAGATTTTGGACAATCATCTACAGATAACTTTGTTACCATAGAAATAGGAACACATAGTGGTCTACAATCTACCATGTTGAACCTGTCCAACACAAACTCACATACTTACTCTGACTCAACCAAAGTTTTCTGTTAGACCTGTCTCTACTGATTTCCATACCCAAGATGTACCTAGCTGCCCCAAGATCTTTCATCTCAAAGTGTGCTGACAACTGAGATTTAAAATCAAAAATCATACCCTTACCCTTCCCAAACAGCAACATATCATCAACATATAATGCAACAATAAGAAGGCGATCATTTTCAACTCTGAAATAAACACAATGATCTGATTTTGATCTTACAAATCCAATTGACAACACAAAGGCATCAAACTTAAGGTACCACATCCTAGGAGATTGCTTCAAACCATATAGAGATTTCTTTAATCTGCAAACTAAGGATTCTTTACCTTTAACAATGTAGTGCTCAGGCTGTGACATATAAATCTCTTCCTCCAAATCACCATGAAGAAAAGTTGTTTTCACATCCATCTGTTCTATCTCTAAATCATATGATGCAGCAAGAGATAACAGAAATCTAATGGATGTCAACTTTGCAACAGGAGAGAATATTTCACCATAATCTATTCCCTCTACCTGTGAATACCCCTTTGCAACCAATCTAGCTTTGTACCTTTCAAACTGCCATCTAGACATAATTTCTTCTTGAACACCCATTTATAGCCAACAGATTTTCTCCCTTTAGGCAAAGGTACAAGGTCCCAAGTTTTTTTTTTCTCCAATGAAGCCATCTCATCATCCATAGCCTCAATCTAGGAACCTGCATCTTCCATGCCCAAAGCCTCTTTCACAGATCTAGGCTCATCAGTGTTAGTAATCAAAGCAAAGGCACAACTGGAATCTAACATAGAATAACCAAACCTTTCTGGTTGCTTTCTTTCTCTTGTGGATCTCCTCAAGGGCTGCGGTTGAGGTTGGTCTTCCTCTTCTTCTGAACTATCAGAGTTGCTAGAGCTCTCCTCATCATTAGGCCCAACATGGTCTCTCTATTCAATCTTCTCAGGGGTAGGAGGCAACTGAACAACATCTTTTTCCTTTTCTTTTTCATCTGGTTGTAGCACAATAGGAGAAGATGTTAGCTCTCTGAAAATAACATTTCTACTATACAACACCTTACTAGTCACAGGATCCCAAAGCTTGTATCCTTTCACACCAGCACTGTATCCGATGAAAATACATTTAACAGCTTTGTTTTCCAACTTAGATCTTTTCTCCTTTGGAACATGTGCATAAGCTTCACATCCAAAAACATGAAGATGTCTAATTGAAGGCTTCTTACCAGACCACACCTCCATGGGTGTCTTACCAACAAGGGCTGATGTAGGAGATCTGTTAGCCTTCTCCATCAGTGTCCTGTTCATTCTCTCTACAACTCCATTTTGCTATGGGCTATAAGGAGTTGTCTTATGCCTCTCGATACCTTGTTCTTTACAGAACTGTTCAAACTCTGCTGAGCAAAACTCACCACCATTGTCAGTTCTCACACACTTAATCTTCTTACCAGTTTGATTCTCTACAAGAGCTTTAAATTCCTTGAACTGACTAAAGACTTGTCTTACTTTTAAGGAAATAAATCCACGTCCTTCTACTGTAATCATCTATGAAAGATAAAAAAAATACAGACTTGGAGATTGAAGGAACTTTTACAGGACCAAATACATCAGAATGAATAAGATCCAAAACATCAGAAGATTTGTGAGAACTAGAGTAAAACTGAACACGATTTTGTTTACCATAGACACAGTGTTCGCAGAAGTCAAACTCGAGATTGCAATCATTTAACCCCTCAATGAGATTTTTATTTTTCAGGGTTCTGAGACCCTTTTCACCAATGTGGCCAAATCTCATATGCCACAACATTTTCTTTTCTACAGGAAGCTTACCTTCCAAAGTGTTTGCACTACCATCAGAACCAATAGCCACAGACTTCTTCACTGCTTGTTTAGATGGTGAGGATGAAGAACTATTACATAGAGGAATACATGCATCTAGCTGAAATAAGGTACCTCTCCTAGTACCCCTTGCAAGCACTATCTATCCTCTCATCATCTTGCATCCTTCTTTCAAAAAAACAACTTGCACACCTACATCATTCAGCATACTTACAGGTAATAGGTTTCATGCCAAACCTGGAATGTGCATAACTCCATTGATTCACTTTACTCGTCCATCAGGAAATTTGATAGTGACCCTTCCGCGTCCAACTATCTTTAGGTGAGAATCATCACCCAAGTACACCTTTCCACCATCAAACTCTTCATATTTTGAGAACCAGTTTCGATGAGAGGTCATGTGAAAAGATGCACCTGAGTCAACCAACCACACATCATCAGATGCATGGGCTACCAAAGCTGCAATGAATGCATCACCATCTTCTTGAGATCTTTCTGAAGCTGAATCTGAGCCTTTCTTCTTCTTCTTCGGCTCTTTGCAGTCTTTACGGAAGTGCCCAGATTTATCACAGTTCCAACATTTTGCCTTGGACTTATTGGAAGTCTTTGACTTCCCATGGGATTTGGATCTACCCTTATTATCAGACTTATTGTCATTTTTCTTCCCTCTTTCAGTGGATCTCCCACGAACAGCAAGGGCTTCTTTTTTCGAAACGGAAGCCTTTCTCCGCATCTCCTCTGATAGCAGTGAAGACACCACATCATCCATTTTGAAGGTGACTAATGTGCTTTCGAGAGCCATCACAAGATGGTCCCATGAATCCGGTAAAGAACACAAAAGTGTGTAGCAACGATCCTCCTCCTCTAACTTGACACCAGCTGATGTCAACTGTGTAGCCAACAGATTAAATGCATTTAAATGATCTGTTAAGGATCCACCTTCTTCCATTCATAGATAGTACAAATTCTTCCTCAGGAACAACTTGTTCACCAGAGATTTGGCCTGATACACGGCCGCAAGTCTTTCCCACAAACTATTTGCGGTTTTCTCATCTAGAACATTCAGAAGAACTGCATTGGTTAAACAGAGTCTTATGAGACCCTTAGCTTTACGGTCTTTGATATCCCAATCTGCTTGAGCTATAGTTGCTGGTCTTGTAGCATTTGAAGTCGCTTCCCATAGGTCACGATCTTCCAACATGTCTTCCATCTTGAGTTTCCACAACTCAAAATTAGTGCCATTAAATTTCTCCACCTCCATTCTTCCATATGATGAACTTGCCATCTCAATCTGCAAATAAGATTCAGAATGCTCTGCAAAAAACTCCCACTCAAACTTGAGATGACCTCAAAAAACCCTACCCAACAACTAGGATCAAAAGTTGATCAAGCTCTGTTACCACTTGTAAGGAAACTCAGTTGCGGAAACAGCTTCCTACGCTAATCTCTATAGGAGAGTATTGTGCAAATTCTTTTAAATCCTTATAATTTTAGATTCGTTAACTACTTTAACAAAGATATTGCAACCACATACCATACATACAGAAAAATAGAGAATGACACAAAGATATACCCTAGGGAAACCTTTCGGTAAAAACCCCAGCACTCCAAAACCTGCACAATGTATTGATCAAAACTATTACAGCTTACAATACACTTGCAATGCAAGTTCTTTCAGAAGATTTCTAAACCCTTGAAGATAAATCATGATAGCATAAAACATTCCAACAATACACTCGCATCATATCACTTCGTAACCCTAAAAAAGCTTATATCATGCGCTTCACTTTTTAGGGCTACTCCCAAAGATAACCGTATTAGGGTTTTACCATTCCCCGAACCCCATGATTGGGGAAGAGTGTACAGTACTCAAATTTATCAGTTGCCACATGTCTTCACCTGTCATTGAATCTTCCTGACATAGCTCTTACGTGTCATAGGAATCCATCATAACCATTTTAGCCATGATCTCCTTACACACAATTCAAGATGCTGACACATCAACATTATTTGCAAGAAATACATTTTACAAAACAAATAATAAGAATAGGAATTATCCAAGGTTGAGACACCTTATTCCTAATAGTTACTGGGCTGCTGCCTGGAAACTTCGATTCCTCTATTGGTTTATGAGTACATTTCCAATGGAACATTGTTCGATCATCTGCATGGTAACAGGCAGCATGAGCAGCAAATTCCATGGGAGCAGTGCCTGCACATAGCCACTGAGACCGTAGAAGCTTTATCATACTTTCACTCCTCAGCATCAATACCGATTGTTCACAGAGATGTGAAATCTTCCAACATTCTATTGGACAATGATTACAATCCAAAAGTTGCAGACTTCGGGGTGTCTCGCCTAGTGCCAATGGGGCAGACACACATCACCACACTTGTGCAGGGAACTCTGGGTTACTTGGATCCTGAATACTTCCAAACAATTCAGCTTACAGAGAAAAGCGATGTCTACAGTTTTGGGGTAGTTTTGGTGGAGCTCTTGACAGGGATGAAACCTGTTTCGTACGAGAGGATGAAAAATGAGAGCAACTTGGCCATATTTTTCCTCTCCACTGTGAATACGAGGGGCTTGAGGGAAATCATAGATCCCCGTCTTAATGTGGAGGAAGGTAAAAACATGGAGTCGATGAGAAGAGTAGCAAGGCTTGCGATGGAATGCCTGAGCGTGGAAGGGGAGAAGAGGCCTTTAATGAAAGAGGTAGTTCAGGAACTGCTGTGGAGTAAAGGTGGTGAAAGAGCACATGCATGGCTGAAAAATGGTGCAGCAGAAAGGAGGGAGGGAGTAAGGGGCGCTTATTCAATACCAGAGCAGTGTAGTTCTTTGTTTAGCATTGAAGGGCTTGGAGATGGCGTTAGAAGCGGCAGATAAGGTGTGTGATGTTATATAAAATTTATAAAAGATACTAAAATGTTATATAAAATAACAAATATAAATTACTTTTCTTACATATCTCCTTTGAGATTTGTAATAGAAAGTCAAAAAAATCTAAAGCCTACAGCTAGTGGCTCCTTGAATATTTATTAATTTTTACTTCTTTTTAAACAACCATCTTAAATTTCTATCAATAATATTAATAATAATTTATTCAATTAATATGTAAGGGATAAATATAAAGAAAATATTAAAAAAGAAGGAAAGAAATTTGTGAAGACATGTGGCATATTTGACAATATATGATTGCTGCTTATTTTCAACCTTGCTTTCTCCTATAGCTTATTTCTAATTCTTAAATAATAGATGCTCAACTAAAATATGGAAACATTCTTAATTATCTTTCTTCCATAAGTTAAACTGTGCATTGGAACGATATAAATAGAAAGTGAATTTAAGCAACTATTTAAGAACATGAGGCAATACTATTCTACATATCTTATTCAATAAATAAATTGGAAGAATAAAAAGTTTCACTTTTACAACTTGATTAATTATCTAATCAGATTTGATATCAAACAAAAATAAATTAAAATATTGAATTAGAATAGACAAGTAACCAAGTCAAATTTTAATATTGACTTAACAAACTCTTATATAATCAATTTAATATTAAACTTAAATAATATGAAATAGATAAATTGAAATGAAATAGACAAAAGAACAAGTCAAGTTTTAACTTTGATGTATGAATTAAATAAAAAATATACTTGAATTGATGATACATATATTATATCAAACATGATGTTGAATGGAAGATTAGAAAAAACAAATAAAACAAATATATAAAGACTAGCTTATCTACATAATTTAACATTAAACTAGAATAAATTGAAATAAATAAATTCAATTTGTAAATTAAAATAGATATATGAACAAGTCAAATTCTAACATTGACCAAAAACATTCAAATAATCAAATAACTTAAGATTTGATCTTTTCCAATAACTTGGAATGTATGTATATCATTGAATAATTTTATTTTAACCAATTTAAACATTTGAAATAAAAAATTTGATATATGTATGCCATGATATTAAAATTTGGGTCCAATGCATGAATAAAATAAAAAAATTACTTGTTTTGGTAGAACATTATATATTAAACCTCATGGTTGAATGCAAGATATCAAATTAAATATGAAAAGTCTAGAGGCGTGAAATGGTACTTTTATTAGTTAAACATGGTACTTGAAAAATGAAAAGTATAGGAGGTAAGAAAAGGTGCGAGTTCCCTATGGATGACACTTGCATTTGGCAACGTCTATGCAACCATATATTTAGGAAATCATACCAAGGGGACACTTAGTTTTCTAAAAAATATCCTTTGTATAATTTTCTAAATGTATGGTTGGATAGTCACACGTCTTGCACATAATATCAAAGAACACAATTTATAGCCAATGCATTTACTTTACGTACTGAATAAAATTTATACCCAATGCATTGGCTTGAAATTTGTACCCAATGTGTTAGTTTTTAGTGCTTTATTCAATTCAATTGTATCGATGACTATAGCTACCCACTCAAACTAGGAGCAACTAATATTTCTAGAACAACATCAATTGCTGATTTCCTCATTCATTTATGTATTTCGATTTATATACCTCAAATACACTTGTAAACTAAATTCCCAAAGTTGAAGTGCTAGATTGGAGATATAGTCTTGGACTATTATTTGCAAAGGTACAAATGATTCCTATATGTTTCCCACACATTCTTTTATTATTTTATCGCCTTATTTTGAGTTACATTTTCTATAGTAACAACATTTTAACGGAGGAATGCAAGGGGATTTGGGACACCAATAGCTATGTTACTTGGTGGTAAAACCCTCTTCTGGATTTTGAAGTCTCTTTTTAGGTGAGTATTGATCGAGGGTTTTCTCTAGTGCTTTGTGATTGGAGTTTGATTTGTGTTTGTAGGTTGTCAGAGCCTTTGCAAATATTACAAGGTAAGAGAAGACACAACTATTTGGAAATTATTTTTCATAGCCCACAATAAGGAAAAAGCAAATTTCTTGTCACCAACATTTAGATCAACATTTCTTGCATTGTATTGATAGACCACAAGTCAATTGACACATATATATTTTCTTAGTTTAAATACCACATGCCTCTTTAGCGGAGTGCCATTATAAAGAATTGTATTGTTAAAAGGCTCAACATTGTATATTGTTTTAATGCTATTCAACGACATGTTTCTAGGAACATATTATAAATTATCTAAGAGAGTATAGTTTTTTATGAGATATTAGTGTTAACTTTAATCTATAAAATCTTTTACTAAGATATTATAATAAGCAATTTTAAATTATAATATATATATTGTTTTGTAAAATCTTGTGTTTTGAAGTTTGAAACTTAAATTGTATTTTAATGAATTTATTATAAATTATAAATCTATTTTTAATTTGTACTTCATAATTATTTTAGTTATAATTTTTTTTAGAAAAATACTTTCTCAATTTTAAATTATCATTGATTTTAAATTTTAAATAAATTTTTATATTTAATTTAATTTTCTATATATAAAATTGATCATAAATTATGACAACAATTTATGACATTTGTACATAAAATCACATGATAAAGAAATAATTGTTCACAATTTAAAAAAAATTTATTTCACATTTTTTAATCAATTAAAAATATATATACATCTCAATAAATAAATTATATATATATATATATATATATATATATATATATATATATGTCCTTGCATGATTCCAATAAAAAATTAATTCGATTTGACGACACTAAAAACATGGTGTGGGAATGCAAGATATTAAATAAAAACTAAAAAAATCCTCAGGCAGGTAAAGGTGCCATTGTTTGTTGGTATTGGATAAATCCTAAACTAAAACGTAAAATATATAAGGCGAAGTTTGAAAAAAAACCTCGTCAAGAACGAATATTTTTTTGTTTTTTTAGAACACACACCACCCGCGACTTCCTCATTCATTTCCGTGTTTCGATTGATTTCTACATTCCCTGAGTTGACGCGCAAGATTGGAGATATACAGAATCCAAAAGTAAATTATTCTGCAGGTCATTTATGGAAATTGCGTTCTTTGACAGGGGATTAAAGAGGAATTGACATTAAACATCAGAAGAGCGACTTTTCAATTTAAATATTCCGTGTTCACAATGCCAACAATGCTTCGATCCATAAGATAAATATATGCAGAGCTACGGAGATCATACCATATTATTATATTTTAGGCGTGCCTGATTCACTGAATTAGATGTGTTTGAATAAATTGGTTATACTGTAGTATGCTCAGACCATTTACTTCACATTCGTTGGAGATTTAAGGCTGACAAGTAACATGGAGTTGAAAACTCCATTAAAGACATGCCCAATTCAAAAAAATGTTTATAGGGCCAGGCTGTAATTGGTACACAATTGAATGCATTTTTATCTGGGCCTGTATTCATCAGAGCTCGTTTTATGAGTTCTCTTCTGTTACAAGTGTAGTATTTCTTTCGTCTTCTGCTTTTTTTTCAAAAAAAATTCTGGTTTTTTTTCAAGATGATCATGTCGACCTCTACAATCATATGTTCATGGCTGATTTTGGTCTACTCTTCGTCTCATCTTTTATCACTCAAAGCAGAAAGCTGCATATGGCCTCAAACATGTGGAGATCTCACATTTCCTTACCCTTTCCGATTGCACAAAAGCATTTGTGGTTTGCCTGGTTTTGAAATTGTTTGCAAAAGAAAATCGAGTTCTGACCCTGGAATCCCCTACCTTCCGACCCTTTCGGGAGAAGTGAAAATCAAACATCTCTCTTACGACCACATGCTGGTTGACGGCGCTAGCACGTATGCTTCTCCATGAATTTAAGGAAATCGAGATTTTCTCACCCAAGAAATCAAGGTTCAAGCATTCTAATAAGAGAAAACAACATCCCTTTAGGGCAATGGAAATAGAAGAAGGAAAATTCTAGAGCACTAGAAAAGATGAAAGAGCCACCTTGGATCAACTGTCAGAGGATATTTCAAGGACTATAAGAAAAATTAGGAAAGGACAATCTATGGAGATCTTTAAAGATCACTAAAATATATGGTGTAAAGGGATCTATATTCATAAAATAATCAAGAGAGAGACAATCAATACTCTTGAGCTCCAAATTGGTAATCCAACCAAGGGAGCGACTAATGGATGGTTAAAGTCCAAAATGATAGGAAACCATTGAATGAGTATGGGCGATTTAAGCAAGATGGTAGGCGAAGTGCAAAAACTCAAGAAAATTGGAAGGCGGAGTGGCCTTTGATCAATGACCGATCAAATAGGAAGCACACAAACAAACCTTGGAAGGGTAAAGGAGTCCCTCGGAGAACACTTGTTTTTAGGGCACAAAAGAGAAATGAAAAGGTATGTATAAATCTCCTAAAAAAACTCTGTAATTTATCTCAATAACAAAGAAGTAGAAAGATCAATTTCAAGATTGAAAGTTGGAATGTTTATGAAATAGGGTGGGGGTTGGCTTGCCTTTGGAAGATTGAGAAATGGTGTAACATAAACTAGGCGACAAGTGTCCTAATTAGGCCATTACCAAATAGATTCTTTAGGATCTAGAATTTCCTTCAAATGGAGATGGAAAGTAATGACACACGGGCCATATTTAATGGATGGAAAAATGACATACATGAAGGAGTATGTACAAAATCTTGATCCCTAGAAATAGGGAATAGAAGCTAGGCATGTTTGGATTTGCCTTTTCTATTTCCCAACTGAATATTGGAAAGAGCCCGAATCTTGGTAAAAATTGGGAAAAAATTAGGGCCTTTTATTTAGGTAGATAAAAAGTTGGAGGATATAATCTTTGGTACCTATGAAAGAGTCTATCTTAATTCCTTTTCCACTTCTTCCCCAAGAGATTGAAATTCATATAGAATGGGGAATACAAAATTAAAAGCTAGAATGAGAAGTTCAATTAGTGCTTCACACACACACACATGGGGAATACAAAATTAAAAGCTAGAATGAGAGGTTCAATTAGTGCTTCAGACACACACACACACACATGGGGAAGACAAAATTAAAAGCTAGAATGAGAGGTTCAATTAGTGCTTCACACACACACACACACACACACAGCACCATCTTAAAAATTTAGCACCCATAATTGGATGATTAGTTACACCCTATTTTAGCAATTTCGAGGTCTCATGTCCGTTATTAATAGTTACACCCTAGGTATGTGTAGGATCATGGTATGCCAAAAAGTGGCGATGTGAAAAAAACCTATTTTCACTCGTCCAAAAGCGCACAAATAGATTTGTTGACTTTTTAGTAGGCCTGGGTGTCAGTACACCTAGCCAAGCCAAAAGCCAAAGCTAAAGGCTTAATCAAATATATGATAATATTGGATATCTAATATTTACCAGTAGATATATATCTCTGTACCTAGTCGCGTTCAACATTTTTTCATTGTAAAAATGTGAACGCAGCTAGGGTTATCGGATATCAGCTCCCAAATCCCCTATCTGATTTTTCCTAAATTGCCAAGTAAGTGAAAACTTCTAATTTTTATTGTTTTAACTATTTTAATTGTTTTTAAATAGAAATATATATTTTTTTATATAAAAATTAGGTTAGCAATGAGTTTTTGTATTATTTTTTAAAATTCATTGCAATTATCTATTTGTTTTTTTATTGTTATCAGACATGGAATTAGAAAACCCTCCTAATGATCCCGCAAACAATCCAGAACCACCTCCCAACAATCCCCCACCTCTAGAAGATCTACCTGTCACAAACCCTTGCCATTTAGAAGATCTAATAGGAGATAATCTAAATGAACTTAGAGGATTTCAAACCACATATGCTAATATCCGCACATTGCGCCCCATGTTTACGAAATTAAACTCAATTATTGAAAGCATGGAGAAACTTACACAGCAACATAGTGCTGCACTTCTTTGGTGCTATTCCATGCACACCCAGTTTGACAATGGGCTTGATTATGATCAAGTCATGAACCTAAATATAACAAAATATGACATAGCTAATCTTTTTGTGGATCCTAAAACCGGTCTAAAAGTAGAGCATAAAAAAGCCAAGTTGTCAATTATATAGTGCACAAATAGTGCAATACGTGACAACTTTTAGGACCATTGGTAGATGGTTTTTGATAGACCAGCTCACAACAATTTGGATGTCCCATTTTATTTTATTAAAAATTTGTATGCTGAATTTGTGCTCGGTCACAAGGTGAATTATTGGAGTATGAGACTGAACCAAGGTGTAGGTTTAGGCGCTTCACAAGGCAGGCCATGGCCACAATGGGTGAAATCCCACACATATGTCCCCCTTCCTTATATGTCACCACCTCCCATAGTGTAGCATCTATACATTATTGTTGAGGCCGACTCATAGACTATTCGAGCCACTCGCACCTTGAGTGATCTGCTAGTTACGCATAGCACGACATTATTACCTCCTCATCTTGATGCTTCTAGCACTTCCACATCCTCCATGAGCTCACATGTCTGTGTGCCCCACACTTGCATTATATGCAAGAATCTGTGCTTTGGTCCCCTGACTGATAGTGATGCATATAATTTCAGCTTCGATGGGGACGATTCTACATAGCATACTACAGACACTAAAGCAGCTCATGGAGATGTGCATCAGGAGCCTACAGAGCCATGGACTTTCATTGTTATAGTAAGGGTAAACCGTTCAATTTTTACATTGTATTTAAATTTTATTATTCATATTTTTAGTATAATTTCCTTATATTAATTTCCCACTTATGTCTTTTTATGTGTTAGATTTATGTTCAGTTGATGACAGAGGAGGAGATGACACAAGTGGAGGGGTCCACTCTTTTGGCCATATCATTTGGTCTTGACACTTCCACAGTACATATATTTAATTGTACTCATTGGTTTCCTTTTAAATTATGATAATAGTATATGTACATTATTTTCTAATTTTTATGATCATCTTTTACATACTGATACAGGTGTCACCAGTTTCCACCGGGGGGCAATGTGAGGGGATGCAGGTGTCAGTCGTTGATAAGGGAAAGGTAATTAAGTAATTTAGTTTGTTTATGCATACATTTATACTTGTTAGTTGTGCATACTCATTTTTAATTTACATGATTTATTTGATAGAGAGTGGCATATGATGATGCCGTGAGACCCTATCATCACGATAGAGTCACATGCATATCAATTTGCAGTGATAGCTGCATGATATGTACATTTCAAAAGTTATTTGTGTGTATTTTACTATCAAGTATATATAATATGATCAAGTTATGATAGTATGAAGTATCTGTTTGAATTTTGTAGGTCACTCCTAGTTTGAGGGAGGCAGAACACCAAGGATTTGTATCATTGATGACTCAGCCAACAATCCCTGAAGAAAGTTCAACACATGTAAGTTTTAATGTTAATTCAGTTATTTTGTAAACATATATTTGCTACCAAGTATTTAACATTAAATAGTATAACTCATAGATCAATCTCATGTTTGCAAACATATACAGGTGGGAGTCGACATTGGTGGCACTATTCCTGTGCTACCTGTATACACCCAAAAATGGTCACCTAGACTTTGGGCCCCATTTATTTGATTTATCAACCCTGAATCAGTTTTCTCAATAATCAATATTTTCAACATTATCAATTTCTTAATCAAATCTTAATTTTGATCATATATTGAATTTGTATCGTATGGGCTAATCATTTATCCTAAGTATTTATTTGATTAAAAGGAATATTTCCTCTGCTTTTGATTAAATAAAAAGCCCCACCTTTCCTCTTGTCCTAAGTTGCACAAATAAAATATTATTCATATTTTATAAAAAGGAGAAAAGCACTTTTTGTCTCATATGGACATAAAGTCAACTCCTATTTTCCTATTTGAGGATACTTGTGCACATGGATTGCTCCTCTTTCAAGCTCCACCGCTGATTAAAACTTTTGCCTCTTAATCTCCATGGCCCATTCCTTTGCATTTCTTATAAAAGGAGAGCTCTCTCCTTCATTTGGATATCTATCTTTTTTATGCTAATGTTATGCTGCAGGTTTTCTAGGTTATTTGGAGCTTTCTTTGAAGACACTTTTGCATCCAAGCTTTGAAGATCTTTGTTGCATTTCATCTAGTTCATATTTGCTTTCATAGTTGCATGATAATGGCATTCTTAGTGTAGATTTCCTTTTATGCAATAGACTAATCTCACATAGTCTAAATAGGAAGGATTTGTAACACTTGTTCTTTCCTTTTCATAGAATACTTTGCATATTTGCATCCTCATTTTAGTTGCATTGCATTGCATTTCATAATGATTCTTGAAGATATTGGCATTCTTGCCCTTGTCCTCATTTGAATCTCTCATTGTATGGTTGACTAGCAAGGTCACAAGCTCAATAGCTCTAGCTGAAAGCAAATTCGTAATCTTGCAACTCCATGCATAAAGAGCTATGGATTGATTTGTGAGGGCTCATTCTTGAGTTTCCTTGCATGTAAGGATCCATAGAAGTGCACTAATTTTATGTGTATATTTTTTGTGCCCACCGTGGGGCAGAGTAGATAGACTTTGTCCTTCTTCTTCTGCATTTTTGTCATTTTTCATCAATTTTTCAGCAAGTTTTTAGCGTAATTTTCATTCTCTGGTTTTCTATCTCAGAATATCGCACGATACTTCTCAGTATATCGCGCGATACTTCTCAGTATATCGAGCGATATACCTTATAATACTCACGTGACACTTCGCATCTTAGAAGAATCTCCCTCCCATATTAAGGTATATCGCCTGGTGTCATGTGAAGTATCGCTCGCATATTGTGAAGTATATCGCCCAAACTAAGGTATATCACCTGGATACAGGAAACTGTGTCGCACGATACTGGTGAAGTCTGAGGTATATCACCTGAACCTGACAGTGAGCTATTTTTGAGTTATTTTATCTATCTTGCAAGTTTTGGGTTATTTTATCTATCTTGCAAGTTTATCTAGAAAATGGGTGCCCATTTTTGAGAAATTTTTGCAAATGGTATCAAAAATTGAAGTATGATATATCGTTGGAAAGGTCTTTCCGAGCCTAATCCAACCATGATAGTTTCATTTTCAGATTTTGTCATTTGATCAGTTATTTTGTAGATTATCTGATGTTTCATGTGCTAACCATTGCTAGATTTTGGATTTTGCTAACTTTGTTGGTCTAACAAGTTGTGGTTGTAGGTGCCTCTTGCTTGAATATTTTGTCAAAATCGCATGTCAAAGAGGGCTACTAATGGTTTTTGTAGGGCTGCCCAAGCATAAAAACAAACCTTCACCATTTTGGTGAACCATAAAATCTTGACCCATCTTTGAATTTTGAAAACAAGAGGGTAAATGAACTTTGCTTGGTGTGTTTGGGAGAGATTCTTGAGATAGGGGAGTATGCTCTTCACCCTTGTGGTGAACCAAAAACGTTTAACCTCAAGAGTTAATCCACTTTTTGTTTAGATTTAGAATCTTTTAGCGGGCCTGCTCTTGAGCAATCAAGAGGAACGACCCAAGTGGGGACAAGCTTTTTGCCAGCTCTTCCAACCCACTATAATCTCAAGGCTATCGAGGACACAAAATCTTGGTAGACATAACACTTGTTTTCGCTTGATGTGAGTAGCTCATGGGATCACGACCATGGGGAAAGCATTGAGCAAGAATGCTTAAGGTACTTTTGAGGCCGCGAGGTCCGAGTCCTTTATGAGGAGCAAGAGGGGTGTTATGAAGGGAAGCCCTTACTAAGAACCATAGGTTAGAGGCCACCTTATTTAGCCGCTTATCTTCTTAGTGCAAGGATTGATCCAAGTGGACTAACCCGGATCACCCCAAGATACTCACCATATGTGTCCCTTTGGTTGTGTTGTTTGACAATTCCATGACAAAGCCAATATCTCTTGTGGGCAACCACTTGGTGTGAGGCAAGGGGGTATCAAGTTGTGGGCTAAGTTGGTAACTATTAAGCCTTGTCTTGTAGGTAGATATTGCTTGAAGTGTCTTCGATTGTGTGATACTAGTGTAAATGTTCTCAACATACAAACAATCAGTAGCATTCATAGGGTGCAATTTTATTTCTGATATCATAAGTGTTTGAAGACATGTTTGATACTCTATTGTTTGCAAACCTATCTAATTGCTATTGAATTTGTGATTGAAATCAGACATTCTCACCCTCACATTCGAAAACTTGAAAGTAGACCTTAAAAAATCAAAATTTTGCACAAATTGGTCAAGGTCAACATCAGTATCACATTAGCCAAAGAGAAATATCGCATTAGAAGGTTGTTCTTGGTGAGAAAGTTTATCTCTATAATTGTGAGCTACATTCTTGGGAAATTCTCGTACTCTTATTGTCCAAATAATTTTCATTTAATCTCAATTTCAATTATATTTCGGCTTAGTCCAACCTCCTAGTTCAAAAGTGCAAGGGTAGTCACCCTTTGATTTGAAGCACCTCTTTGATAGTGTTGGTAAAGCCCCTTCTTCTATCTTTTCATTTCTCTTTGGACAATAGAGAACTTTGATTATCCTAGTTTGGTGTTGACATTTTGTGAGGTCATCCTATTACCAAGGGTCTTCTATTTTCAATCTTCCTTGGTCAGTCCAGATCTTAGATCCTAGGTGTTGTCATGTTGCTCAACATCTCAATGAACATTATGGTATCAATTGCACAAGATGGCTCTTAGTCTTCTTCTTTCTTCTCTATTTCCCATGTTCTTCTAAAGTCTTCTATTCCCATGGGAAATTCTTCTTCTTCTTGATTCTTTTTCTCCTACTATCTAGTTTGCATTCCTCTATTTTTCTATCATTCCTATGCTTGATTTCTCCTCTTTTGGAACCATGAATATTGACTATCTAGCTTTGGAACCTTTATTGAGAATGGATGATCTTGAACTCATTTCTCAATTTGAAATTTTTTTTTCCTCTAATGGTTCTTCTAAATATGGCATGGGTGATAAACTTATAGCAAAAATAAAGGAAAAGTCGATTAAATTAGATTCCTTTGCTAGAATCATACTCATGATCTCATCCAAATATTCTTCATCTTCTAATCATTCCACACATTCTAAATCTTATCATGATTCTTCTAAACATCATTTGAATTCCTCATCTTCCAAGTCTTATCATGACTCTTCTAAACATTATTCAAATTCCTCATTATCCAAGTATTCTTCTTCCACTAGGTCTTCATTTTCCTCTTCTTCAAGATCTCGTTCTTCTTTTACTTCTCCCAAGAGTCCTACTTCTCTTCAGAAGACATACCATAAAGAACAACATGATAGTCCTTGTGATGTCTCTTCCACAATGAGTGATACACCCACCTATGATGACTATGATGACTATAATGATGGACAATGTAGTGATGCCCATGAAACTTCTATTCCTAAGCATCATCCTCGTGGTACACTTGTGATTTCTAAGGGGGATTCGTATTGGGTAGACTGTGATGGTGATCCATATAACTCTAAATTTGAAGAATTCTTTGATGATTTTTGTGAACAATACAATATTCCTACTAAGGAAGAGAAAATCTACCGCACTGATTTCAAATGTCAAAAGAATCTCTCCTCTAAAAGTTATCATGCTGAAAATAAAGGTTGCACTCTCAAGCAAGATCATATTAATGTTGAACCTTTGTCTTGTGATGGTTCCCTTCCATCCTCTACTTCATCCAATGCCCATACATCTCCTAAAGCTTCCGAATCTTTCACAAATCCTTCATCCAACACAGATCCTAATGCTTTTCATGCAGTTCCCTATAGTTATCCTCAAGGGCTACCTCTTAAAGAATCTCAAGCTAACCTTCACTTGGCTGCAAATACTTTCAATAATGTCAAACCTAAAGAGCCTAAGCCTTTATGCGCTATAATGCCTACTTCAACTAGTCCTCCACCATCTTTTCCAAAGTCTTCCATACAATTCCAATATGCTTCCTTATCCTTAAAAGTGGCTCCATGTCAAGAGGACCCTAAAAATGATAAAGAAAAAAATATAAATAAAGATCAAGATCAGGAACCCTCCATATCATCCAATTCTCTTCATGATGTATCTCCTCCATTGCATGGTTCTTTTGATCCTCTATGCTCTTTCGCATTCATTCCACCATGTCTTAATTCTTCCTCTAAGCAAGATCAAGCTACTACTTACACCATTGAGCTTATTGATAATCAAAATAACCTTACCACACTTGCACTCTCCAAAGATGAGACTTCCATTAAGGTTATTGAAAATGATGTTGTTACTTCCAATGATAAGCCTATTGAAAATCAAGAGAAAAATTCTACGCTTATGCTATCCAAAGATCCTTGTCAAGATCAAAGTATTCCATCTTTTTGTTCTACCACTCCATGTTCATTTCCACTTTCTTCTCTTCCTAAGTCTTTGCAAGCTTTGAATGATCCTATCAAAGAAACTGCTCCTATCCAAGATGTTCATGATCTTATTGAAAATCTTAATGCTCACTCTAAAGATGTTGATATCCTTGGTTGTGATATAGATGCTGATGAACTTATTGATTATCTTTTTGCGTCTTCCACCTCCATCCTTGGACCTCCTCCACCAATACTAAGGGCTTCACGTCTTCCTTCCATTTTGGGTCCTTATGTCCCTTCACTTTCCCCTCCTAACTATCCTAATTCATCATCCATCTTGGGTCCTTACGTCCCTCCATCTCATATCTTTCCTCAAGATCAACATAGATGCATACCCTTGAATCCTTTTCATCCACCCACCCATCTAAACCAATCATATTATTCTTCTTCTTACACAAGTCCCAAGTCTTTTGTAAGTAACTTGAATGTTCAATACAAGAAAAAGAAGCAATATAAGAATCCATCTAAAAAAGAAGATCACCATGTCTCCTCTAATCGACATGGGGGCATAAATTCAAAAGAGATATCTAAGAAGAAAACTACAAGACAAGTATGGGTTCCAAAACCCATCATTGAAGATATTCTCTCTAAATCATCAAAAGGAAATGAAAAGCCTAAGGCTATATGGATTCCAAAGTCTCTCTTGAAAGAGTCTCATGTTGAACAAAAAGTGAAATTGACATTCAAGCTTCCAAAGACTTCCACTTCATCTTCTTCCAAAAACATTCTTTCATTCCATGCGCCTGAACCACAACCTCTGCTAAACATTTTCCATATTTCTTCTCATATTCCTCCATTCACATTTGAGAATTATAACAAGCACACCAATCCTCTCTTTGAGGAGTTAGATAGCAATAATGAACCAGAATATGATTTGCATTTGGACTAGAATATGGTTTACGTTTCCTCCATTTTTTCCATCACCCTTCATGGTGTGTATTGACATTGATCTTACCTTCCTTTCCATCTACCCTTTCACAATCCTTTCATTCATTATCTTTCTACCTTCTATCTTTTTTCCTCATTATCCTATTCCTCCTATCTTCCAACCTCACTCGCTTTACATAAAGCCTTATCTTCCATTTTCCTCATGCGTCTTCCTTTCCCCTTCAGCATCTTTGAGCATATCATTTTGAATCCTTGGCATATCATGGTTTATCCTTTCAAGGAGCATTATCTAAAAAGCTTTCTTTCTTCCAAAAAAAGAAAATTTCAAAAAAATAGAAAAAAGAAAAAAAAAAAAAAAAATTGAAAATGTGCCATGGTGAAAACCTGGAAACAGGCACCTTGGTAGCAAAAGTAAAGAGAAATAAATTCATCCTATGGTGAAAACCACTCCCTTGTGGCGCCTTGGATAAGTACGATGATGAAAACCTGGTAATCAGGCATCATGCGTAGTTCTTCTACATGTTTCATCCATTTCATCTTCCATCTTTGATCTTGACAAGGTTGACCTATACATGAACATTTGGCTATCTTGTGAGCCATCTTACGATGATCTTGCTTTCATTCCATTCATTTTTAACCTTCGTATTTTCCTTCATTCATTCTAGCCTTTCGCTATCCTTTTCCCCTTCGGTCTTGATCTAATAAAAAAGGGTAAAACATGATGTTATAAAGTCTCTTGACATATCTACTCCTTTGGACTGCATCCTTTCCTTCCTTTTCATTACACTTTTGAGGCTTGTCCTATGCTAGCCTTTCATTGCTTGTCCAAATGTGCTTTTCATGACAATTTTTTCCTAGCTTGGGTACTCTTGAGGAGTTTTCCTTTGAGGATTTCTTCCCTTCACTCTCCTTCATTCTCATGTCTTCTATCTCTTCCACCAGCTTGCTTATCCATCTTGTCCTCCACATTGCTAGATATTGGGATTGCATGATGTGATCTTGCTTGGGAGTTTGATGCCTATTCTGTCTAGGGGCATCCTTTGTACATACTTTATGATCCTGATAAATAATACCAAAAAAATTGATATATGATGCTGAAAAAAATCCTAAAAAGCATATACAGTCCTGAAAAAATATAAAAAAATAAAAAAATGTAAAAATTCAAAAAAATAGAAAAAGTGCCTTGGTGAAAACTTGGAAATAGGCGCCTTGGTAGCAAAAATACAAAAAAAGAAAAAAAGAGAAAAATTGCAATAAAAATCCAAGTGGTGAAAACTTGGAAATAGGCGCTACTTGAGGCCTTTGCACTCTTATTTGTTAGCATGCATCCTCGACACTGAATCTTTCTCCATCATGTCTTGACCTTATTTGGTGTGGTCTAGAATTGGTCTTTATCTTTGTCTAGGGGACATAACTGTTAGCATAGGTCCTTTAGGTGCATTTGTCTTTTGGGGCATTTCACAAACAGGTGTTTTTCAACACCACCCCAAACAGTGTTTTTCAACACTACCCTTGTGTCGAGTGTTTCTTAACACTTATCAGATATCTTTCCCAATAGTCTAAGTTTGATGTGATATTTCTCATTAGCAGATGTGATAACCAGAGTCTGACTCTATGACCAACACACACGCACTTAAACAATCAACTCGCTTGAGATATGTTGACTTTATTTTTCTTTTTGTGTTGTCTATGAGGATTTCTTTGATGAGTGGTCTCTCCCTAAGAAGTTTTTGATGATGCATAGCTAGAAGACTAAGGGTATGAGAACATGTTTTATTTCTTTATCTGCTTGTGGGTATATTTTGTTGATCCTAACTGTCATGAGCATTTATGTTGGTCTTACTTGACACTATGGATTGACAAGGTATTATCTTTGACTGTTTTGCGAGTGCACGCTTCTAGTTATCCTGACTTTTATGTGTCTTGATACAAGCATAATCTCGCCATATCAAACTTAGGTAATCTCACTGCATTAGTCATCTTGATCTCCATGTCTTTGATGCCTAGGTGGGATTACCACATTTCTGTCTAATAAAGATCATATTCATATCCACATAGTTATGCTAGTGTGCATTGTATGATCTTACGACATTACCAATAATGCTCGATGATGATAATTAGATGTCTATAGGTGTTGTGACCTTGCAAGTCAACCACTTTCATAGTAGCTTGCATTCTTAGGTTCATCATAGTTTAGTTTTTGCATCTTGCATATGGAGAGAGCTCTTCTTTTTATCATCTACGGACTAGTTGGTCAACTGTGCTCATCTTCTAATTCTTCTTGATCATATCTTTCATTTCTAGTCTTTCATATCACATCATTTTCTATCCATTTTCGGACTCGAAATCGAAATCCGAAGTTATCTTCATTGTCAAAATCACGTTTCAAAATTTTTCCTTTCTTCTGAGCAGTTGACTGACTTTTTGATGTATAATCCAATTTTCGATGGACTTTCTTCCTTCCATGTCTCTCAAATTTTGTAGTCTTTCATTCGCTCTATTTCTAGTCTTCTATTTCTATTCTTCTACTTCCTCACTGGGGCATGTTTCATTGCTTAATGGTTACCCTACTGACCTTTACATTCAATTGTGATTTCATTCTGATTTGATCAAATCTTTCCTCAATTGTTGTCTCTCCTCTACCTGATTTTGATTTTGATTCCGAGGGGGCAGTATTTATGGGATTCTCATCCTTGATTCCTTGATTTTCTTGATTCAAATATCTTTTGTGAGCTTTTGCTAAAATCTGAGATTCTTATCTCTTACTTTGAATGTGATCCCGAATCGACCTCATGTTCAAAGGCCTTTGTTTATGTTTTGTCCGGGTGTGATCCCGAATCGACCTCACATCTGAGTTGTTTTGTGATCCCAGATCGATCTCACATTTCAACTTCATTCTTTCACTACATGTGTTCCCAAATCGATCACACATTAGTCAAAGAGGGACAAATGTATACACCTAAAAATGGTCGCCTAGACTTTGGGCCCCATTTATTTGATTTATCAACCCTGAATCAATTTTATCAATTATCAATATTTTCAACATTATCAATTTCTTAATCAAATCTTAATTTTGATCATATATTGGATTTTTATCCTATGGGCTAATCATTTATCCTAAGTCTTTATTTGATTAAAAAAAAAATTTCCTCCCTTTTTGATTAAATAAAAAGCCCCACCTTTCCTCTTGTCCTAAGTTGCACAAATAAAGTATTATTCATATTTTATAAAAAGGAGAAAAGCACTTTTTGTCTCATATGGACATAAAGTCAACTCCTATTTTCCTATTTGAGGATACTTGTGCACATGGATTGCTCCTCTTTCAAGCTCCACCGCTGATTAAGACTTTTGCCTCTTAATCTCCATGGCCCATTCCTTTGCATTTCTTATAAAAGGAGAGCTCTCTCCTTCATTTGGATATCTATCTTTTTTATGCTAATGTTATGCTGCAGGTTTTCTAGGTTATTTGGAGCTTTCTTTGAAGACACTTTTACATCCAAGCTTTGAAGATCTTTGTTGCATTTCATCTAGTTCATATTTGCTTTCATAGTTGCATGATAGTGACATTCTTAGTGTAGATTTCCTTTTATGCAATAGATTAATCTCACATAGTCTAAATAGGAAGGATTTGTAACACTTGTTCTTTCCTTTTCATAGAATACTTTGCATATTTGCATCCTCATTTTAGTTGCATTGCATTGCATTTCATAATGATTCTTGGAGATATTGGCATTCTTTCCCTTGTCCTCATTTGAATCTCTCATTGTATGGTTGACTAGCAAGGTCACAAGCTCAATAGCTCTAGCTGAGAGCAAATTCATAATCTTGCAACTTCATGCATAAAGAGCTATGGATCGAATTGTGAGGGCTCATTCTTGAGTTTTCTTGCATGTAAGGATCCATTGAAGTGCACTACTTTTGTGTGTACACTACCAAGGACATATATTAGGTCTCCTATCCATGGGAGGAGACAGAGAGGCGAGGTATATGAGAGTTCAATTTTAGTTTAAATTTTATTTATTATTGTTGACTATGATTCTGAATTTTAATCTAACTTAGGGTTTCACTTTTGTGTTTGAATCCAGGATCCATTAGAGCCAAAGAATACTTCAAAGAAGCTGCATCTTGATGATCCACCAGTAGAATAGGATGTCCTAGAAATATTTGTAGTTGAGCTTCTTATTTTGAGATGTCATATGACACATTTTGAGATGGCGTACACCACATTGTATCTAGATATGTTGACATATAAATATGTACAAAATTATTGTTCTTTTTTATATATATATATGAAATTTGATATTCGATCTAATTTGTTAATTATATGTGTTTATTTATTCATTGTTAGTATGTAAATATGCTTGTGTGTATGTACTCCTATGTATAATTTATGTCTTAAGTATATTCAAGTACATTCTTCATACCTAAATTCATGTGTATGGGCTACGTGCATGACTTAAGTGAATTCATGCAGTATGCTTTATAATCTATGTGCTACATGTATGCTTCATGACTTAATAAAATTTATGTGTACACTTTATGTGCTATGTGTGTTCACACATGTAATTCATCATTTGAGGTATATAAGGATATCTATTAAAGTGGTTTCAAGGTTTCTAGACTTTCCCTTTACTCCCAATGGCTAAAAGACTTCAAACTGGCTTAATTACATAATCAAACACCCTTTTGGAAATAATCAAACACCCTTATGGCCATATCAAAACATATCTCAAATTTAGGTATTGGTCTTTTGGACAAAATATCAGTACTCTGCTTGTACCCCTACAAATACACTAGGAAAACCTAAGAAATGTGTTCTTGTAGCATCTCACGGATTGTGGATACCTCTCACGGGGTCTGAGTTATGAGCCTCAAAAGTTTACTGACCAATCGTGCTTAGTGCACCTTGGGGACACTTTGGTCTGGCGTGGTCCGGAACATTCTACTAACTCAGTGGTCGAAAGGGGGTTGTCCCTAGCATTTACCCACCTAACTAGAGCTAATCACATAGTCCATTCGGTGCTGAGATGAATGGTTTGGAAGTAATCTAGTGGTGTAACTTTCAACTGACCCTCACTACAAGTTTTGACATCGAGCAAGACTGGCATGCCAAATTCAAACAAATTTGAATCTCCCAGAACAGAGAGAGATTATTGTAGGCCTCGAAAACATGGTCTTGTAGCATCTCACAGATCGTTGATACCTCTAATGGGGTTCGAGTTATGAGCCTCAAAAGTTTGCTGCCCAATCATGCTTAGTGCACCTTGGGGACACTTTAGTCCGACGTGGTCCTAAATGTTCTATTGACTCAGCAGTCGAAACAAAATTGTCCCTAGTGTTTAACCACCCAACTGGAGCTAATGGAGTAGTCCATTCGGTGCCGGGATGAATGGTTTCAAAAAAATCTAGTGGTCCAACTTTCAACTGACCCTCACTACAAGTTTTGACATCGAGTGAGACTTACGTGCCAAATTCAAACAAATTTGAATCCTAGAACAGAGAGAGGTTATTGTAGGCCTCAGAAACATGGACATGTAGCATCTCACAGATTGTTGATACCTCTCACGGGGTCTGAGTTACAAGCCTCAAAAGTTTGCTGGGTCGTGAACATTTTACTGACTCAGTGGTCGAAGCAGGGTTGTCTCTAGCGTTTACCTGCCCAACCAGAGCTAATGGCACAGTCCATTCGGTGCCAGGACAAATGGTTTGGAAGAAATCTATTGGTGCAACTTTCAACTGACCCTCACTGCAAGTTTTGACATCAAGTGAGACTGGCGTGCCAAATTCAAAAAAATTTGAATATCCCAAAATAGAGAGAGGTTATTGTAGGCCTTAGAAATGAGGTCCTTTAGCATCTGACAAATTGCTAATACCTCTCATGGGGTCTAAGTTATGAGCCTCGAAAGTTCACTGCCCAATCATGCTTAGTGCACCTTGGGGACACTTTGGTCCGACATGGTCCGGAATGTTCTACTAACTCAGTGGTTGAAATAGGATTGTCCCTAGCATTTACCCATCCAAATGGAGCTAATGGCATAGTCCATTCAGTGCTAGGATGAACGGTTTGGAAGAAATCTATTGGTGCAACTTTCTACTGATCCTCACTACAAGTTTTGGTATCGAGCAAGATTGGCGTGCCAAATTCAAAAAAAATTGAATCTCCCAGAACAGAGAGAGGTTATTGTAAGACTTGGAAACATGGTCATGTAGCATCTGACGGATCACCGATACCTCTCACAGGGTCCAAGTTATGAGCCTCAAAAGTTCACTTCCCAATCATGCTTAGTGCACCTTGGGGACACTTTGGTCCGGCGTGGTCTAGAACATTCTACTAACTTAGTGGTCAAAATGAGGCTATCCTTAGCATTTACTTGCCCAAACGGAGCTAATGGAACAATCCATTTGGTGCCGAGATGAATGATTTAGAAGAAATCCATTGGTGCAACTTTCAACTGACCCTCACTACAAGTTTTGGCATCGAGTGAGACTAGCGTGCCAAATTTAAATAAATTTGAATCTCCCAGAATGGAGAGAGGTTATTGTAGGCCTCAGAAATGTGGTACTGTAGCATCTCAAAGATCTTTGATACCTCTCACGGGGTCCAAGTTACGAGCCTCAAAATTTTTCTGCCCAATCGTGCTTAGTGCACCTTGGGGACACTTTGGTTCGATGTAGTCTAGAACGTTCTACTAACTTAGTGGTCAAAAAAGAGCTGTCCCTAGCATTTACCCACCCAACCAGAGCTAATGACGTAGTCCATTCTGTTAGACCATTTTTCTGTCATAAAATTTTTTTTATGAAAATGGCCTAATTTTCTTGCAAGTGTTCTTCATTGCCTCCTGCCCTGTGTTCTTCGCTGTGTCGCCCTACTCTGGTCCAAATTTCACGTCCTAAATCATAATGCCCAGAACATTATTCAAATTCTAAGGTCTACAGGAAGCATTTTCAAAATTTGCCACAGTGTCGAAAACCCACAGTGTTTTCAAAAATCTATGATGTTTTCAGTCTGTGTGTTTTCGGCCTTCATTATTTTCGACCCTGTGCTTCCTGCTTTTGTGTGCTTATCCTTTGCTGCTGTGAAAACTTTGTGTATTTTCAACCTTCTAGTTCCCTGTCTGTCGATTTTCCTTAAGTGCGCAAGTGCGATGACAGGTGGGCCCAGGCCTTCAAAAGCTCTTCTCTGATTGGTTGTCGCATGGCCGCATGTCAGACTTTTCTAACATGCGATCATCCGACTGCCTGCCATCTATCCATGTGGTCCCAGTTCTCAGTGATGTTCTTCTCATCTGCTTGGCAGTTATGTCTTTATTCAGTGATCTGGCGACTGTGTAGTCACACAATCTCCTCTTTTCTGGCAGTTAGCGGTTAACGTCTAGTGACTTAGCGGGTGGTTAGTCACGATGTCACTGAATGTCTGGCGGTCGGTAAGTGGGCTGGATTCTTCAAGCGGCAGAGGAGAAGAGATCAACGGTCGGCATGTGATCGCAAAGAATATTCTTTCCCCTTGCGATCATGCGCTTGCCATTGATTTTGTTTGCAGAGCGCGGTGGTCCCGGTGTTAGTGGGGAGGTGGAGATGTGTTCTGATTGGCCGTCGCATGGCCACATGTCAGACTTTTCTAACATGTGATCATGCAACCGCTTGCCACCTGTCTACATGGTCCCAGCCCTTCATTGTGTTCGGTTGTCTACCAGTTTGTTTTCTTCTAGCGACCTCGCAACTTGCAATTTTCTCTGATTACTGAATCCTAGCGGTTAAGGCCCTAGCATCTGGCGACCCAGTAGGCGGTTAAGCTTTCCACAGTCACGTGGTCACTAGATGGTGGGCCTGGTATTTCTTAAGTAGAGTGACAATGCGGGAGATCTACGGTTGTCACATGATCGTGAGGAATATTCCTCTCCCTTGCGATCATGTGACCGCTGTTTGATCTAGTGTTGATTTAAGGTGGGTCCGGTGTTGGTAACTGGGTGGTATTCAACGAATGGTGTGATGACATGTGGCATCGAGCGGGCCCAGGTGGGGTCTTCCGGTTGGTCCGAGGCGGTGACATGGTGCCGACATGGATGCTTGTCGCATGTTCGCATAGCCCAGTTTCTGGGCTATGCGATCATGCGACCACTAATGGTATCGCGGTTGCGGAGTTATTAAGTGGGGCCGCTGGGTTTCTAAAGTGATTAAAGGGCCGACAAATCTTGTGGCCATCGTATCATCATTGAGATAAGGTGCGAGGAAGTTAACTTGGCGGTCTAGTGACAGCTGTCGATGCTGTCTAAGGTGAAGTGAAGATCTGAAGCCTGCGAAAGTTATGAGATCAATAGCCGTGACTTAATGTTAATTTGATTTTGAATGATGACTGTCAATTCACTTGTGGCACCATGAATATAACCGTTGCCTACAAATTTGAATTTTTTAATGTTTTCAGCGACCAGGAGGGACTGAAATTGATAACAAGAGGGGCCAGAGTTGGTGAATTTGAATTTCTCCATCGTTCTAGTGTGGTCCAGGGTGCTTTGAGTGATTGCAAGGATTTGTGTTGTGTGGAGGAGGACAATTTTTCATGGCTCGAGGCATGATTTCAAGGTGGTTGATAGATCAGTGATCTTCCATGCTCTGTTCTAAGAATTATGATGATTGGAGATTATCTTTGATCTATTTCTCTGAGATTTCTTGGTTTCCTGCCCCTGTAATAAATTCTGATGTAATTTTTGGTTGGTTGGGTAGTTGAAACCCTTGCCCTAGCTATCTGTAGCTTGTTACATTCTCTCTGAGAATTTCAAGGCAGCTAGTGGTATAAATGGCAGGTTGTTCATTTTTGTAAGGGTTCCTTCTTCTGCAATTTTTTTGAGGAGAATTGGTTCCATGTGAAGGGTCTTTTTCCTGTAGATTTCTCCTTCTCTCTGCATATAGAGTGTTCTTCTATTTCCATTGTTGGTTTAGAGAATAGAGTGCATGTTGTAACAAATTTGTCTTATGTATAAGATTTCAATATATTTGTTCTGCTCTCAGATTGTCTCCATTTGGGTTTTAGACTTATTAATTATAGCATCAAGGGTGTTATAGTTTTTCTACTTGCATTTCCAGTGAGTGTCTGTAGTAGAGTTGTTTTTCACAGAAGTAACTGAGTCTAGGACTAGTGTTCAGATATGTATGGGCTGGGTTATCAAAGATGCATCATGCTTGTCTTCCAGTGGATGCTGGTTAATGTATTATCTGTTCCTAGGTCTTTCTTTGGATAGGTGATAGCATATCTGGGTGCACAGGTGGTTTAGTAATGTATGATCTGGTCAGGGTGAGTGTGTTGTGTTCTTGTTCCATAGTTGTCTCTTGCAGTAGGGTATTTGACTCTGTGGCCCATTGGACAAGGCACTGGTCTATCAAGGACTTAGGTTATCTCAGGGGTCCCTTCAAACTCATCTTTAAAATCATTTCCTTTCAGTTCCACCCTTTCCTTTTCATGTTGTTAGGATAGGTCTCTGGTTTTCATACTCACTCTATGCAAGTAGGGCTATTGCATGAGATATTGACTTCATTGAGGTACAAGATACCTAGGAGTTTGAGAACCATTCCACATTAATTTATTTGCAGGCCTTTAGTTTGTCATGAGGTGTTTTGAGTGTGCAGATAAGGCAATACCTGCCTGAGTGAATGTGGAGCTCAAAGAAGAAGGAGGATTTCTTTTTATCCTCATCAATTGGTTTGTTTTTCTTGTCAAGCTTAAGTGCTTAACCTATGAGTCTAAGCCCAACTATTTGATTCAAGCTTGGTCTTGCAAGGAAAAGAACCAACAAAATGGTGACTCTGCTGGGGAGAGTCTAGAACAGAGTTAGATAAACAAAAGGCATTCACTAAATCTTCTCACTGCATGCTGAGTGGTGACTCTTTGTTCTTTGTTTGATTAGTGTATTTCCTAATAGATAGTGTATTGATCCTGGTTAAGTTTTGGTTGGAAGAAGAAACAAAGAATATTCTTTCCTCTTCAAGGAGGTGGCGGCTCTGCATGAAAAAGTTATCTGATAGAGTTTCATGGTGAGCTCTAGATCTGCCCTGCCTTCCAGCCAAAGGTCTTCTGCAGTAAGATTTTCCCAGGTATTTTCAAGTTTTAAATATTCCTTATAAAGTGGTCAAGCACTAAGAAAGGAGTAAGGTGTGATTAGAGGTTAGCATACTTCAAGTTCTCAGCTGCAGTTTGGTAGAATTTTATGGAAGTATTGCATTGGTTGTAATGGATAGGATAAATAATGAGATTGCATTATTAGAGCAAGGCATATTCCTTAGAGATTATAAATGAAATTGGTAAGGCTGAAAGTGCGAAGTAGACAGGATCTATCCATATCCCTATTTTATGATAGATTTTATGAGGTGTATGATGAGCTTCCTGAGGATGTTGAGTTTCCTGAATCTAAGTTCATTGGTTTATTCTTGGAACTTTATTTTCATGAGTCAACCAGTTGGTCAGATATTTTGTGGGAAGAGCATTACATATGTGTCAGGGATTGGATACTTAGTGATGGCAGCCTTGAGCTTGAGGATGCACTTAGGGCCATGTCTTTAAGTGCTGATGTTGAGAGTGATGAAGATAGTGAGGGTGTGGTGTCTTCTTATGAGTCAGATGCAACATGGGAAGAGGAAAGTGATGATGGAAGTGAACATTCTTTGGATAGTGAAGATGCTGAGGATGATTCATCCTCAGGGTATGAAGATAAAGAAAAAATAATTCAATGTGATATCAGTGAGTCTTCATATGGCTCTAATTTTTCTTCATGTGTTGTGAGTCTCCATGAGGTTGAGATGGGTGCTGATTTTAAGGTGTTTTCCAATCCTTTATATGATGAAGAATTTGACTCTCAACCCATCTTTTGTCATGATGTTCAACAAGGTGTATTGCATGAAATTGTCAATCCTTTGTTTGTGGAGCATGTGGAGGTTTCAGATCCAGTTGATTTAGGGTGTTCATTCTCCATCTGTGGGTATCAATCTGACTATTCTTTTGAGGTCCAGCTAGTTACACTTGTGAAAATGCAAAGACAGGATTTAGATGAGGCCTTTCTGCAGGCAAAGTATGAGGCTTTTGTGTTTCCAGTTGATAGCATGCATGTGTCAACAGGTGAAGATCAATTTCAATATAGAGGTGCTGACCATTGGCATGCTGAATCATACTTTCATAGTGAGCAGGATGGAGAGAGTGCCAAGAATTTTTACATGCACTATGAAGCAAGCTACTTTGTTCTTCCTAATATGTTGGT
This sequence comes from Chamaecyparis obtusa, assembly GCA_027943335.1. Classification (NCBI taxonomy): domain Eukaryota; kingdom Viridiplantae; phylum Streptophyta; class Pinopsida; order Cupressales; family Cupressaceae; genus Chamaecyparis; species Chamaecyparis obtusa. The sequence goes on along the minus strand of BSBK01001881.1, from coordinate 475,945 downwards.
TGAACATGTTGACAGGCCTGTGGAGACAAATGAAAACAAAATGTCTGATGTGCAACATGAAGGAAGGAATGAAAATCAAGTTTTTGACAGAGGCAAGAACTAACTCTTGTTTGTTGCTGTAGGTTTTTGTAAAAAATGTACACTTTGTATAGTCTTTCCCTTTCCTATTGTGTGTTTCCCTTTCTGTTCCCTGCATTTTTTGTGGTCCCTGCCTTTTTGTCCTATTGGTGGTCTGCTCTCCTAGAAATTTTGAATTCTCGCATGGGCACAAGTTACCCATCATCCCCAACCAGAGCCACTGTTAAACCATTTTTCTATCATAGCGAAAATTTTATGAAAATGACCTAATTTCCTTGCAAGTGTTCTTCATTGCCTCCTGCCCTGTGTTCTTCACTTTGTCGCCCTGCTCTGGTCCAAATTTCACATCCTAAATCATAATGCCTAGAAATTTATTCAAATTCTAAGGTCCGCGGGAAGCATTTTCAAAATTTGCATAGTGTCGAAAACCCACAGTGTTTTCAAAAATCCATGATGCTTTCGGTCTGTGTGTTTTCGGCCTTCATTATTTTTGACTCTGTGTTTCCTGCTTTTGTGCACTTATCCTTTGCTGCTATGAAAACTTTGTATGTTTTCAACCTTCCAATTCCTTGTCTGCTAGTTTTCCTTAAGTGCGCAAGTGCGATGACAGGTGGGCCTGGGCCTTCAAAAGCTCTTCTCTGATTGGTTGTCGCATGACTGCATGTCAGAATTTTTTGACATGCAATCATGCGACCGCCTGCCATCTGTTCGCTTGGTCCTTGTTCTCACTGATTTTCTTCTCAGCTGTTTGGTGGTTATGTTTTTATTCAGCAATCTGGCGACTGTGTAGTCACGCAATCTCCTCTTTTCTGGTGGTTAGTAGTTAACATCCAGTGACTCGATGGGCAGTTAGTTGCGATGTCACTGAATGCCTGGCAGTTGGTAAGTGGGCTTGATTCTTCAAGCGGTAGAGGAGAAGAGATCGACGGTTGGCATGTGATCATAAAAAATATTCTTTCCCCTTGCGATCATGCACCTGCCGTTGATTCTGTTTGCAGAGCACGGTGGTCCCGGTATCAGTGGGGAGGTGGAGATGTGTTTTGATTGGTCGTCACATGGCCGCATGTCAGAATGTTTTGACATGCGATCATGCGACCGCCTGCCACCTGTCCACGTGGTCCAAGCCCTTCATTATGTTAGGTTGCCTAGTGGTTTGTTTTCTTTTGGCGACCAGGCGACTTGCCATTTTCTCTAGTCGCTGAATCCTGGCAGTTAAGGCCCTAGCATTTGGCGACCCGGCGGGCGGTTAAGCTTTCCACAGTCGCATGGTCACTAGATGGTGGGCCTGATATTTCTTAAGTGGAGTGACAATGTGGGAGATCTACGGTTTCCGCATGATCGTGAGGAATATTCCTCTCCCTCATGATCATGCGACCGCCGTTCGATCTAGTGCTGATTTAAGGTGGGTCCAGTGTTGGTAACTGGGCAGTATTCAGTGAATGGTGTGATGACATGTGGCATCAGGCGGGCCCAGTTTCGATTGGTCCGAGGTAGTGACATGGTGCCGACGTGGATGCTTGTCGCATGTTCGCATAGCCCAGTTTCTGGGCTATGCGATCATGCGACCACTAATGGTATCGCGGTTGTGGAGTTATTAAGTGGGGCCGCTGGGTTTCTAAAGTGATTAAAGGGCCGGCAGATCTTGTGGCCATCATATCACCATTGAGATAAGGTGTGAGGAAGTTAACTTGGCGATCTAGCGACAGCTGTCGATGTTGTCTAAGGTGAAGTGAAGATCTGAAGCCCGTGAAAGTTATGAGATCAATGGCCGTGACCTAATGTTAATTTGATTTTGAATGATGACCGCCGATTCACTTCTGGCACCATGAATATAGCCGTTGCCAGCAGATTTGAATTTTTGAACGTTTTCAGCGACCAGGAGGGACTGAAATTGATAACAAGAAGGGCCAGAGTTGGTGAATTTGAATTTCTCCACCGTTCCAGTTTGGTCTAGGGTACTTTGAGTGATTGCAGGGATTTGTACCATGTGGAGGAGGATAGTTTTTCATGGCTCAAGGCATGATTTTAGGGTGGTTGATAGATCAGTGATCTTGCATGCTCTATTCTAAGAATTATGATGATTGGAGATCGTCTTTGATCTATTTCTCTGAGATTTCTTGGTTTCCTGCCCTTGTAATAAATTTTGATGTAATTTTTAGTTGGTTGGGTAGTTGAAACCCTTTCCCTAGCTGTCCATAGCTTGTTGCATTCTCTTTGAGAATTCCAAGGAAGCTAGTGATATAAATGATAGGTTGTTCATTTTTGTAAGGGTTCCTTCTTCTGCAAATTTTTTGAGGAGAATTGGTTCCATGTGAAGGGTCTTTTTCCTGTAGATTTCTCCTTCTCTCTACATATAGAGTGTTCTTCTATTTTCATTGTTGGTTCAGATAATAGAGTGCATGTTGTAACAGATTTGTCTTGTGTATAAGATTTCAATATATTTGTTCTGGTCTCAGATTGTCTCCATTTTGGTTTTAGACTTATTAATTGTAGCATCAAGGGTGTTATAGTTTTTCTACTTGCATTTCCAGTGAGTGTCTTGTAGTAGGGTATTTGACTCTATGGCCCATTGGACAAGGCAATGGTCTATCAGGGACTTAGAGTATCTCAGGGGTCCCTTCAAACTCATCTTTAAAATCATTTCCTTTCAATTCCACCCTTTCCCTTTCATGTTGTTAGGATAGGTCTCTGGTTTTCATACTCATTCTATGCAAGTAGGGCTATTGCATGAGATATTGGCTTCATTGAGGTATAGGATACCTAAGAGTTTGAAAACCATTCCACATTAATTTGTCTGCAAGTCTTTGGTTTGTTATGAGGTGTCTTGAGTGTGCAGATAAGGCAATACCCACCTAAGTGAATGTGGAGCTCAAAGAAGGAGGATTTCTTTTTATCCTCATCAATTGATTTATTTTTCTTGTCAAGCTTGAGTGCCTAACTTGTGAGTCTAAGCCCAACTATTTGATTCAAGCTTGGTCCTGCAAGAAAAAGAACCAACACATTCGGTGCCAGGATGAATGGTTTGGAAGAAATCTATTGGTACAACTTTCAACTGACCCTCACTATAAGTTTTGGCATCGAGTGAGACTGGCATGCCAAATTCAAACAAATTTGAATCTTCTAGAATGGAGAGAGGTTATTACAAGCCTTAGAAATGTGGTGATGTAGCATCTTACGGATCGTCGATACCTCTCACGGGGTCCGAGTTACAAGCCTTGAAAATTTTCTACCCAATCGTGCTTAGTGGACCTTGGAGACACTTTGGTCTGGCATGGTCTGGAATGTTCTACTAAATCAGTGGTCAAAAAAAAGTTTTCCCTAGCATTTACCTACCCAATTGGAGCTAATGGAATAGTCCATTCAGTGTCGGGATGAACGGTTTGGAAGAAACCCATTGGTGCAACTTTCAATGGGCCCTCATTGTAAGTTTTGGCATCAGGCGAGACTAGCGTGCCAAATTCAAACAAATTTGAATCTCCAAGAATGGAGAGAATTTATTTTAGGCCTCGAAAACATGGTCCTATAGCATCTCACGGATCGCCGATACCTCTTATGGGGTCCGAGTTACGAGCCTCGAAAGTTCGTTGCCCAATCGTGCTTAGTGCACCTTGGGGACACTTTGGTCTGGAACATTCTACTGACTCAGTGGTTGAAATAGGGTTGTCCCTAGTGTTTACCTACCCAACCGAAGCTAATGACATAATCCATTCGGTGTTGGGATGAACGGTCTGGAATAAACCCATTGGTGTAACTTTCAACTGACCCTCACTGTAAGTTTTAGCATCGAGTGAGACTAGCGTACCAAATTCAAACAAATTTGAATCTCCTAGAATGGAGAGAGGTTATTGTAGGCCTTGAAAATGTAGTTCTTTAGCATCTCACAGATCGCCGATACCTCTCATAGGGTTCAAGTTACGAGCCTTGAAAGTTTTCTACCCAAACGTGCTTAGTGCACCTTGGGGACACTTTGGTCCAGCATGGTCTGGAACGTTCTACTGACTCAGTGGTCAAAATGATGTTGTCCCTAGCATTTACCTGCTCAACCAAAGCTAATGGCATAGTCTATTCGATGCCGAGACAAATGGTTTGGAAGAAACCCATTGGTGCAACTTTCAACTGACTCTCATTGTAAGTTTTGGCATCGAGCGAGATTGGCGCGCCAAATTCAAAAAAAATTGAATCTCCCAGAATGGCGAGAGGTTATTGTAGGCCTCAGAAACATGGTCCTATAGCATCTCACGGATCACCGATACCTCTCACGGGGTCCAAGTTATGAGCCTCAAAAGTTCGCTGCCCAATTGTGTTTAGTGCACCTTGGGGACACTTTGGTCCGGCACAGTCTGAAATGTTCTACTGACTCAGTGGTCAAAAAGGGGTTGTTCCTAGTGTTTACCCACCCAACCGGAGCTAATGACATATTTCATTTAGTGCCAGAATGCAATCCTTGAACACTATCCCTTCACCCCAGGGAATCATCATTTTACTTTGGACACATTTGACCAATTCTGACTCAATGACTCCAACCATTACATCATTTAATGATACAAATGTAATAGAATTAAGACAATAGAAATGTAAGGATATAAAATTAAGACAATACAAATTATATAAGGATACAACATTCATAGTAAGGAAACACATTTTTTGCACCTTACATGGCATTAAGACAATACAAATGTGGGCTTTTAATATTTGCAAATCAACCCCATGGGCTCTTTTATATTTCAAATTTTGCATCAAATTTTTTATATACAAAATTTGGCATCTAAATATGCACATTACATTCAATTTTTATTTTTATATACAAAATTTGGCATCTAAATATGCACATTACATTCGATTGTTGTTTTTATATACAAAATTTGGCATCTAACTATGCACATTACATTCGATTGTTGGTTTTATATACAAAATTTGGCATCTAAATATGCAAATTACACAACTATATATAAAAAATAAGTGTCCTTTTCGCTTCAATCCCTGCATTCAGAATGCAGAAGAAAAGTTAATAGAGAATATAAGAAGTGTCATTTCAACATCTAAATATGCAAATTAAACAACTATATCTAACTTGAGTTGAACTTACCTACTGAAGTGTGCCTGAAGGGTCATCTCTGTGCTTGAGAGTATTTAGTATTGCTTCATGATTAGCATTACTAATAGTCCAAAGTTCCTTTGTCTTTGGTTTTCCTTGATGTTTCAATAACTTAACATTGGTTGCTATAACAAGGTGTGAGTACATGAGAATGGTTTTGTGCTTCTCATAGTCTTCAAATGTAGGATGTCATTATTTCTAATCATATATGTGCACAACTATGTTCCTGCAACAACATGTGATCTTGTTGGATATGTGAACATATCATCATCTGTCGTCAGCTGTACAAGTTTATGCTTTCCTTGTACACAACGTACTAACTAGTAATCCGATCTCTCATCATTCCCTTCTGGTGCAACCAGTGCAAAAACATGTCCTGGCTATAGAAGATCTGAAAGATGGTTGTAGTCAAGTGAACAATCCATGTCATCATTTATTACAGAGACTATGAGAGATAAAGGAGTAAGATAATGTGGAACCCATGTGTCAACCCACTCACTTGACTCACACTGAAGACAACTCGGAAAATAACAAGCCAACTCTTGTGTCCAAATGGTCCATGTACTAGCATCTGAGCTTCGAAATGAATGCATTTTTTAAGAATCTTTCATAGTTTGACAATCCAACCTATCTCCTATTGTGCCCAATTCAACCAACCAAAAGAATCTGCGAACCGCTAAATCAAGAGTCCCCCTTGTGACAATGCTGAATTACACTAATCAACAATACAATGGGCATCAATGAGTTCTACACCTGAAATCCTCATTTGCTCCTTAACTAGAGCTCTCTTTATGCATGCACCTACTCCATCATGCTCCCCTTTTCCATGACCAGCCTCAAAAAACCCCAAATATGAGGTACACCTCTCTCTACATGCATTCTACATAACCAATAAAACATACAAGCATTTTTGAATTAACCTGTGCAGTTATCTGACCAAATGAGATGTCTATCCATAGCAATATTATTTTCCCACACCCAATCAAAATAATTCTCAAAGAAATGTTGGACAAACTCAGATGAGTGCGATCTATCATCACTCATATAAAAATGGTACTCTCTGATTACATTTCGGTCATCTTTCGTACTATTAGGGGAATGTCTATATGTTATGTGAACAAAAATAAAAACCTGAATAGAATTGTAATATTGAGCTTGCAACTCATTTTGGGGCTGCAATGTATAGTTCTCTACAAAGTCAACAACTGATATAATAGTGCCAATCAAAAAAGTGTCCTTACACATCTTGAATTGTTGATCCAACCACTGAGACCTGTGACTATGCCTTGCATACTTGTAAAAAAGATTCTTCCTAAAATTTGAAATAAAATCAACTACATTGCATTCTTTAGTAACCAACTCACATCTAGAGCCTTCACCTCCACTTTTTAATGTATATTTAAAAGTTTCATGTACCTTTTTGTGGACAATTGTCTTTCCAAAATCATGTTCGCAGCCCTCATGAAAACATTCAACAAACTTCACTAGCCCACCACACTCTGAGCACTTGTCATTTAAGAAATCTTTTCTATAAAAGAAACATCCATCATCCCTAGGACATAAAAAATGATCTAGCAAGTCTCTTGATGATTTTGGAAGAGCACTTGCACCACACTCCTCCAACATTTCACTACTATGCAAAGTAGAATGAATGGATCGTAACAATTCATGGTGCATTGAAAACTCCACATGATATTTGCAACAACAAGTATTTCGAATCTTAAGAGGCACACAAAAAAAAGGCTTCAGGTGTTCAAAAGCTCTGTGTGATATTTTCAATGTTGGATGTGTCTCACAAATTTTTTTGAACAACATTGTTTGACTCACCTCCAAATAATGTTTGGGATGCAGGGTGCGATCTCAAATTCTAATTCTCAACTTCAAGACATCCTTCACATTTGGTGACACTCTTGAGTTAGATTGCCAAAATAGTTGAATTTGATCCTTCATAGCATTGGTAAGCTTCTTATCACAACGTGAAAGTCTCCCACCATAAGCCCATGTATCATTTTGAAGAGGATCATCAAGTATTTCTCTTCTTGCAAAGCCTCTATCCAAAATTTTAGGATTTAGATTCAAGTCAACACAAGTTTGTCTCATCAAACGAGCCTTTCTCAAATGATGACTCACTATGGAGGTTGTAATAACCCTCCTAGTAGCTCTCTTATCTTTTTCCTTCATATTATTTCCAATGGAATTGAGAGCACTAAAAAGATTTCTCACAATAATAGCATTCCGCTCCTTTTTTTGTTCACACTAATCTTCAATTTGACTAGTATACGTCTCATCTTCTGCATCTTTAACAATTGCACAAACATTTGACATTGCTCAACCAATGTCTTGTGCCTAAAAAATTGATCAAAAATTTCAAAAACCCACCGAACGGTTCTTTTTGATCTCTTGCCATTGAAATTGCTCATTATGTTCTCATCAATTTGAAGTAACCATTTAGTTCTTCTTGAAGGTCTCAATTTTGAAGTTTTTCTTTCTTCCTCCGAAGGGACTTCATTTGTCATATAATTTGGAGATGTGTAACATTGATTTGGTTCTTCTGCACCATTATCATTGTCAATTCCTTCATATTCAATCAGTGGATTGTCATTGACAATGTCCACACTTCCATTGGCCACATCTACATGTTCATTTTCAAAACCTACATTTTCATCTTCAAAACCTAAATCCTCATTTTCAAAACCTACATTTTCATCTTCAAATTCATGTTCTTCACTTGAAACCACATTCAAAGGTGGGTCTATAATGACATCTTCATTAATATTTAACATACCTTGTTTCTTGTTATGATAGGCAACCCTGTCCATTTCTCTATACACTTCAACATCTTCATTTCTGAGTCTCCCCTTCCGTTTATGCTTTCGACGACTACTACTCCATATAATTAGTACAAAAAGGTGATGAAAATACCTTTGATAATAGAGAAAATCAGCCCCAAAAGTGGATTTTTGTCTTCTCTAGAGACAAAACGTGATTCACTACAACTTGAATCCTATAATTCAAGAAAAAAATGTGACTATCTCGAGGGACACAGAGAATCTTGTTTTTTTTTACACCAGTAAACAAAATCGGATATCTGATAGTATTGAATATCCAAAACTATCAGATATCTGATATCTCCTGCAAATTTTTTGGAAAAATCTATCTCTCTCTCTAACCTCTCTCTCTCTCTCTCTCTCTCTCTCTCTATCTCCTCTCTCTCTCTCTCTAACATCTCTCTCTCTCTCTCACACACACACACACACACACACACACAGATCTAGAGCCTTCACCTCCAATTTTTAATGTATATTTAAAGGTTTCATATACCTTTTTGTGGACAATGTACCTTAAAAGTTCTTACATCAATTTTTATGCCACTACATTAGTTTCTAGAACAGATGATGAGCGTACGGTGGTTCTACATCTGTGTGAAATTTTTTTTTGAGAGTTAAAAAATCAATTGGTTATATTCAATCAAGGGGAAGTCCATTGACATCTACTTATTCAGTATAGTCAGACCGCCAAAATTACAAGGAGTCTATAGAAAAATCCTGTGCTAGATACTTTCAAGAGGATTTGGGCTGAAACTGTCTGTCCTCAAATCAACTGTCTAGGTATTTTTTGTAATCATTTTGTATATCAAATAATATAATACATAATAATATACAAATTTATATTATAATATTAATGCTATGCTATTATTATTTAATATTAATATTAAAAATAATAGTTTATAATATATAACTTAAAATTGAAAAAAAAAAACTTAAAATAAGGAAAGAAGCAAATTTTTCTCTCTATAACTAGGGTTTAGGTTTGAAGGCATTAAAAATCTGAGCCTCCCACATGTATTGAAGGGACAAGCCTTAATGGCATCCGACTCCCCTAGGAAAGTTAATGACATTAACTTCCGCTACCTTAATGAAGGGGGAAAGAAGAACCCACTTATTTTTCCCAGTGAAACCATTACTCCTAAAATTATTGGAGCGGAAGTGACAGTGGATTCGGCATCTCTGAGAGTTGTAGATCAAAATCTTGTAGCAGATAGAGAGTGGAGAAGCCAAGGGAATCTGAGATCATTCAAAGAAGTCATCCAGGATGAGAGGACACTGTCAGAGGGGGTGTTTTTCATCTTGACAGTTGACAAAATCACATAATCAAGTGCAGGAGTTGGAGGTAAGACTTCGGTGACCCCCAGACTTGTTATCAAGCCTAAGCCCCAAATGATTTCTACGATAGAATTGGAGAAAGGTAGGCTTAGAGATACTACAATATTTTTTGTTGCTGTTGATGTTTACTTAATGACTTGTTTCAACGTGTGTGGAGTCATAGACTAGGGTTTCAATTTTCTTACTGCAGAATGGTTCAAAAAGGCCCATTTATCTTATTTCTTTGTGACCCTAAAGCCCAAAAGGCTATCGTAGAGAAAAGATTTTGGAAAGTAGGTCCATTCGAATTCAGAGACATTCCTTGGTCGCAAGAAGCCTTGCACAGTGAAGTCCTCACCCTCTCTAGCCCTGGTGGATAGTTATTGGCAATCTCCCACCTTTCTTGCTTAATCTCATTCCACAAGCCCTCGAACTAGTTGGAAAATTTATAAGAGTTGATCGCTCCAATGTGCTTATCCCTCACAAAGATATTAGTGTTCTTATTTCTCTCAAAATAGGTGTAGACCTTCCCGAATCCCTTTAGTTTGACATCAATGGCACCCCTAACGTCTGCCCATTACATTCTTGGGAGGAGTCAATAGTTGTTACCTATGTAGAAAAGAAGGGCATAAAAAATAGGACTGTCCCATTTTGAGTAAGCATGGTCTTGCGACAAATTCTCAAAAGGATTCTTCTAAACCCTCTTCTATGGACCCTTCTCAACCAAATTCAATACCCACCCCCACTCCAGTTAATGGAGGAGAACCTAGTAATAGCCTTGTTGATCCTCTTGGTAACTGGCAACAAGATTTAGCAGCCATTATTGCTACCCTTAAAAAACTCAAAGGGCATTTTAAGCACCCCCCTAAAACCCCAACTGCTATCCAAGAAGTCTCTAAAGCACTCAGAGAATTGCCTCTGACAGAAGACCTAAACTTTGGGCTAAAAAAAACCAATAGGCAGTCGGTATGCAATCACAGAACCAAGAATGCCCAACAGATAGCACTAGAAAGGATCCATTCAAAGGCGTCATTGATGAAATCTACCCCAAAGCTGAAATGAAAAATTTACTCAGTCTCCCTTCTAGGTAGAGATCTTGATTCTGCTCCAACTCCCACCTTGGTGACTCCAGTGGAGAGATCCAGTAGCCCTAGTATTTTTTCTCTCCCCTCTGATTCATGGAAGTTTCTCGCATGGAGAAAAGGGGGGAATGAGCTACCAGTCTCTCCTACTCTGGAGACAAGGTTGGAGCTGGAACATAAGGAAGATCTAGATCTAGAAAAGGGATAATTTGTGACAGATTAGAAGGAGGAAGGATTTGAGGTGTTTGTTTTTACATCTTCAGAGCTAGATAAGGTAGAGATGAGCAAGAAAGCTGAAGGAGGAAGTTGCACCAAGAGGAAGAGAGGTAGACCCCCCAATGTTAGTGGTAATAGTAAGCCGAACAAGATTTAGAAGAAAGGTATCCCCTAGTGTTTCCAAAACTTTAAGGCTCCCTTGGAGTCCACCAAATGAATTCCTCATGTTGGTAAATTGTGCTTCCTGGAATGTCAGAGGATTAGAATCCTTGGACCAGAAATATGTAGTTAAGAGGTTTTTGCATCTCAACAGAAATATTGACATTCTCATGCTACAAGAAGTCAAAGCGATAGGGTTCTCTTTAGACATTGAATTAAAGTGCATCTGGAAAGATGCTGATGCTTTTTCCACCAAACATCAGAAGGGGAGAGGGGGAACCTCAATTTTAGTTGGACCTAGATGGAAGAAGAAAGTTAGGAAGTGGGGGTCCTCTCCCTGTAATAGAGCAACTTGGATTATAATGGAAGAAGAGGGACTCTCATTTGGAGTTTTCTCAGTATATGCCCCAAATGAGCACAACTCAAGGATCAACCTTTGGAGATGGACCTCAGACCTAGATAACATTCCCTAGATATTTGCAGGGGATTTCAACATGATTGAGAGGGCTCAGGACAAATTAGGAGGTTTGAGATTTGAATGGAAAGGAAATGAGATTGTCTTTTGGAATAGGATGTTATCCAAATTGAACCTATTCAATCCCCTAGCAGGTAAGAAATTAGAATCTAAAGGTATCTGGCTCACATGGTCCAACTTCCAAAGAGGGGACAAGAGGATATACTCCAGACTTGACAGGTTCTACATCAACAGACAATTATTTAGTTCCCCCCCCAGCCAGTAGATAATTGTGTCAAAGTCCACCCCTTCTCCCTCTCAGACCACCACCCCATAGTTTCCTCATTCTAGCTGATAGGAGAGAAAGCTCCCTCTTCTGTGAAGAAAATAGGATTTTCCCTCAACTACTCCTTGCTAAAAGACTCAGATGTGTTGGCCACCATCAAGATCATAGCTTGGTTCAATGAGAACATTGCACAACATAGCTCAGAGACTGCTAAGTGGAATCAAACCACTAGCTCATGGAAGACAATGTTAAAAGTGGTGGGTAAAAAGAAAGCCAAGGATGGTAGGTGGAGAGAACTTAAACTTGTTGAGGACTTGCAAGAGGCCAAGGCCCAAATACAAGATAACCCATACAACCCTCAGCACCTAGATAGAGTCATGAAGTGTAGAGACTCATTAAGGAAGCTACAGATTGTCAAAACCAAAGGTACCAAGATCTGAGCCAGAGCCAATTGGATTAACCTGGGGGATAGAGGTTCTAAGTTATTCTTCCAAACCCTCAAAAAGAAGGAGGCTAGAGACAGGATCACCGGTATAAGGGATGAAGGAACAATTATCTCAGAATAGGAGGGCATTATGGATGTTTTTTCTAGATTCTATAAAGGGCTATTCACCTCTGAAGATAGTAGTGACATGGAGTCTGCTAGGCAGAAGATCAGGAGCATTGTCCCAAATAGGATTTGTGAAGCTGATGCAGAGGAGTTAGGAAAGGGGATCACTCTCAGTAAAATCAGAAGGGAAATCTTGAGTATGGCCAATGACAAATCACCTGGCCCAAATGGACTTACAGTGGAGTTTTATAAGTACAATTCTAACTGGATTTGTCATAACCTGCTCAAAACCTTTGAAGAAGCAATAGAGGTGGGAACTTTAGACCAAAAATTTAATGCAGGCCTCATCAAACTTATTCCCAAGGAAGGGGACATGCTCCTGATTAAAAATTGGAGACCAATTACTCTACTTAGCGTAGGGTATAAAATTATAGCTAAAACTCTTTCCCTCAGATTAGTGGACATCCTCCCTAAAGTGATTAACACCACCCACATAGGATTTGTGAAAGGAAGATACATTCTAGAAAATCTTCTTACATGTTGGGAAGCTCTGGACTAGGCCAAGGTCTCTAGATAGAACTGCTTTATGCTACTTATTGACTATGAGAAAGCCTATGATAGGATTGAGTGGAAGTTTATCCTCTATATGCTAGAATGCTTGGGGTTCCCAATTTTTTTTTTGCAAAATGGTCTCTACCCTACTATATGGAGCAATGGCGGCAATAGAGGTCAATGGGGTGAGATTAGAATTCTTTGAGCTAACCAGATCCATCAGACAAGGTTTCCCACTAGCCCCTTCATTGTTTGTCATAGCAGCAAACTCCCTTCATTACCTCCTTAGGAATGACACCCTAACTCCTAAGATTATAGGCATTTCCCTCCCCAATGGGCAAGAAGTTTCAAATGTATAGTTTTCTGATGACATAGCAATTCTTGTCAATCTAGAAGAAGATAATATGGATAGAGTCATGGACAAACTGGGTTTATTCTGCCAGGCTTCAGGCAGTAAGATTTCAGTATCCAAATCCATTATGCTAGGATGGGAAGAGCACCCCCCAAGTTGGTGGAATAGGTTTGGATTTGAATGGGGAGGGCCAAAGCATATAGTTAGATATCTAGGCATTCCATTTGTGGTATACCCCAAGATAAATGACATGTGGACATGGATCAAGGACATAATCCTATCTAAGTTGAATATGTGGGACATAAGCCTCCTATCCTTTCTGGGAAGGGCTGAAGTATGCCAAAAGATCCTATCGTCATACCCTGTCTATTTCTCCTCAACTTGGCTCTTCAACCATAACTAGTTGGCACAGATTCAAAAGTTCATCAGAGACTTTCTCTGGTCTAAAGGCAAAGCGAACATAAAAATACATGTAGTATCCTGGGAGTGGTGCACAAGGGACAAGATCTGGGGTGGCCTGGGGCTCAAAGATTTAAAAACCCAGGGCTCTGCCCTGGCAGTAAAATGGATTGCTAAAGTGGCAGTGGGTGAAGAACCTTGGAAGATTTTAATAAGGAACAATTTTTTGAGAGCCCACCCAACTAAACATAAACATTGGAGTGGCATGTGCTCCACAGATGTGTTGGGGTTGGAGTGTAAAGTTACAGTATACGGTTTGACAATTTTTAAGGCCATCTGGAAAGGCTAGGGGATTGCTAAGTAGTTTATCAGTAAGTCCAGCCCTTTGGAAAAGGAGGCAATGATCTATGATAGGAAATCAGTCTAGTGGAACCTTTCACTAAATGGTAAACTACTAGCATTTCTCCAAGGCTGCTCAGCAAGGAAATGGGTGGACAAAGGCATCAAAACCTTTGAGGATATTTCCCGTGAAGGTAAAATTATCTCATGGGAATCCTTGGCTGCTCTCTTCAACCTCCCTAATACATAGAAAAGAACCTATGCAGTGCTTAATTCTGCCCTTCACTCACTTGGGGTAATATCTTCCTGGTGCTCCTGTGATAACTTCTCCTTCCAGCTTACTTGGTCCGATAATTCCCATCTACATCTGATGAAGAGTAAATTTTTGTATTACCAAATCACCTTTAGCCCTACCATCCTCAACCATATTAATGACAAATGGAACCTAGATATCCCTTCCCAAGAATGGAACAGATACTTTTCTATCCTTTGGTCGAGGCCTATGGAACCGAAGATTACCTGCTTCCTTTGGTGACTTTTCTTGCACAAGCTCCCCTTCAAGAAACTTGGGGGGGAGCCCAACCCCTTTTCAGTATGCAAACAGCCAAAATCTATCCCCCATGTTTTTTTTGAGTTTTTATATGCATATGAATTTTGGAAGCTCTTTGGTGTCACCTTCAAAAATCATTTCCATTTTCTAAACATCATGTCTGGAAACATCAATAGCAACAAGTTTTGCAACTCTTTTTGGACTGTTCTTTCTTCAATTATATTATGGTCTATTTGGAAGGCTAGGAATGATGATGTGTTTGCAGGGAAGGCTTGAAATCTTACTGAGTCTCTCAGGAGACTCATATATACTAATATCTCCTTACAGGTCACAGTTGTGATAAAGCTAAAAGAAAGCAAATTCCTTTGAGATCCTTAAAGAGGGCAGGGACACCATTGAGAAAGGGGAAATAGCACATGGATACACCTCCATGAAGGAATGAACAACCTTCAATAGCTACCTCAATGAGTTTCTGCAGAAGGTGAGGGAAGGGCGCACAAACCCAACAGCCAGCTCATCTGCAGGAATCAGGAATGAACCCATCTTTGCAACCCATGAAATCATTGGGTATACGGCTGTTTCACCAGACTCCAATGAATCAGATGTGGAACATGATGAACCTGAAGACTAAATGATGATACCCCTTTAGTACATTAGCAGAAAATTCATAATTAATTATTTATTTGACCAAAAATTACAAAAAAATATGTGTCACATCTGGGCATGAGTCTACTACTTATATCTAGAATCTTGGGAAAATATATCATCATTTGATTGTGATTAAGGTGGTTAGACATACACGTACTCTTTATCTTTTCTTTGAAATTTTCATAGTACTGCATTGAAATCTAAAATTTTGAACAATTAGACAAAAAAAATTTCAAACAAGGGCTAGTAGTTTAGAAACTACATTCAATTTCTTATAGATTCTACTCTTACAACTTTTTCACATAAGGTTCATAAGATGTTCAACCTTTTACGTCAAGTTGACTAACCCTGATTTTTTGATTTTTCATTGCCACTTAAGGCCATAGTTTGGTATACTATGATCATGCACATACCCCTCTATTTTAGCAATTTCGAGGTCTCATATTTGTTATGATTGCCCTATTTTATCTTTATATATCCATAAACTTTTGTATTTAGCTACTTGGAAAGTATTTGAGTGATTGTTAAAAATTGGGTATTCATTTACTAACGCTTTTTTATAAGTCATGAAATGAGAGTATGGGAAATGACTAGAAATACTATGTAAATGACCCAAACTACCTCTCTCTATTAACACCTAGCCCAGTATTGTCACCTACCCACACCTAGTTCAAATGGAGAATTTGAGCTCCTAAAAACTGCATGGTGTTGTTAATCAACTTGTGTAGAAACAAAAAACATCAAAATTTGATGGTCACTAATGGACGTCAAGAAAAATGTGTGTAATAGTTCTAGCTTCAAATATGTATTTCATAATGTGTATGTGATATCCTCGTTTCGAAATAGAATTTGATAATAATAATAATAATAATAATAATAATAATAATAATAGAGGAGTGATAGTCATTTATGTAGTCACTTATATAATCATTTTTATTTGTCTGCCAATTAATTAGTTGTGATTTTACCTGATGACCAAATTAGTCATTTTTTTAGTCATTTATACTTGTGAATTGTAAAAAAGTAGTATAATTTGATAATTATTAGCCACCTGACTAAAAGTTTTAGTCATGTGACTAAAAGTATTTGTCATGTAGTCATTTATTTGCCAAATTCTACTAGTGAATCAGGTGACCCCATTGGCTTGCTTTGTTTTCCCATCTGAAAAATAGTATTAAAGGAAGCCTAGGCACCTCATTTTATCATTCCAGATCATTCATTTGACATCTATTAGATCCATCAATCACATGAGAAAGTTCGAGCATTCAAGCATTCATTAAGCATTTAAGATTCAAGGATCCTTTGTGAGCATTTCCTCTTCAAGATCTAGCACTTTGTTGGCCATCAAGGGAGGAGATTTATATTGAGGCATTCATCATCTTCTTCGTTGATGCATGTTTTCATCCATGTCTCCATGATACGATTTTGGTAGATTCATTGCATTTGTGGAGATTTCCTACATCTATCATTGCAAATTCAACATCTACAACATACAAGCATTACAAAATCCTTATTGACAAGGGGTTTCTACAAGAAAGGTGAATACTTACATTTTCCTTATTTCCTTTACATATTTACATTTTAATTTCAAGGTTGATTCCTCAATCTAGTGCTTGACCAAGGCAAGCCTTCATCCACCCAAACCCCAAAACAAGTTTTTCTATGTGCAAGAGTAGGATATTATAATTACAACCACAAATCTGGAAACTACTTGCTGAGACATTTCTGAAGAAGTTAGGTTGACTTTGCTACAATGTCCTAGGAACATGGTTAATTTGTGAAAAATATTCTAGAACATGTTGCACCAGGTCGACCCTTGTTTCTGGAGGTATGAGAAAAATAACATTTTCTAGGTTTTTTGTTGTAATCGTGAATCCACAGTCGAAAGTTCTATCATAGGTTTAGATCTATATTTTCAAAGAAAAAGGGCATATTCCTCTACACATTTCAAGTTGAGTACTCTATCATTATTATAATTTATTAGTCTAGACCTATTTTAATATCTTAATTGGGCTGATTGCATACACTTAGCATCCAGATCTATCTTACTGATCTCATTAAATCAATTGGTTGAATCTCACATTTGTATTTAAGCATCTTTTATCAAATCCTACATTTCTTGAAAGAGGTCTTGCTTTCATACTTCCTTGATATAATTTGGGTTTAGCATTGGCATCCCTTCATCTTCTTGGGTTTTGCTAATCTAACTTGGGTTATATTGAGAGTTATTTTTGAAAGCCCCTCTTTCTCTTTTATTTCAAATGTTTAGTGTTGGAATGGTTAATTAATGGACTCATCTCATATCGTTTATATTGTTAGATTCATTAGTATCCACTTCACCACATAAACACTTTCTTTATGACCCGTACTTCAAATGCACTCTAAACACCATCCAAATCTAACTGTGCATGTCGATAACACACCTGTACCATAATGGTAATCTTCTCTAAAAAATAGTATTATGATTGAATAGTCTTTTGATGAACAAAGGAATAGTTTTTTGCAAAATCAACAACTGATAGAATAGTTCCAAGGAGAGAATTGTCTCTCAGTGTTTGGAATTGTTGTGCTTGCCACTTTGCCAAAAAAAACATGATGAATGTAGGGTTGAATCAATTTTTTTAATTTCTCCATAAATGCTCCAATAGTTATCTCCTCCTCAACATATTCTAACCTTTTAGATTCTTTCCCAAAAAAATTTTTGTTCCTTACATATTTGTAACTCTTGCAATTTACCATCTTTGTCACATCAATGTCTTCATTTCTCAAAGGGAAAAGAGTCAAATCAACACATGTTTCACATATTCCTTTTATGCAATTTATTTGGCCAACTACATCATCTCTTTTGTCACATAAAATGGATGACATGAACTCGCTTCGTCTACTAGGAGGAACATTTTCAAAATCAGAAGTGTCTTCTACAAACTTTTGGAAAACTTGATAGTGGAGATCAAATTCAATATGATAACAAAAATAACAAGTTTCAAACACTTTGTTTGTCCTGACATAATATGGCTTCAATCTTTCAAATAATGTTTTCCTAATCTTTATATTAGGATTTGAACTACAAAATGAGACATAAATTTCATGTTGTGTAACTTGTGTTGTGTCCATTGGTTTTGTATGATGTTCATATTCATTAGTATGTTCGTGGCTAATTTTGGTCTACTCTTCGTCTCATCTTTTATCACTCAAAGCATAAAGCTGCATATGGCCTCAAACATGTGGAGATCTCACATTTCCTTACCCTTTCCGATTGCACAAAAGAATTTGTGGTTCGCCTGGTTTTGAAATTGTTTGCAAAAGAAAATTGAGTTTTGACCCTGGAATGTCTTCACAAGGAGGAGTAGAAAGTGTGAAGGTCTTCTCTTTGAAGGAGATCGAGAAAGCCATGAATAAGTTCTCTCAAAATTTGATCCTATGAGCTGGTGGGTACCACACCATTTACAAAGGAACTCTCACCAATGGACTTGTTGTGGCTATCAAGAAGTCAAAGCAAGTTGATTCCAAACAAATCAACTAGTTTATCAATGAGGCTTGTATTTTGAGCCAAATCAATCACATAAACGTGGTGAAGTTACTAGGCTGTTGCCTCAAAAATTTGGTTCCTCTGTTAGTTTATGAATACATTTTGAATGGAACACTGTTTGATCATCTGCACGACAACAAGAAAAAGCAGCTACAAATTCCATGGGAGCAGCGCCTGCGCATAGCTACTGAAACTACATAAGCTTTGTCATATTTGTACTCAGTTGCCTCAACACCCATTGTTCACAGAGATGTCAAATATTTCAACATTTTGTTGGATGGTGATTATAATCCAAAAGTTGTAAACTTTGGGGTGTCTTGTCTAGTGTCGATGGGGAAAACACACATTACTATGGTTGTGGAGGGAACTGTGGGTTACTTGGATCCAGAATACTTTCGGACAGTTCATCTTCCAGAGAAAAGTGATGTGTACAGCTTTGGGGTTGTTTTGGCAGAGCTTTTGATGGGGTTGAGACCTATTTCTTATGAGAGGATGGATAACAATAGAAACTTGGCCATATATTTCATCTCCACAGTAAATACAATGGGTGTGGGGAAAATCATAGATCGTCATCTTGATGTGAATGAAGGTAAAATGAGGGAGTCAGTGAGAAGAGTGGCAGCACAAGTGAAGGAATGCCTGAGTGTGGAAAGGGAGAAGAGGCCTTCGATGAAAGAGGTGGTTCAGGAACTGTTGTGGAGTAAAGGTGGCGAAAGAGTGCATGTGTGGCTAAAAAATGATCTAGAAGAAATAGAGGGGCTGATAGTTGGTGAGGAAGAAAGAATAAGGGTCGCTTGTAATTGAAAACTAGACAAGTGTAGTTCATTGTGTAGCATTGAAGGGCTCGAAATGGAATTGGTATTCTCTCGGGCGGCTTGACTAGGTGGTCGATCCATGTGGGGCCCACTTACCACTGACCTTTTGCATTAACCGATGGGTGCAAACGGTGGTTTCCCCAAAATTCTACACGGCTTTCATCTTGAAAATCTCTTGGGGGACTATGGAATCTTAATTCTGGTGTGCAATAATGTATAGTCAGTTGTATAGTCATTTTGTGCAATAATGTACAAAGCAGGAGCATTATCCATTTTGCAGAATCTCCATTTTGGTCTGTTGTCTGTTGTTAATTCCATGTAGGTTAGGTAGGAAAGGAAAAAACATGGGAGAAGGGCTGTATGCGGAGAGGTTTAGGAGAACTGCCACACATAGGAAATGTGGAGATATAAATGTAAGCTCCATGCCAGTATTATATGAATTACAATATGGCTTTTTAATAAATGTAAATTCAAATTTAATAGTGTGATTTGAATTAATTTGTATTGAAGTGTATATTAATGTTTATTTAAGCCAAAGGTAAATTCAATTCATACCTCCTCAATGGTTAATCATATTAGGGGATGACTCCATAGTCTAGTGGTTGGCTATCAAGCTTCTTATATAGGAAGTCTTAAGTTCAAATCTTCATCATTCAATAGAAAAAAATAAAAATGTTTGACCATATTAAAATTAAGTTACTTATTTAAAATTAAAAACTCTTTAAAATTTTTATCAATTGACAATGTTATCTTATTCAATTATCCAATGACATGTCATTTCAAAATAAAAAGAAAAATAATTATTTATTAGCTATATTTCTTAGAAGACATCTATTATAGGAATAGTTGTATAATCTCAATTATATGACCACAATCAATAATAATTATAGATAGCAATAGAGAATGCAACCAACAAGAACAACATATATTGTTGATGGTGAATTTGTGTTACATATACTCTTTTAAAAAAAAAATTCTTTATGCAAATTTAGCGATAAAGAAAAATATGCCATTTTTAATATTGAGAATATTTGAAGACACCGAAATTCACACTAGAAACAAAGAATGATGGAGAATAATGAGGAGCCATATTTTAGCCCTTTGCAAGAGGTCAAGAAAGAACCAAGCCGGTGTTAGGAATAGTCCCAAGAGATAACTGAGAGCAGGGGGGGTTGAATCAGTTATCTACAAGTTTCAATTCTTTAACCAATTAAGTATAGTTAAACATAAAGCATAAACACAATGAAAGAACACTTGAACACAACACCAATATTTTGGTTACGGAGAAACTCAAATAGGTAAAAATCCTAGTGGGAATTGACACCCACTAATAATCCACACTAGTGTATTATGATCCTTGTTAGAAGATCCTTAACCCTGTTAGGAGTTATCTTTACAATGCATTTAGTACAATGACCTGGTCAAGGGTCGGACCCTGTTAGGAGTCTTTTACAATTAACCCTATTAGGGGTGAGGACGCACTGTCCAAGAGCACACTGCTCAAAGGGGTGAAGGCTACAACCTTCTAAATAACAAATATACATTATATCTGGATCTTGGTGAACTGCGCTTTGACCTGTTGTCTGGATTAGTTCCAATGTATAGCACAAACTCTTTACTTAGTCACATGGACCTTCTTCTGATGGCTCAACGCTTCACACACTCTGCTCTTCTCTTCGCAATCAACTCAGAACCATGCTTTAGCAATCACAAATGACTGCCTATAAATATCTTTTCTCTAAATGATATAAACAAGTTGGCCTGTTAGAACCACCTTGAAATCATATTAGAGAAACCATAACATACTCCAAAAATAATTCTGTTGGCTCTACTAAGCACGCAACACAATCTGGGACCTGTCCAATATTAACAAATGTAGACGCATGCTACACACTATCGGCTCTACCAAAGTAACTGAAACTTTCTCCTCAAGATGAATTACATCATGCGCTCTTAACCGAACATTATTAACTCTTCTCCAATCTTTAATCTAAGGGCGCATACCGAAATGATAAGCACAACTCCTGAACCAATATAATCTATGTCGGCTCTTCTGAATAAACACAGGAAACTACTACTAGTGAATGGCGACTGCATAACTTCACTTCTATTGATCATCAGACTCTGCGTCCATGATTGTAACATCACTAACATGTCTTCATCACATATCCAAGGGCGCAAGGCTCCATGATGACTGTATGGATAATCACTCACAGAACACTGTCTGTAACTCTGTCAAGAACACTGCTGGCACAAGCTGCTACATGACTATGTGTCCTAACAATTAATCTCCGCGTCTATGATATCATGCTGATAACATGTCCATGCTATATATACTCAAGGCTTACTGCATAAGTCTTCCACGCATGCTACTTACCATATGTTGTTATCAATGACAAACATACAGTTAGCACTGGCTTGCTGGCAAATCTCCAATAGCTAGGCCGACCAAGAAAGAGTGGCCCCTCTTGCAGTTGCTAGTGCAAAACAAAGAATCTTTTTGTAAGGATATTAGGTTTAGGAAGGGCTAACAAGAAGCTTCTGTAAATATTTAATAGAAGCCTTTAAAAAACATTAGAAATCTAATCTATAAATATTTTCTTATGCTCATTTTTTATTGGTCGACACCGTAATTTTTTTGAATTTCAAAATGAAAAAACTCGAGGAAAAATATGAAGAACCAATGAAAAAAAGAAAATACTCCTAAAAAATTTAAAATAAAAATAAGAAACCTGCCAAACATTAGAAATGTTTAAAATGCTTGTGTTTCTGGATTAGATTGTGTAAGAAAGTTTTTGCGTCAACGTTTCAGATCACATTCCATGATCCATCATCAAGATGAAAGAGAGCACAAAGAGTATGAAAGATGGACTGGTTGCAAATCTTTCATACTCTTTGTGTTCTCTTTCATCTCGATGATGGATCATGGAGTGTGATTTGAAATGTTGATGCAAAAACTTTCTTACACAATCTAATCTAGAAACACAAGCATTTTATACTTCATGGATTGTGGAAATATCATGACATTAATCAGAGATGTTGTTTAATGTTATAAAAGCACTATTTTTTAGGCAAACAAATGGTAGAAAGGTATATGGGAAAACATAAGACTCTAGAACTAATAAACTTCCACATAACTCATAATAATATTAAAATATACCATTTTTAACTAACTTCCCATGAAAACATGTAATAAATGAAAAGTGAAAATACTATTGATAAATATACATTAATCAATTAAACAAACTTGATTTAAATAAACATGAATTTGTTATTCCTTTTGAATTTTCCTATGCCAGCACTTCTATTCATTCTAGAAAAAGTGGAGAATATTAGTACCTTCTAGATTTTCTTATTTTAGAAAGTGTATTCATTTCAATCAATCCCTTGCAAATATATGTGCATAGTCAATAACATGTAATTCTAGATTAAAATAAAAGCTTACAGACTCAAATCTACTTAGACTTATAGTTGACGCGGCTTCTTAGACTCCGGCAACATGCCATGCTATAACGGTCAAATCTAAAACACTAAGGCGACTTTTCAATTAACAGCTCTGTTTGAAACTTCCAAGGATGCTTCCATTCACAATCTGAATATATGCAGAGCTCTGGAGTTCATAATTTAATATTGCATTTTAGCCACGCCTATTTCACTGACTCAGATCTTCATGTCGACCTTTACAGTTATTTGTGTAATTCATTGGATTTTGCTCTACTTTTCTACTCAACTCTTGTCAATTAAAGCAGATAATTGCTTTCGCCCAAATCGAACATGTGGAAATCTGACACTGCCTTACCCCTTCCGATTCGACCAAAACAGCTGTGGTTTGCCTGGTTTTGAAATCACTTGCAGACGAAAATCGAGTTCTGACCCAGGAATCCCCTATCTTGAAACCCTTTCAGGACCAGTAGAGGTCCGAAATATATCTGACGACCACATTCTGGTTGACTCCGCTGCCTCCTATTCCATGCCATGCAACAACAGATCGGCTAACTTCAACCTTTCTGATGAAGGGCCTTTCAGGATTTCTGGGGGTAATGACTTCTTTGTAGTTGGCTGTAAAATGTATGGCGAATTTAACTTGTCTTGCGACTCTACGTGTAATCACGAACGGACTGGCAAACCATGGGACTGCAAAGACAACAGTTGTTGCAAGATACCGGTCCCTGGAGGTTACACCACGATCAACGTTGGTGCAGGTTGGAAATTGTAGCTATTCGGCCTCTGCTATAGTTGACCAACATAGTTTCGGTTCGAACCCCGAGCCAATGTTCCAACTCCAAGGTGCTAGTTACTCTATGCAATTAGATTGGGCTATTCCAAATAACACATACTCCTCGGCTATAGTCAATTACTCTTACCAGTGCGCTCAACACGCTATGTCTGAAGACAAAGGCTGGGGTTATTTATGCAAGTGCAATGATAGCTATGCGGGAGATGGATACGCCAACGGCACAGGATGTACAGGTATAAATGATACTTTTATGTGTCCATAT
The DNA here is from genome assembly GCA_027943335.1 of Chamaecyparis obtusa. Lineage (NCBI taxonomy): Eukaryota > Viridiplantae > Streptophyta > Pinopsida > Cupressales > Cupressaceae > Chamaecyparis > Chamaecyparis obtusa. The sequence goes on along the minus strand of BSBK01001881.1, from coordinate 452,200 downwards.
AAATTTTGCTTTCTAGTTAAGATTATATTCTAATACTCTGTGTCTCCACTGCTCCAGAAATCAAGAAGTGCTCAGGTGCTCGTTGCTTTCAAACTGTATCAGTAATTACAGGTATCGATTTCTCAGCATTTAATAGGTATATGTTATTTCATTCTGCCTAGTTTACATTTCCAGATATAATGGTTTTCTGTTTGAGGGATGCAGGGGCAAGTGGGACACTAATAGCTGTGCTACTCGGCGGTGGAAGTCTCTTCTGGATTTTGAAGCTGAGAAGATCCAAGCGCGACAAGGAAAAGAACTTCCAGAGGAACGGAGGGGATCAGCTGAAAAATCTAATTTCATCGCGAGGAGGGGTAGAAAGCATGAAGCTCTTCACTTTGAAAGAGATGGAGAAAGCCACAGATAAGTTCTCTCAAAATTTGATCTTGGGTTCTGGTGGCTACAGCACCGTTTACCAAGGCACTCTCACCAATGGGCTTGTTGTGGCTGTCAAGAAGTCAAAGCAAGTTGATTCCGAAGAAATCGATCAGTTTGTTAATGAAGTTTCCATTTTGAGCCAAATTAATCACAGAAACGTTGTGAAGTTACTGGGCTGCTGCCTGGAAACTTCGGTTCCTCTGTTGGTTTATGAATACATTTCCAATGGAACATTGTTCGATCATCTGCACGGCAACAGGCAAGAGCAGCAGCAAATTCCATGGGAGAAGCGGCTGTGTATAGCCACTGAGACCGCAGAAGCTTTGTCATACTTGCACTCTGCAGCATCCATACCGATTGTTCACAGAGATGTGAAATCTTCCAATATTCTGCTGGACAATGATTACAATCCAAAAGTTGCAGACTTCGGAGTGTCTCGTCAGGTGCCGATGGGGCAAACGCACATCACCACGCTTGTGCAGGGAACTCTGGGTTACTTGGATCCTGAATATTTCAAAACAATTCAGCTTACAGAGAAAAGCGATGTCTACAGTTTTGGGGTTGTTTTGGTGGAGCTTTTGACAGGGTTAAAACCTGTTTCGTATGAAAGGATGAAGAACGAGAGCAACCTGGCCATAATGATGTAGCGGAAAACCCTGAAGAAATGGTGAGGCTGATCGTTGACGAGGAAGAAAGAAGCGAGGGAATTAAGGCCATTTATTCAATACCAGAGCCGTGTAGTTCTTCGTTTAGCATTGAAGAGCTTGGAAATGGTGTTAGAAGCGGCCGATGAATGTTATAAATGATAATTTTGAAGTAATATTGTTCTTTTCTGTCAAGCAATTGAAAGATTTTTTTAATAATTTCTCTACAATATATATTCTAGTAATTTGAATTATTCTAAGAAGTTGCTCATTTATGCATGCCTTGAATTTTTTTTAAAAAATTGAAATAATCATGAAGAATGTTTACCATGTTGTCTTTAGATCAATCTCATATCAAAAAAGATTTAATTAAGACATGAGAATAGTATGATAAGATAAAGGATGAAATAATCATGAAGAATGTTTGTCATGTTGTCTTTAGATCAATTTCATATCAAAAAGATTTAATTAAGACATGACAATAGTATGATAACATAAAGGATGAATGAGTAGAAAATGTGATAAATACTAATTAAATGGAATTGTGTATAAAAATAAGTGTTGTATAAGAATTAATCTTTATAGAATTTATAAAAGTCTAGATGATAATAAGAAGTTAAATTAATAATTAATATAAATTATTTTTGTTACATATTTCCTTTCAAATTTGTATTAGAAATTCTAAAAAATCTATTACTCGTTGTTCAACTTAATTTTTTTAGTTATTTTAATCAATCATCTTAAATTTCAATTAATAGTATCAATAATAACATATGTGAGCTTCTTATGGTAAAACACAAGGTCACAAGGTCTAGTCCCTCAGCTTATGTGGTACTAGAGGACATGTCGTGCTAGCGTCACTAGTCACATTAAAATGTTTACCATACACACTACAATTTATAGGGGGTGCTATACCCAAAACTTACGTGATTACAATTGGATGAAAAAATTATAAAGAAAATATTAAAATTGACGGAAAGAAATTTGTGAAGCCACATGATATATATGGCGATGTGTAATTGTTGCTCATTTCCAACCCCACTTTTCCCATGGGATATTTCTAATTCTTAAACAATAGATGCTACAATAAATTAATCCAAAGATTTTAAAGTATCATTTTTCTGTAATTTTAATGTGCATAAGAACACTTCAATTGCTTAAATATAAGTAGAAAGTGAACTTAAGCAACTATACGACAACATGGGGCATTACTAATCCACATAGCTTTACTTAATAAATAAATTGAAAGAATAAAAAAGTTTCACTTTACAACTTCATCGATTATCTAATCAAATTTGATATCAAACTAAAATAAATTGAATCAAGTAAATTGAATTAGAATAGACAAGTAATCAAGTCAAAATTTAATGTTGACCCCAAAAACTAGCTTACATAATCAATTTGACATTAAACTTAAATTTTTTTTCTTAAAAAATTGAGTTAAAATATACAAGTGAACAAGTCAAAGTTAAACCTTGATAAATAACTCAATGAATAAAACAATTCAAGACAAAATCTTTTCAAACATGTCTACCATCATATAAATTTGCTTTAACGAATTTAAACATTTCAAATTAAAAATTCTTATCGATACAAATAAATATATTACATATACTCATTCAAATTTTATTTCTATTTGAATTGATAGTACATATAGTATATCAAATATGGTGTTCCTTAAGTTTGATGGTACCACCATGAAGTTTGATGGTACGCATGGAATGCATGAGCATGTCCTTGAAATGACAAATTTGGCCGCTCAATTAAAGACTCTTGAGATGAAGGTGGATGAGTTCTTTCTCGTGCAATTTATTTAGAACTCCTTGCCTCCCCAGTATGGGCTGTTTCAGATTCACTATAACATAATTAAGGATAAGTGGAATGTGAATGAGTTTGCCAGTATGCTCAGTCAAGAAGAGGCAAGACTTAAGTAACATGGACAACATTCAGTTCATCTCACAACTCAAGGAGCTGAAAGGAAGGGGAAAAAGCCCAAAAAGGACATGAAGAAAGTACCATCTATGGCGTATGAGCCTAATCATGGTTAGAATGGCTTATAGGAAGGAAAAGAACAGTGATAAGTGTCCCTTCTGTAAAAAGTCAAGACACTATCAGAAAGATTGTCAAAACCGTAAGGAATGGTTCGAAAAGAAAGGTATGAATTTAATTTCTATTTGTTTCGAATCAAACCTAACTGAAGTTCCTTCTAATACTTGGTGGATTGACTCTGGGGCTAATACTCATGTTTCAAATATGATGCAGGGACTCCTTACAAACTAGACCATAAATCCAAATGAAAATTTTTTGTTCATGGGAAATCGGGTTAAAGCTCCAGTTGAAGCTATTGGGATTTATCATTTATTTCTAGATTCTGGTTATCATTTGGATCTGTTTCAGACTCTTTATGTTCCTTCTATTTCCAAGAATTTAATTTCCTTGTCTAAACTTGATGTTGATGGTTACTCTTTTAAATTTGGGAATAAAAATTTCAATTTGTTTAAGAGTACCTCTTTTGTTAATCCGGGTATTCTTTGTGATGGTTTATACAAATTATAACTTGATAATCAATTTGTTGAAACTATTCTTATCCTCCATCATAATATTGGTACTAAACGTAGTCTCATGAATCAAAATTCCTCATACTTGTGGCATAAAAGGCTGGGACATATTTCTAGAGAACAATTACTGAGATTAGTAAAAGATGGGATTCTCTTGAACCTAGATTTTTTTGATCTTGCGGTATGTGTGGATTGTATTAAGGGAAAACAAACCAAACACACCAAGAATGGTGCCACAATAAGTACAAAGCTTCTTCAAATTATTCATACAGACATTTGTGGGCCTTTTGACAATCCATCTTTTGGTGGAGAAAAGTATTTTATCACCTTTATAGATGATTTCTCATCTTATAGTTATGTCTATTTGCTGCATGAAAAATCTCAATCAGTGGATGCCCTTGAGGTGTACATTACTGAGGTTGAAAGGCAATTAGATAGAAAGGTGAAAATCATCCGATCTGATAGAGGTGGTGAATATAAGGGAAAGTATGATGAATCGGGGTAGTGTCCTGGCCCATTTTATAAACTCCTTGAAAAGCATGGCATATGTGCACAGTATACTATGCCTAGAACGCCACGACAGAATGGTGTAGCTGAAAGGCATAATCATACTTTAATGGATATGGTTAGGAGTATGTTAAGTAATTCTAAATTTCCCATGTCATTGGGGATGCATGCCCTTAAGACTGTTGTATACTTATTAAATTGGGTTCCTAGTAAGTCAGTTCCAAAGACCCCTATCGAACTGTGGACATGAAGGAAACTGAGTTTAAGACACATGCATGTTTGGGGTTTTCTAGCGGAGGTTAGAGTATATTATCCACATGAAAAGAAATTGGATTTTAGAACGGTCAATGGTTACTTTATTGGTTACCCTGAAAAATCCAAAGGGTATATGTTTAACTGTCCTGATCACAGTATGAGAATTGTAGAGACCTGTAATGCTAGATTCATTGAAAGTGGTGAAGTTAGTGGGAGTGATAAATCACAAAGTGTGGTTATCCAAGAAGTTAGGGTACAAGCCCGGTACCTATGGCTTTAAAGGAAATTGTTGTTCCTATCGTTGTTGAACATTCTGACAACATTGAACAACAAATTAATGAGCCACCACTCTATAATGAGACTGTCATCCACGAACCAATAGTAGCATTAAGGAGATCTCAAAGGGAATGGAGATCTGCTATTTCTGATGATTATGTGGTTTATCTACAAGAATCTGGAACATTGAAGGATCCAATTTCATTTTCACAAGCCATAGAGAGTAGTGATTCTACTAAATGGATTGATGCCATGAATGATGAATTGAATTCAATGGACCAGAATGAAGTCTAGGATCTTGTTGAATTGCCCGAAGGATACAATAAAGTTGGTTGCAAATGGGTCTTTAAGACCAAATGTGACTGTAAGGGAAATATTGAATGACATAAAGCTAGACTTGTGGCCAAAGGTTTCACTCAGAAAGGAGGCATACATTATAAAGAGACTTTCTCTACTATATCCAAGAAAGACTCACTTAGAATCATCATGGCACTAGTGGCTCATTATGATTTGGATTTACACCAAAAGGATGTGAAAAGTGAATTTTTTAATGGGAGTTTAGAGGAAGAAGTCTAAATGGATGAACCTGAAGGTTTCTCCATTAAAGGAAAAGAACACCTGGCTTGCAAACTTAAGAAATCAATATACGAACTTAAAGAAGCTTCTCAGAAATGGTATCTTAAGTTCCATAATACTATTACTTCCTTTGGATTTAAGGAAAACACTGTTGATCGGTGTATATATTTGAAGGTTAGTGGGAGTAAGTTTATATTTATGATTTTGTATGTTGATGATATATTGCTTGCCACCAGTGATTTTGGTTTATTGTATGAAACCAAGAAGTTTCTCTCTATGAATTTTGAAATGAAAGATATGGGTGAGGCGTCTTATGTGATAGGAATTGAAATATTTCAGGATTGATCATGTGGATTGTTAGGATTATCTTAGAAGGCCTATATCAAAAAATTTCTAGAGAGATTCGGAATGGAAAAATGTTCAGCTTGTTGGTGATCTTTTTCCCCAAAGGTCAGCTTGGCATTAGGATTGACAAGGCTAGTGTCACATTCACTCAACACTCCAAATGTGACAGGAAAAAGGGCCAACTAACAAGGATCAAAGAAAGATCCTTCTACACTTTGAGCTCCACATCACTCAGGTGGGTGTACCTCATCTACACACACATATTACCTTGTGTCGTACTGCAGGCTTGTAGGTAACTGACTGTGGAATGATTTTCAAACTCTTCTAGGTATCATGTACCTCAATGAAGCCAATATCTCATGCAATAGCCCAACTTGCATGGACTGAGTATGAAAACTAGAGACCTAACCTATCAACAAGAAAGGGAAAGGGTGGGACTGAATGGAATTGATTTGAAGATGATTGAAAGGTCCCCTGAGATGCCCTAAGTCTCTGATAGACCAGTGCCTTGTCCAATGGGCCACAAAGTCAAATACCCTACTGCAAGAGAGCTATGAAACAAGATGACAACACATTCACCCTGACCAAATCATACATTACCAAACCACCTGTGAACCCAGATATGCTATCACCTATCCAAAGAAAGACCTAGGAATAGGTAATACATTAACCAACATCCACTGGAAGACAAGCATGATGCATCTTTGATACCCCAGCCCATACATATCTGAACACTAACTCTAAACCAGTTATCCCTACGAAGACAACTCCACTTGCAAACACTTAGCCAATGCAAACAGACAAATCAAATATCCTTGATGTATGATTAATGATTCAAAATTCAAATGGAGACAATCTGATACTAGAACAAGTATGCTGCAATCTCATACATAAGACATCTATTACAACATATATTGTGTTCCCTGAACCAACAATGGAGAAAGAGGAACACTCTATATGCAGAGAGAAGGAGAAATCTGTAGAACAGAACCCTTCATGGAACCAGAAAAGAACTCTAAGCTGGAACCTTTTGCTAATCAACAAAAACAACATATATACCCATGGTTACCTTGAAATCCCACACGAGTTAGGATGCAACAAGCTAAGGGTAACCATGGTTAGAGTTTTCCATCAATTAGGCGTTTCAAAATCTGATACAATTCAGAGGGAAAACACTAAGTCCTGAATGCAATTAACACTTGATCTTCAATCATGACAGAATCTCTAAAAGGCACCGAAGATCAATCAAAATTCTACAAAATTCAAACTGGAAGTGACCTTGCAACTGCATTTGGTACATTTCATTTATTCCCCTACGGCAAGACACTCCACTCTGCAAATCATCTCACACCTTGGAGCACACTAGAGTGGCGGAGAAGATCAGTTTCACCAACTCGGGCCTCCTCTATCATCAATTTCGGTCCTTACAGTTTGCTAGAAACATTCACAAAGATCAAATTTAAATCTACAACAGTCACCATGCACTCACGGGCTTTAAGTCTTTTAATCATTCACCCCAGTCGCACAACCACGCAGTCATGAACCTTACCGCCACAAGAATCAGGCTCCATTTATGCTTGGTTGCATGATCGCATAACCCAAAAATGGGTTATGCAAACATGTGACACCCATTAACTGTAACTGCCAATAAAACCGCTGTTGCTACTAGAACACTGGCCCGACCCTATTTGGTGAACTGGTGACTGAAGACCTTTCACCAGATCACGCAATACTTTATGCCATCACCAAAAGACCTAGCGATCACGCGACCATTGTTCACTGAATCGCCAAAAGAACTAGGGTATCACCAAATCTTTCTGCGAATGAGCGAAAAGCCTAAAATTTATTGGCACCACCAGATCCCTTTGTCCGGACCACCAAAACCAAGACCCCACCTAGGCTCGTGTTTAAAAATCCACCACCCTGCTAGCTTGGACAAATTGAAAACTACCACGCGTCCACCTGCAACAAGAGCTGACCAAACAGCCAGATGGGCCTCAGGGACACGTGGTGCCCTATCCCATGATCGCATAGCCTAGAAGTGGGCTATGCGAACATGTGACAGCCCACGAACCTCTACCTTACCATGCACAACTCCGCAACTGTGCAACTCTGCAACCGCGTCACTACCGAACAGACACTGCCACCGAGAACAAGGGCACGTGTCAGCCAGTCACATGATCGCATAGCCAAAGAATGGGCTATGTGATCATGTGATAGCCAACCAAAGGCTACCACATGTCTGCCAGTGGGCCCAAAGTGAACAAACCGTTGGCACCACATCAGACGATGGGTGCATGATCGCATGGGTAAAGAATATTCCATGTGATCATACGCCGACTGTAGATCTTTGATCATCAACACAAGCCCCACTGAGACACTGCCACATCATCACACGGACCAGCAGGAAGTCACCACATCACCACCCGCCAGCCAATCAGGAACGCCCATGTGCTGGAAACACTGGCCCCACCAACTAACTGCCAAGCATTCAGCGACTACACGACTAACTGTTCACCAAGTCACTGAATGCTAAGGGGATAACCGCCAGAAACCAGTGAATGGGAGATAACCACAAGTCACCAAGTTGCGGAATGGAGATGTAACCGCTGGCCAAGATGAACAACAGGAAGAATCGGACCCACACGGACAGGTGGCAAGTGGTCGCATGATCGCATGTCAAAGAAGTCTGACATGCGGCCATGCGACAGCCTATTAGAGAAGAGCCTTTGAAAACTTGGGCCCACCTGTCATCGTACTTGCACAGTTGAGGGAACATAGCAAACAAGGAACTAGTGCAAGGTCGAAAACACACAATGTTTTCGACACGGAGAGAGACTGAAAACACATAGAGTTTTCGATGCCAAAGGATAAGTGGACAAAAGAAGGAAGCACAGGGGGTCAAAAACAACACAGGTTGTCAGTAAAAGATCGAAAACATCATGAAATTTTGAAAACACTGTGGGTTTTCGACACTGTGGCAGATTTTAAAAAAATTTCCCGCAGACCTTGAAACTCAAAAATCTTTCAGGATTTTATGATTTAGCACGTACAAATTTGACCAAAACCTAGTGAAAACATGGAGAACACGGGGCAAGACACATGAAGAACACTTGCAAGGAAAATAGGCCAATCTCATAAGATTTTTTCTATGACATAAAATTGGCCTAACAGTGGCTCTGGTTGGGGACGATGGGTAACTTGTGCCCATGCGAGAATTTAGGATTTCTAGGAGAGCAGACCACCCCACAGAACAAAATTGTAGACAACAAGGAACAAGCAGGGCAGGACCAAGCAATAGGACCAAAAACTGACAGACCAGGGCAAAATAGGGCAGGGGAAACCAACTTATATACAGAAATTTACAATATTCACAAAAGGCTCAGGGCCCCAAAACTTTTGATTAGGTCTTTCCTCTATCAAACAAGTAATTTTCATCTCCACTTAGCAAAGGAGAGCTGAAAATATATTTCTCATCCATCCTACCAAAAACACTGTGATCCACATTCAGCACATTATACAAAAAATGATCACCATACTCACCATCATCTGGCAAGATAAAGACATCAGGCTGCCACAGATGCTGACCATTTCGTGACAATAAAATGTCACACTCTTTGCTTTCACCGCCATGCTGAAAAAGGAAACACTGCAACTCAACACCATGACTGGAAGCACCAACATTCTGACCATTAGTTTGCCATGAATAATAAACAATTTCTATCTCCCTGCTCTGCAAACTAATATAAAACTTCTCAAGATAGAAATCTGGCTACATGAAAATGGTAGCAACTTGCTGATCAAAAATCACATCAGCATCTTCTAGAAAGGAACAAGCACTATCAGTCAATGACTCGTCAATCATTTGCAAATCTAAGAAAACTCCTTCAGAATTGCCGCATTCTTCAGCATTAGAATATAAAGAAGAACCACAGACATTAGGCTCTTGAAAAATTGAATCCACACTGGTACACATATCATCATACTCATCATCACTGACATTATCAAATTTACTGCAATAATGTGTACCATCCACTTGCATATCAAAAATGGGAGAAAGGACCTCGGTAGAAGTTTCACACACCATGCCATCACTCATTTTTTCTTCATCCAAAATAATATCCACTAGGCATGGGATCTCAGAAACATACTCGGGAGTACATCTTTGAAACTCTGAATCCAAAAGCTTTGAAATCTATTCACTACTTAGTAGGTACTAGACTTCACACTCAATCTCATTTGCCTCACTACAAATGCTGCAAATATCTTCCTCATCTGAGACAGGGGCTGAAAATTTTTGTGTCAAGTCATCACTGCAGGAACTCATATCTGCAGATTCATCTTCTATCTCTTGATAATCACAAGTTCCATCATCAGCACCAGAAGATTCATCACTCTTAAATGAATCCATCCATTTCTTAACTTTTTCTAATGCTTCATTTCTAATAGAGGCAGTCCAACCAACTGATTCAGGCATACTGAGCACTAAAAATATTTCAGTATACTGAAAATCTTGAAGCTCAATACCCATAAGAAGTTCATCACAAGCTATAAGAAATTTTTTATAGTATGAGTGGGATGACCCTTCTTTCCATTCCCCTATTGCACATCTTAAAATCTTTGTACAAGTCTGTTGGATTCTTTGACCTATTAGATAAATGTCTCTATCTCTATCAACATTTCTAAGGTCTGACTGATAACACCCTGACCTAGAAACATCATCCTGATCCATCAAAGCTGGAAACTCCATTTAATGTATTGACAACATAATACACTTTGTTCTTATGACAATACTTTTGTTCAAACCCATGCAACCAATGACTCTTTAAACCTCAGCATATTTCTGATACTCATTACAAAACTAAAAATTTTATCCAGAAATATGATCAACCCTCAAGATTGACTTCCCTCTTTCAATAGTGACTTGTTCACCTAATTAGGGACTGTTCTTGCTTAATGAAATAGGATTACCTAGAGACATTGTGAATGTTGCAAAATATTGATCTGAAGTCTCCTCCAAATCACTTTTCAAACCTTGGTAGAGCCACCACCTCTTTGCAAAGGAAAAATCTAAATCAGCTGAGAACCTCTTCAACTCTGAACCTTCTTCAAAACCAACAATCACAAGACAACCTCACAGGGTAACTGCTTGTCAGGACTGCAAATATATCACACTTGTTATAAAACACTGACCAAGCAGAGACAAATCAAAGCCACCACTCATAATTTAGGTGAGAAAATTTAGCAAGTGCTTGTTTGTATATCAGACTTTGTTCTAGACTCCTCCCCAGTAGAGTCACCATTTTGTTGGTGATCTTTTTCCCCAAAGGTCAGCTTGGCATCAAGATTGACAGGGCTAGTGTCACATTCATTCAACACTCCAAATCTGATAGGAAAAAGGGCCAACTGACAAGGATCAAAGAAAGATCCTTCTACACTTTGAGCTCCACATCACTCAGCTGGGTGTACCTCATCTGCACACACATATTACCTTATGTCATACTATAGGCCTATAGGTAACTGACTGTGGAATGATTTTCAAACTCTTCTAGGTATCCTGTACCTCAATGAAGCTAATATCTCATGCAATAGCCCAACTTGCATGGACTGAGTATGAAAACCAGAGACCTAACCTATCAACAAGAAAGGGAAAGGGTGGGACTGAATGGAATTGATTTGAAGATGATTGAAAGGTCCCCTGAGATGCCCTAAGTCTCTGATAGACCAGTGCCTTGTCCAATGGGCCACAGAGTCAAATACCCTACTGAAAGAGAGCTATGAAACAAGATGACAACACATTCACCCTAATCAAATCATACATTACCAAACCACCTGTGCACCCATATATGCTATCACCTATCCAAAAAAAGACCTAGGAACAGGTAATACATTAACCAACATCCACTGGAAGACAAGCATGATGCATCTTTGATACCCCAGCCCATACATATCTGAACACTAACTCTAAACCAGTTATCCCTGCGAAGACAACTCCACTTGCAAACACTTAGGCAATGCAAATAGACAAATCAAACATCCTTGATGTATGATTAATGATTCAAAATTAAAATGGAGACAATCTGATACAAGAACAAGTATGTTGCAATCTCATACATAAGACATCTGTTACAACATGTATTGTGTTCCCTGAACCAACAATGGAGAAAGAGGAACACTCTATATGCAGAGAGAAGGAGAAATCTGTAGAACAGAACCCTTCATGGAACCATAAAAGAACTCTAAACTGGAACCCTTTGCTAATCAACAAAAACAACATATATACCCATAGTTACCTTGAAATCCCACATGAGTTAGGATGCAACAAGCTAAGGGTAACCATGGTTAGAGTTTTCCATCAATTAGGCATTTCAAAATCTGATACAATTCAGAGGGAAAACACTAAGTCCTAAATGCAATTAACACTTGATCTTCAATCATGAAAGAATCTCTAAAAGGCACCGAAGATCAATCAAAATTTTGCAAAATTCAAACTGGAAGCGACCTTGCAACTGCATTTGGTACATTTCATTTATTCCCCTACGGCAAGACACTCCACTCTACAAATCATCTCACACCCTGGAGCACACTAGAGTGGTGGAGAAGATCAGTTTCACCAACTCAAGCCTCCTCTGTCATCAATTTTAGTCCTTACAGGTCATTGGAAATGTTCACAGAGATCAAATTTAAATCTGCAATGGTCACCATGCACTCGCGGGCTTTAAGTCTTTTAATCATTCACCCCAGTCGCGCAACCGCGCAGTCATGAACCTTACCGCCACAAGAATCAGGGTCCATTTATGCTTGGTCGCATGATCACATAACCCAGAAATAGGTTATGCGAACATGCGACACCCATTAACTGTAACCACCAATAAAACCACTGCCGCTACCGGAACACCAACCTGACCTTATTTGGTGAACTGGCGACTGAAGACCTTTCGCCAGATCGCACAATACTTTATGCCATCACCAAAAGACGTAGCGATCATGCGACCATTGTTCGCTGAATCGCCAAAAGAACTAGGGCATCACCAAATCTTTCCACGAATGAGCGAAAAGCCTAAAATTTATCAGCACCACCAGATCCCTTTGTCCGGACCACCAAAACCAAGACCCCACCTGGGCTCGCATTTAAAAATCCACCACCTTGCCAGCTTGGACAAATCAGAAACCGCCATGCGTCCACCTGCAACAGGAGCCAACCAAACAGCCAGATAGGCCCCAAGGACACATGGTGCCCTATCGCATGATTGCATAGCCCAAAAGTGGGCTATGCGAACATGCGACAGCCCGCGAACCTCTACCTTTCCGTGCACAACTCTGCAACCATGCAACTCCACAACCGCATCATTACCGAACAGACACTGCCACCGAGAACAAGGACATGTGTCGGTCGGTCACATGATCACATAGCTAAAGAATGGGCTATGCGATCATGCGATAGCCAACCAAAGGCTGCCACATGTTTGCCAGCGGGCCCAAAGTGAACAAACCGTCGGCACCACATCAGACGGTGGGCACATGATCGCATGGGTAAGGAATATTCCATGCGATCATATGCCGACCGTAGATCTTTGATCATCAACACAAGCCCCGCTAAGACACCACCACATCATCACATAGACCAATAGGAAGATGCCACATCACCCCCCACTAGCCAATCAGGAACGCCCATGTGCTGGAAACACCGGCCCCACCAACTAACTACCAAGCATTCAGTGACTACGCGACTAACTGTTCGCCAAGTCGCTGGATGCTAGCTGCTTAACCACCAGAATTGGGAGATTGCGCGACTGAAGAGAAATAGACCACCCGCTAGGTCACTGAATGCTAAGGGGATAACCGCCAAAAACCAGTGAATGGGAGATAACCACAAGTCACCAAGTCATGGAATGGAGACGTAACCACCGACCAAGATGAACAATAGGAAGAACCAGACCCACACGGACAGGTGGCAAGCGGTCACATGATCGCATATCAAAGAAGTCTGACATGTGGCCATACAACAGCCAATCAGACAAGAGCCTTTGAAAACCCGGGCCCACCTATCATCGTACTTGCGTAGTTGAGGGAACACAACAAACAAGGAACTAGTGCGAGGTTGAAAACACACAATGTTTTCGACATGGAGAGAGACCGAAACACAGAGTTTTTGATGCCAAAGGATAAGTGCACAAAAGAAGGAAGCACAGGGGGTCGAAAACAATGCAGGTTGTCAGTAAAAGATTGAAAACATCATAAAATTTCAAAAACACTATGGGTTTTCGACACTGTGGCAGATTTTAAAGAATTTTCCCGTAGACCTTGAAACTCGAAAATCTTTCAAGATTTTATAATTCAACACGTGAAAATTTGACCAGAACCTAGTGACAACATGGAGAACATGGGGTAGGACACATGAAGAACACTGCAAGGAAAATAGGCCAATCTCGTAATATTTTTGTTGACATAAAATTGGCCTAACACAGCTGGTGTTGCTCCTATTCAGAAAGGGAATAAATTCAACCTTGTGCAATGTCCGTAGAATGAATGGGAATGAAAATAGATGGAAGGAATTTCTTATGCTTCTGTTGTAGGAAGTCTAATGTATGCACAGACTTGCACCAGGCTAGGCATCAGTTTTGCAGTTGGAATGTTGGGAAGATATCAAATTAACCCAGGATTAGATCACTGGAAGGCTGTAAAGAAAGTGATGAGGTACTTGCAAGGAACAAAGGATTACATTCTCACATTTAGGAGAACTGATAATCTAGAGGTGATTGGCTACTTAGACTCAGATTTTGCTGGATGTGTTCATAGCAGAACGTCCACTTTTGGTTATTTGTTCCTATTATCTAGAGGAGCAATATCATGGAAAAGTGCGAAGCAACCTATCACTTCTTCATCCACTATGGAAGATGAATTTGTGGCATGGTTTGAAGCCACAGTTCATGGATCCTGGTTGCAGAATTTTATCTTAGGACTTGGGGTTGTCAACTCTATTTCCAAGCCGCTAATAATTTATTGTGATAACTCTGCATCTATATTTTTATCTAAGAACGATAGGTATTCTAATGGTGCTAAACACATGGAATTGAAATACTTTTCCCCTAAGGATGAATTTTAGAAACAACAAGGGTCAATTGAACATATAAGCACATTGCTTATTGTTGCAGATCCATTGACAAAAGGATTACCACCAAAAATATTTAAGGAACATGCCAATAGAATGGGTATTGAATGTAGCACATAACAGTTGTTACATTTATGTAATGGGATTACATTATGTTATTGCCACTCTAAGATCTTTCTAACTTGGTGTTTCTGACTGACAAATTCTATTTTAAATGTGTGCGTACATGTATGAGAATGAGTGTACGATGATAGGAATAGTTTGTTCTTTGACAAGAGACATTGTTGTTGGACCTTATGAATACATTTCTTATTTATAGACTAAATTAAACAGGTTACTAGCATTGTGGTACATGGAAGGGACTATGTTTCTTTATTAACATAGAACTACCATGACCTGCATTAGTGGGTTGTTAAATTATAGTATTATGATGATGAACTGAAAGTTAAGATGGATATGATTTATAGCGCGCCTAATGATTACCTTATCAAACTCTAACGTTAAGTTATCATATGTGCCAAGTGGGAGAATGTAAGATTTATTTATTTTTTAATTAATTTTAATGGCCCACATGAAGAGGCACATGTGATAGGCAGTTACGGTTTTATAAAAGGTATCTCAAATCTTTCGTCTATTTTATTGATCAATTAGAAGAGTAGTTTTCAAGACTCTTGCTTTGATGGACAAGTGGAGTATAACTGTTTTGGGAAAACCGGTCCTATCTCCACCTGTAAATGATCTTTCAAAATACCATCATATTAAGTCTGAAAAGAATTTATCCGTAAAGGGGTAAGAGAGAGAAACTGATTTTAATCTCATTCAAGATTCTGGGAGTAATTATGTTTTTCATCTCATCCAAGTATCTGGCAGTAATTAAAGTTTACTGCACTCATCACTTCCAAATTTTTGCACAAATGGATCCACGTAAGTAATGTTTTCATGATTATTTAATTTTCGCATTATGATATATATGTGAAGATTATGATAGTTCTAGGTCTCAAGATTATAGAAAATATAAATTACATAATGTTAATTTAATATTTTATTTACATGTGGTATCAGAGCCAGGTTAAGAACTTTCATGTTTTTCCATTATGTTTAATAATGTTTTATCTATTTTATTGGATCAAATTTATTTTGTGTGCTATAAACACAAAACCATGATCTGGTATAATACATGGTTGCCACATAATAAATTTGTTGTATTGATTAATGTATTGATTAATTGTATTTGTTAATTTAATGTATATGTCAGGTCATTATATTGATTTGAGGTCTATATTATGATACAGCTCGGTAGCCACCAAAGTGGTCCAACCGGAATGATATGTAGATATCAAGTCAAATTATTGAAGTTTAATACTTTTTTCCGAGTGTTAAAAAAATAAATAATGACTTTGCAAATCGAAATTATTTAATCACTAAAATACTAGGTTGGCCCAAAGGTGCACCATTTTTTGAGATTAATTAATTGGAATGGGATGATTAATGGATATTCATGATTAAAGGTTAGTACGGATACCCAAAGGTAACATACTTACTTAGTTGTGAATATTTTATCAATTAGTCCTATTAGGTGAAAGGGAATCACCCTAATTGTTAATAGTTTACCATAAGATTAGCCCAAAGGTAGATCACGGTAATACTATTTATTATTGAACCATGTATTTTTATATTGGTTATTTACTTATAACTGTTAATATTAATGTTGTGAACATGAATTTATGGTTGCAGTGTCAGTTCCTATTTCGCTACATTCACATACCTCTTCTATTCTGATCTTCAATGGAATAAATTTCTCAGATTGGAAAGAACGGGTTTAGTTTCACCTTGGTGTTCTGGATCTTGATAAAGCTCTTGAAACTTAGAAATCAACTGCTCTTACTCATAAAAGTAGTATGGAAGAAAAGACTATATTCCAAGCATGGGAAAGATCAGACAGACTGAGCCTTAAGTTTATGCGGATGACTTGTAGCAAACAACATCAAGTCAAATCTTCCTGAAACTGATAATGCTAAAGAATTTTTGAAATCTATGGGAGAGCGTTTATGAACTGCTAACAAGTAGCTTGCTAGAACGCTAATGGCTATGCTTACCATCATGAAGTTTGATGGTACGCGTGGAATCCAAGAGCATGTCCTTGAAATAAAAATTTTTGCTTCTCAATTAAAGACTCTTGAGATGAAGGTGGATGAGTTCTTTCTCGTGCAATTTATTTTGAACTCCTTGCCTCCTCAGTATGGGTTGTTTCAGATTCACTATAACACTATTAAGGATAAGTGGAATGTGAATGAGTTGGCCAGTATGCTTAGTCAAGAAGAGGCAAGACTTAAGCAACATGGATAACATTCAGTTCATCTCACAACTCAAGGAGCTGAAAGGAAGGAGAAAAATCCTAGAAAGGACATGAAGAAAGTACTGTCTATGGCGTATGAGCCTAATCGTGGTTCTACGACTTATAGGAAGGAAAAGAACAGTGATAATTGTCACTTCTATAAAAAATCAAGACACTATCAGAAAGACTTAAAAAATGTAAGGAATGGTTTGAAAAGAAAGGTATGAATTTCATTTATGTTTGTTTCGAATCAAACCTACCTAAAGTTCCTTCTAATACTTGGTGGATCAACTCTGGGCCTACTACTCATGTTTCAACTATGATGCAGTGATTCCTTACAACCCAGACCATAAATCCAAAGGAAAATTTTTTGTTCATGGGAAATCGGGTTAAAGCTCCAGTTGAAGCTATTGGGACTTATCATTTATTTCTATATTCTGGTTATCAGTTGGATTTGTTTCAGACTCTTTATGTTCCTTCTATTTCTAGGAATTTAATTTCCTTGTCTAAACTTGATGTTGATGGTTACTCTTTTCAATTTGGGAATAAAAATTTCAGTTTGTTTAAGAGTACCTCTTTTGTTGGTTCAGGTATTCTTGGTGATGGTTTGTACAAATTAAAACTTGATAATCCATTTTTTGAAACTATTCTTATCCTACATCATAATATTGGTACTAAACGTAGTCTCATGAATGAAAATTCCTCATACTTGTAGCATAAAAGGCTGGGACATATTTCCATAGAATGGTTACTGAGATTAGTAAAAGATGGGATTCTCTTGAACCTAGATTTTTTTGATCTTGGTGTATGTGTGGATTGTATTAAGGGAAAACAAACCAAACACACCAAGAAGGGTGCCACAAGAAGTACAAAGCTTCTTGAGATTATTCATACAGACATTTGTTGGCCTTTTGACAATCCATCTTTTGGTGGAGAAAATTATTTTATCACCTTTATAGATGATTTCTCACGTTATAGTTATGTCTATTTGCTGCATGAAAATTCTCAATCAGTGGATGCCCTTGAGGTGTACATTACTGCGGTTGAAAGGCAATTAGACAGAAAGGTGAAAATCATCCAATCTGATAGAGGTGGTGAATATTATGGAAAGTATGATGAATCAAGGCAATGCCCTAGCCCATTTGCTAAACTCCTTGAAAAGCATGGCATATGTGCACAATATACTATTCCTGGAATGCCACAACATAATGGTGTAGCTGAAAGGCATAATCATACTTTAATGGATATGGTTAGGAGTATGTTAAGTAATTCTAAATTGCCTGTGTCATTGTGGATGCACGATCTTAAGACTGTTGTATACTTATTAAATCAAGTTCCTAGTAAGTTAGTTCCAAAGACACCTTTCGAACTATGGATAGGAAGGAAATTGAGTTTAAGACACCTGCATGTTTGGGGTTTTCCAGTGGAGGTTAGAGTGTATAAACTAAATGAAAAGAAATTGGATTTTAGAGCAGTTAGTGGTTACTTTATTGGTTACCCTGAAAAATCCAAAGGGTATAGGTTTTACTATCCTGATCACAATATGAGAATTGTAGAGACCAGTAATGCCAGATTTATTGAAAGTGGTGAAGTTAGTGGGAGTGATAAATCACAAAGTGTAGTTATCCAAGAAGTTAGGGTACAATCCCGATACCTATGTCTTCAAAGGAAATTGTTGTTCATGTCATTGTTGAACAACCTAACAACATTGAACAACAAATTAATGAACCACCACTCTATAATGAAACTATCATCCACGAGCCAATAGTAGAAGAACCACCAATGGTAGAAGAATCACTAGCAGTAGCATTAAAGAGATCTCAAAGGGAAAGGAGGTCTTCTATTTCTGATGACTATGTAGTTTATCTACAAGAATCTGGAACATGTAAGGATCTAGTTTCATTTTCACAAGCCATAGAGAGTAGTGATTCTACTAAATGAATTGCTGCCATGAATGATGAATTGAATTCAATGGACCAGAATGAAGTTTGGGATCTTGTTGAATTTCCTGAAGGATACAAGAAATTTGGTTGCAAATGGATCTTTAAGACCAAACATGACTCTAAGGGCAATATTGAATGACATAAAGCTAGTCTTGTGGCCAAAGGTTTCACTTAGAAAGGAGGCATAGATTATAAAGAGACTTTCTCTCCTGTATCTGTGTGTGTGAATTTTGTACCTAGCTATAGACACAACACTTTAGTAAAACATTAGAGGTTAGCAAAAAACCGAAATCATGCAATGAGATGGAAACTAAACTAACCAAGTGATTTACTGCCTTCTAGTAGGTGTGAGTATGATTCTCTTAGATCAGACTAAGACTAGTGACAATGCAACACCTAAACGAAGGATTTGAATGCAAAAAATTTAAAAACTATGAATGCAGATTAAGCTATAGTTTTGGATTTTCTATGCAATAAGATGAAAAATTGTATGAAATTGATCTAGAATGAATGAAATGGAATGCAGATTTGATCTAAGAATGCTATGAATGAGTATGAAATCTATGATATGAAACTATGCAAGAGCTAATGATCAAATATGAAAGATCTCACAAATCGCCTGTCGCCAGTGCTCAATCTTTCAATCGCCAATTCGCCAGAGTAATTCTACAAATTTGAGTGTTGATTGTGAAGAGCTGAGCCTTATTTTTATAGAAATCCAAGGCTTTGAGAATGCAAGAGAAAATCCATATATCACTCTTGATAAAGTCAGGTTGATTTTTGAGTTATCAGGAAATTAGAGATAATTAACTCACAAAAATCATGCAAAAGCATAGTTTTACTCAAAATAGAGTTTAGATCAAATTTCAACTCATCATCAGATGTTGAGTTTAATTTTAAAATTGATTGTTAATTTCTAGTTGTCTGCTTTACTGATTGTGCATGATTTATTTATAAATTAATTAAAAATAAAGTGATTTATTCTCAACTTAACTGATTTTTGAAATAAAATAATTGATTTATGGGTTAATCAATTATTAAATCAAACTTTATCCCAAAATTATATTATTAAATATTGACAATTGACATGAATTAATTAAATAAGAATTTAATCAATTAGTCATATGATTTTAGATTTATTGTCAAAATTAAATAATACAATTTAGGAATAATTTAATTAAATGTAATTAAATAATTAAGTGGCAGTATCAAATTTGATTAATTAAATATTCAGAATATTCAATTAATCAAACTTTAGGATAAATAGGATTTACAACCAGATAATAATTAAATTAAAGATAATTAGGACAAATTAGGAATATTTCTAGGAATATTCCTCGATGCAGAATTTAGGATAATCAATTAGGATTCGATAATGTGCAGATGTGCCTTAGGTTAGGACTTTGATGTCGATTTCATTCGAATTGAAGATGTAGGAGGTTAATGAACCTATAGCCCATTTTTGGGGTATTACATTTTTCCCATCTTTGAATCACCGTGCAAAGCGCAGTGGTTCAAATATAGTCTGTGTATGATAAAGATGTATGAAATTGATTTGGAAGATATGAAAGATTAATCGATTCTGAGATAGAAATTGATTGAATGATTGGAAAAAGGAGATACCGACCCAGGTCTAGGATGACTAGGAATCATGATGATGCTATCTATATCAACAATGAACAGGTAATTTTGAAAAAGTGTCAAAATTCCTGATTTTGAACCTTATGATTGCGAAGAAGTGAGTGACTGATTCCAAACCTCAATGTCCTTGTATGAATCATATTGGTATCACATCCTAAACCCATCAATTATGAAGAAATAAGGAAACAACACTAATGAACTGATGGTTATGAAAAGCTGATACAGTTTACAAGATAGATTTAGGATACAAGATTGATATGGATCTCGATGAATCTGATATGCCCCAAGAGATGATATGGTTTTCCCCAAGCGATGAGGTCTTTTGATGAATCAATAACTAGACGTGGTTGTTGTCTTGATTACTGAGGAAAGATTTGATTACAAATTTAGATTTACAAACTTGAATGATGTGCAATACCATGCCACCTTCAGGATTAAAATTGAAATCTAACAAGAAAAGTCAGAGTTATAGTTTAGAAGCATGTTAATTGATTTGAGAATTGGTTATACACATTCGAGAATGCATTCTACATCATTTAGAGGTCCTGAAGACCAAGTTTGACTAGGTTAAACCATGAGTTGACCATAGTTGACCAAGTTGAAATTTTGATAGTTTGATGTAAGATAATTAGTTAAGTTGAATTCTGGATTCGTTTGATGATTGAAGGTCGATTATGCAAGTAGTCAGACATCCTGGGTTTGAAAATTTTCAATTACGATTTTGACATAGTAAACAATCTTGGATTTCAATTTTGATCCCGAAAATGAGTTCAAAATGTTGAAATTAGCCAGGGGTGCAAATTTCATGAAAAATGGAGCACTTTTGAAACTGAGGTCAGAAGCTATATAAAGGCTAGAAGGGTCATTTTCAATTCATTTTCACCATTGACTTTTGAAAACCTTGTGGAGCCCTCTGAGCAAGAAAATGACAAAAATGAAGGTACCTGTGTCTTCTCACCATTTTGAGTGCAACCAGAGGCATTAGAGACCTCAACAGTATGGACATCCGGTAGGTAGACCTCTGTGCCTCTCTAAAAATTCAAATTTTCTTTGTTTATAGCACTTTTAGCATATTTTTCGTACGTTTTCAATTTTGAATTTTTGCATGCACGGAAAATCATACGACTGTCCTTCTGGGTTCATATGACTTTTCAATTCTAGTTAGGTTGTCGTACCATTATCCACCAAGACTCGTATGAGAGGGACCCAAGAGTCATATGACATTTCATTGGGTCCCTCATAACTCATACGAGGAGATATACAGTGTCGTATCATCATTGTTTGTCGTATGGTAACTAGTCAAAACTCGTATGATTTTTACTGCCAGTTTACTTTGTCATTTGGAAAATAGTGAGCCCAAAACTTATTTCTAGGTCAAATTTTTAAATTTTCTGATCTTTTAGCCTAACTACTAAGTCCTTGATCTACCTTCTGAAATAGTAAATTGTTTAATTCCTGTATTTGTAGCCTATTTTTCAACCAAAGTACTGATAGGATTCCTTGTTTATGTGCTGTGTAGGTCACATATCCTGATGTTCATGTACGCATCTCACATCCAGCCACTAAGAGACTTTGTGTTTCCTTGCTTGATCCTATGAGAGTTCATCTTGCTTCATGCGGATTTGAGTATCTGATCCATTTACCTGAGATTAGGGTAAATCATGGACTCTTGACTGCGTTGATAGAGAGGTTTCATTCTGAGACCCAGACATTCCACCTATCAACTGGGGAGATCACTGTGACACTAGAGGATGTATACCATATACTACGCATTCCCTTCCATTTAGGTTAGCGTCCAGCTTATGTGAGTTCGTGGAACTCTGGGTTACTAGCATTTAGATGTCTTTTCAGAGATGATACACAGCTAACTAGTTCTATTTCCTGGGAGACCTTAGTACAATGGTATGGTCAAACACATAGATTAGAGTGCATCCTTGTTGGGATGATAGGAGGTATTATCATGTCCGACCATCAGTAGAATGGTCTATTGATGGGTTGGGCACTGATTGTAGCATGTCTGATGGTGACTCCTTTTGAGTTAGCTTGGGCTCAGTGTTTATTAGCCCATATGTTCTCTGAGATGCACGAGGTAGTGTATCAGGAGAGAAAGACTTTTGCTGATGGTGCTCTAGTTTTACAGATCTGGGCATGGGAGCATATCCTAGTTTTGAGACCAGTGTGTCAATCACAGCGATAGCCACAGGAGCTTGTGATTTATATTTATGCTAGATATGTCATACAGGGTCGCATGGGTCATGTAGAGTACTGGAGATGGTGCCTTGATGACATGACATTTGTATGATGGAGGCCCTATGCAGATATTGAGCCTTGGCCTACTACACGAGAGCATTTTAGTTTCTTCTTCCAGAGTCATGTGTTGATAGGATGATCGTCCTCTATACTGGAGATATTTCTCATTACCAGGGTGTGGTGATAGTATGGACGAGTGCAGGATGCACCTCAGGATTATGCCACTTATGCTCGGATAGCCCGTGAGCTCAGACTTGGATGGACCCCGAGGCTTTCTTATGCCTTGTGTTCATAGGAGTACAGTGGTATTATTGGTAGAGACTGGGAGTACAGACCACAGGTTGTTGATGCCAGAGTGATAGATGGTTTTATCGCATGGCTCATTGATCACTCGGTCTATAGATTCTCTAACCCCACAGAGTTGATACCTTCCATGGAGGAGGCGGTGGATGTTACTAGAGCTCTGATGAGATAGGGTCTAAGACCAACACAGGTTCCAATTATGTACCCCACACCTCCAAGACTGAGAGCGATGGCTTCCCCATAGAGGCCATTAGGATAGATGAGGCCCCCTCATCCCACTAGTTCGATAGTAGGTAGGCCTACAAGTTCATAGAGATGGACGAGGGGAGAGGGTGGTACATTAGGTAGCATTGGTACTTCTAAGGAGGTACTTATAGCAGAGCATGTTGTAGGTGATGATTCTGATCCCTTACAAGAGGATATCGGCTTTGATCTTGGTGCAGAGGTTAGATGTCGTAAGGCATAGGGAACAGAGACCACAGAGAATCTTGCTATAGATACTGATATGCTGGCGGCAAATGCTAATCCTAGTGTTCCACTGACTACACAGGAGATTGTGAGGAGACTCAGATTATAGGTCAGGGACCTGAAGGTGCATAGTGCTCGCTGGGAGGAGAGGTTTCTAGAGGCAGATAGATAGTGCACTGAGCTTCAGGGTGAGGTTCAAAGATTACAGGCAGAGGTTATTCATCAGACCTCTAGATCTTCCTATTATGTTTTTTCATACTATGCTATGGTACCACTTGCTCAGAGATTTCCTTCATATTCTTAGTATATGCTAGCATCAGAGGGAGTGAGAGCACCTAGAGCTGAGGCAATACTAGATGCACCACCACCACCTCCACTAGACGGAGAGGATTACGCCGACAGCTGATCTGCCATGATATTCTAATATTTTTGTTTCTCTTTTGATATTGATACTATTCTAACTTATGATAGCTCACATGAGCCCATTCTTTTGTACATTGTGCCAGTAGTGCACCCCTGACTATTTCAATTTTGATGATATATATATGAGATCGAGACTTTTGGTTGTGACTTCATTTATACTTGTCATGTTTTTGATGTATGATGATATCATGTGATGCTTATGCTATGAGTAGAGTAGAATGTATGTATGGATTCATGTAATGCAATGATTTCTTTCAAATATATGAATGTGATGCAAGTGAACTTGATTATGCAAATTGTATGTATGGAAATGTATGTAATGCAATAGATGGAATGAATGATTATGAATATGTAATGAAATACAATGATACACATAATATGTTTTGCAGGTATTGATGAAGACAAGTACTCAGTCTTATGTCAAAAAGGATGTTTAACCCAGGATTATGACAACTTGCATTTCTGTGAGAAGACCTTCGTATGAGATTCAACTCTTCATTTTCAGTTTAAGTATAGTTTTTAGAAGGATTGTTTGAAGATTTTCAAGCAATTTGTGAGATCATGCAAAGTGTAAAATGGCATGCAATAATAAAATGCAACCTAAGACCTAGGACCTACTCACTAATCATGTGTCGGTCATTTGTCATCATTGAGTTTTTTGGTAACCAGACAAACCAATACAATGCCCACTAGTTATGAAACCATAGACATATGAATATTGATTTGTATGCACAAGAATCAATACAACACCCACTGGTGAGGCAACCATGGACATATGAATATTGATTTTATTTTCAAAATGTCGAATTAGATATAAGCACCAAGGCACAAATGCCAGGATGACCTGAATATCATGTCTATTTTGATATAGCAATTTGTATAAGCATTAGAACATAAACGTCATCATGACCTGAATATGCCTTGTATTACAAACACATCAAATAGTCAAGAGATCCTTCTAAATCCAATGTGAATTACTCATAGTGACCCTTTATCGTTCACATCCTTAGGTAAGATCGCGTTTAACAGTAGGAGTAAGGAATCACTCAAAAAAAGACAATATTTAGATCAAACTTCCTTGAATTTTTCAGGTATCAATGGTCAAGGTACGCATGGCCATCCAATACGAGATAGAGGCTCTTACAGACAGACACCATTTCAATCCAAAATTTCCAAAGTTGTTAGATTTTCACATACAAGCAAAAGACAAAGAAAAGATTATGCCCCCAGTCGTCACTCTCTAAATCCTATAAAGGACATCATCGAAGAGCTCGAAGGGACACAATATGCAAAAATCTTAATGCGAATCAATAAGCATACAAGGAGATAAAAGCATGTAAAAGCATAGATTGTTTTCAATTTGTGTTGATGTTTGATTGCATTGTTGTAGATGCAAAATCCTTTCTAGAGATGAGATAGACTGACTGACTCAAATGAAGCTTCAAAGGACTCTGACTGGAAATGACACATCTAAGGTATACTGAGGATTTTAGGATATGACTTTGATTGGCCCCAAGTTTGAAACATTGATAGGATACAGATGCTTGAGCTAATTGTTGTACAAACTAACTTATTGAAAATAGGAATGCAGAAACAAATCAAGAGATATGTACAAACTAAAGTAGGACTGAAAGCTGGGAAAAACCAAGATTGTGCTGATAGATGGAGTGTTTTGAAAAAGTGGCACTTGTTTGCCGGGTTTTCACCATCTTGGCAAAGATTCTATTTTTGCTACCAAGGCGCCTGTTTCCAAGTTTTCACCAAGGCACTTTTTCTTTTTCTCTTTTTTTTTTTTTTGTATTTTTCATTTTTTCAATTTTTTTCTACTTTTGATATTTTTTTGATTTTTTCATGAATCATCAAGGTACCCATTGCTAGGTTTTCACCAAGATGCTCATTTTTTCAGGACTTTTTCAAATTTTTAAGATTTTTTCAAGACATTTTATCATAGACTGAATGCCTTAGGCATAGAATTTCTTCAAATGGAGAATGTTGATTGGTTCTCGGAGCTGTTCTCCTTCAATCGTTGAGAGTTGATAAGCACCAGAGCCAAAAGTAGTAATGATAACAAAGGGACCTAGCCAGTTGGGTTCAAACTTCCCCTTGCGTTCTCGATGTGATTGATTTTTAGGATTCTCTCTCAAGACCAGATTGCCAACCTGAAATTCTCTGTGTCTGACTTTCTTTTTGTAGCCTCTAGACATTCTCTTCTGATATACTCTGAGATGATCATAAGCTGCTTGTTTGCACTCATCTAGTAGTTCAAGTTCTTGCAACCTAGACACTCTATAGTCATCATTAGTTACTAGACCATGCATTCTGATTCTTAGTGATGGGATTTCAACCTCAATAGGTAGTACCACTTCAGACCCATAAACTAAAGCGAATGGTGTAGCCCCAGTGGGCATTCTGATACTTGTTCTGTAGGCCCAAAGAGCTAGATTGATCATGAGATGCCAGTCTCTTCCTATTTTATTAACTATTTGGTGCAAGATTTTCAATAGATTCTTGTTAGAAGCCTCTGCTTGTCCATTCCCTTGAGGGTAATAGATAGATGACCAATGTTGTGTTATCTTGAATTTGGCACATAGATCATCTAAGTCTTTGTTCTTAAATTGTCCACCATTATTTGTGATTATAGAATGTGGAATACCATACCAACATATGATGTAGTCCAAGATGAACATAGATATTTGTTTTTGAGTCACTTGAGTCAAAGGGACTGCTTCTACCCATTTTGTAAAATAATATGTAGCTGTGATTATATGGGTTTGTCCATTAGAAGAATGAGGATGTATGGCTCCTATAAGATCAAATTCCCATTTGTGAAAATGCCATTGTGTAGTAAAGGGAATTAGATCTCTCCCTGGAGAATGAATTAAGTTACCATGTACTTGGCACTTTTGACAATTCTTAGCAAACTTGGTAGACTCTTTCTCCATTTTTGGCCAATAGTACTTAGCCCTAATAATTTTTTGAGCTAGTGTTAAACCATTCAAGTGTGACCCACAAATACCATCATGGACTTCCTCTAACATGCATTGAGACTCTTCCCATTCTAAACATCTAAATAGCATACCATCTAGACCTCATTTGTATAGATCATGACCAATGATGACATATTGAGAGGCATTTCGGATAAGGTATCTCTTTTCATGGCGGTTAAAGATATTGGGAATGATTTGGTCTTTGAGATAGGTGTTGTCATATTTTTGCACATTTTGGAAACCTAATTACTAGATGAGCTATATCCCCTAGTTTGTGTTATTAAGTGATCTTGCTTAAGATTTGTGTTCATTTCCATTGCAAAGTACATGAAAAGAAAGGAAGTATTACTGCATCTAAGATTACATGTCATATCCTGAATATGTTGTACAAAAAGAAGAAAAGAACTAAAAGGAACATCTATCTGAGCTCACACATGCCATGAGCATAGCAAATGAAAAAAATGCATAAATGAGTGCAGGTATACATAAATTAATGGAGCTAGATGTAGGGGTACCAGACATTGCCTAGTACGAGTTGATCTTCTATGTGCCTGGTGTGCTCCTGTGATCCTGAACCTGTAGAGAGAGAAAATAGTGGGTTAGATCCAATGGATCTAAGCAATGAATGACACCACAACATCTATGAACATGCATACATGCACTCAATCATGCACCTCTGTCATAGGCTGTGCTCAGGGCATGTGCATCAAGGAGCCTCTGGAAATGAAAGAAATACCATTGTTTGTTTTTACTAATGTGTTTGTTCCATATGCAAATGAATGACCTTGACCTGTGATGTAGTTGATGCTAGGAAAACCTCTTTTCCCTAGCAATGGATGCATCATAGGCTAGGAACACCCATGATCAACAGTGACATTCAGGGCATGAACCAGTTCCAAGAGGCATTCTCAACATATTAAGATGGCATGAATTATGGTCAGAACAGAGCACTGGCAGTTTCAGAGGATATACTTCATCAGAATGATAGAAATCTACATGGCATCAAGTTGAACAGAGCTAATGATAGAGTACACAGATCTATGAAAGAGATAGAGGCACTTTGCTGCATAGGTGTTCACATGACATTCATCATCGACAAGATAAAGGTACATAAAAATCCACATGTCCAAAGAAGGTATAACACATGGTGTTTCAAGTTAAAATTCAATGCATGTGTACTTCAACTACATTTAATACTTTAAGTGCTATAGCATTAATATGATAAAATCTGCATTATGAATACAAAAGAGCTCCAGTTGATTAACCAGTACAATATGGCATATCATCATATGAAATTATGCATGGGCCTCAAGGAATAGAAATGAGGAAAATTGTGATAGGTTGAGATGGTATCATTTCACAAGACGCCCTGACAACTTGTGTAAATTAGTGAGCATGGTATCAATATGTATGAACAGTGAATGTAATACTTCAAGATGCAATGAGAAAACAATGGCAAGCCCTTGAAACAGAGAGACACAATGGAACAGTGAATAAGCACCGTGCCCTGGTAATTTACAATTCATGGATGCCGAATCAAGTGGAAAATACAATAACCATCAAACAAAATCTTAGTGGCATCATGTCATGTCGTGCCCTAATGGCCCTTCAAATTAAAATAGTTGCAATGCTACTGCAATACATGTGGTAATGAATACATATGATGCCCTAGCCTTAGTTATTAGGCTATGTAATGCAACAGGGAACAATTCAAATATCAACAATGTAAGGAACATAAAATTCAAAGCAAAAACCAGTACCCTCGAAGACAAGTCTCTAGCTCGTGTCATGCCATCAATGCTTCAACAGTACTAAAACAACATGGTTTGAGACACAAGCATCATCAACAAAATGCAACAACAATATGATGCCCTAGCTCATTGAGCTTGCGGGCTAGAGCATATAATCAATAGTAGGAAGTATCAGGGCCATAGCAATACAACAAAGCCATCAATGTGCAAAGCAAACCATGAATCAAATGCAAAGGTATAGTGCCATATTGTCTTCCCCTAGCAATCTAAACAAACAAGATGAACAGTGAACACATGCCCTAGTTCTTGGGCTGTAAATAGAGGAAGGACAAAAACATGCAATAAACACAGTGCCCTCCCAAATGCAATAACAGAGAGATTCATACATAGCAGTGCCATGAGATGTAGATAAATAAAATGCAATGATGCTCTCAAAGCAAATGGAAATAGAGCTCAAATACCACTACTATCAAAATGTAATGAGTGATGAATCAGACAAGCCTACCTCAAGATAGATGTTTCCAAATCGAGATGTTGTTTCTAATTTTAGAATAGAAGTTGCCATCGAAGAACTACCAGAGAGTTTAGAATGTTGCTAGGTGCCGAATGGGGACGGCAATTGACAGAGGATGCTCATTTTTGAATGAGGGTTTCAATAGTAACATGTTTTTCTTCTTGTCTCCCCTTTTAGGGTTGAGGATTATTTACTCTCCTTTGATAAATATTTCACGGGCATAGGTTATGTTTATATAAAGATATTAATATAGTTATCTCTTTTAGAGGTAATTATATTAATTATTTTGATACCATAGGTGTCCCAACATGGTAATCAATTTTTGACTTAGGAGATGTATCATTGAAACCATATATTTTGACTTGGGGGGCTATCTTTGTAGGATGCAATTATGCATCAAATGGATGTATAAAATTGTAAGCATTTCAAATATGTTTTCCCCTTTTATTTAGGGTTGAGAACTATTTGTTAATGTATTTAGGGTCCATCTTTTGGCATAGTGAGTGGGATATGTTTTTATTGTAAAAGTCATTGCTCTTATTCATTGTATGATATTGACAGGTGGTGTTTTTATAAATCACTATCAGATTATCAGTTATAGACATGAATTAGTGGGTTTGTAGTGTTCCCTTTGACTACCTATTTTTAGGGACCCCACTTTTCCATCCCCCTAGTTTCTCAGGAATTGGGCATCTGAATTTCAGAGTGGCATGGTCATGGTCCTAGTGGCAGAATTTTCTAATTTTGGTGAAGTAGTGGACTTCAATGTAGATTCTACATATTTTCTATATATGCCTCTCACCTTTGGTGATTGAGGCGAGTTCTTATTTCCCTCATTCTCACGAGGTGAATGTTGTAGCTCTTGGAGAAGAAAATTAATGTTTTGACTCCTTTTATTCCAGTTAATAGCAATTGTCCTTCTTTTTCTACAGCTTTGTGAGTTGATTTAATGGATTTGATGTCATGTATTGTGATTGAAATTTGATCCTTTACTTGATATTTAGTTCATTTTGATGTTTACAAGTACTAATTTTTCTTAAAGTTTCAATCTGTGTGCATTTATATGTGTTTGAGTTGTGGAATCTATTTTCCCTTCTCATGTACAACCAGCTCCTAATTTTTTTCTAAGGGAAGAATCAGATTTGGGAAGAGTTGTGATGTTCAAGTTATATGCTAGATTACATTGTGAGTCTATTTTCAGTTTGTGGATCTATCCAGTTTGGTGAATCACCTAAGTTAAATTTCAGTTATTTCAATTTCATGCAATCTCTCTCCCTTTCCCTTCAAGTTTAGTTCAGTTCAGGTGATACAAATGGGGAAGTCGGCCCTTAATCCAGAGGTTTATTCTTAGTGAAGTAGTCCCACATCCTGAGAGTATTCCCATATTTCACGGGATTGCTAGGTTTCATACTTAGCCATCACGAGTGCAATCTCTAGTGACAACAATAGGAGAATAGGTTTTTATATCTGGATGAATCATGAACTACAACAGTGAAAATCATGTGGGTTTCAAGGGAATCATATGCAGGATAAGATAGTGCTTCCACCAAGAACTCATAGTGTAGCTCATGTTCAGGCTGCTATAATAAAGTTGATAGTGTCGCCATTACATCGGTGGCCTTGTTCTTTGTTCTAGGTATTTGTTCAAATGTGATAGATATGAAGTATTTCTTTAGATCATCTACCATTCTGTTGTATGGAACAAGCTTTTCATCTTTCATTTGGTACACATCATTGACTTGATGAATAACTAGTTGTGAGTCTCCATGAATGTGTAACTCTGTCACTCTCCACTCAATTGCTATTTTCATACCATTTAAAAGGGCTTCTTATTCAGCAATATTGTTTGTGCAAGGAAACTTGATGCGAAATTCTTTTTGGATTGAGTATCCTTGAGGAGTTATGAACAATATACCTACTTCAGATCTATTTTGTGTACAGGAGCCATCAAAGAATAACTGTCATTCTCTAGAAGAAAGATTCATGATAGAGGAATCTAAAAATTCCATTTGCATAGGAGTATCATCAAACAAAGGTGCATCTGCTAATTGATTAGCAATTACCTTTCCTTTGATAGCTTTTCTTTCAACATATTCAATGTCAAATTCACTTAAGAGCATGACCCATTTGGCTAATCTACCCATGAGGGCAGCTTTGCTCAATAAGTATTTCAATGGATCTATCTTAGCTACCAATTGAGTGGTATCAACTAACATGTAGTGTCTTAGTTTTTGTGATGCAAAGATCACAACTAGACAAGCTTTCTCAATCATTGAATAGTTCTTCTCGTATGGAACCAATGTTCTACTGATATAGTATACAACTCTTTCTTTCTTGTTCTCATCATGTTGTGCTAGCAATACCCCCAGTGATGTATCTGTGGTAGAGACATATAAGATCAATGGATTCCCCTGTATAGAAGGCATCAAGATAGGAGGATTTGATAGATATTTCTTGATATGGTTAAAGTTGTTCTCACATTCTTCATTCCATGCAAAAGTCACACCTTTATGTAAAGTTTTTGTAAAAGGTTGCAAGATATCCACTAGCTATGATATGAAATGCCTGATAGATTGTACTCTCCCTTGTAATGTTCTCATTTAACTAATGTTCTTTGGGAGTTGCATCTCCATTATAGCCTTTACTTTAGCTGGATCAACTTCAATGCCCTTTTTTGAAACTATGTATCCTAAGAGCTTTCCAGAAGTGACACCAAAAGCACACTTCTTAGGATTTAGTCTAAGACTAAATTTTTCCATTCTGTCTAGTATCTTGCTCAAGTCATTTAGGTGTTCAGCTCTAATCATAGATTTTGCTAAAGTATCATCAACATAATCTTCCATAGTCCTATGCATCATGTCATGAAAAATAGAAGTCATAGCTCTCTGATATGTAGCACCAGCATTTTTAAGCCCAAATGGCATGACATTCCAACAAAAGGTACCCCATGCACATGTGAAAGCAGTTTTCTCTTGATCTTCTAGAGCAATTTTTATTTGATTATATCCAGAAAAACCATCCATTAAAGAATACATCTCAAAACCCGCAATCATGTCCACTATCATATCAATGTTAGGTAGTGGAAAATCATCCTTAGGGCATGCTTTGTTCACATCTTTGAAATATGTGCACACTCTGATAGATTTGTCTAGTTTAGAAATAGGTACAATATTAGAGATCCATTCAACATAATCAATAACATAGATGAATCTGGCTTTTAGTAGCTTCTCTAATTCAGCTTTTACCAAGAGTGAAACATGTGGATGCATCTTTCTTAATTTTTGCTTAATAGGTTTAACATTTGGAGCTATAGATAAATGGTGCATAATAAGATCAGGATCCAACCCTGGCATATTTGAGTATTTCCATGCAAAGTTGATCTTCTTTTTTGTTAAGAATGTTGTAAATTTTTGCTTCTCTTCTTCTGATAAAGATTGTGCTACATGGATCAACTATGGTTCCTCTACTATTCCCAAGTTGATAGATTGAGTGGGCTCAATTAGAACTGGAGATCTATCCTATAAATGACTCGAAAGGACATCAAATATCTCATCCTTAGGTGCCTCGGAGAGGCTTTCACCTTTGGATATGTCTTTTATTTTTACTTTTGTAGGTTCTAAGACTGCCACAAAGTGGTTTTCACTCTCAGAACTCCTTTTATTTTTATTTTTATTCTTATTCTTTTGACTAAGATATTTGATGTTCGACTCCATCATGCTGATGCTCGGTTCACTGATGGAAGTCCTCATCGGCTTGACTGCATTGAGGTAACAAGCAAGGGCATAATCATTAGGAAAGGAATAAATACCTTGGTTCAGGTTTATGGATGTTAGGTCAAGAAGGTCAAGGTGTTGGATAGTCAAAGTGGTGAAAGATTGGGAAAGAGTGTTTATGGATATGGATCTATCATCATTGTTCCTAACCTGACGCTTGAGTTCAAAGGTGATATTACAACTTAAGACATTCAATTTGTGAATAGGTTTAATGTCATTGTGGAAATCCACTTCAGCCATCGGTGGACCAGACTCGATAAGTTCATCATTTCGCACTAGACTTACGTTGGGTTTAGGTGCATATTGGTGAATAACATCAACATTTTTTTCTATAATAAGCGCATCTTCTTCTAGAATGGTTCCCCATTCATAGTCATTAGATTCTTCATCCATACCTCTAGGAAAGTTAAGAACATGAGTAAATTCAGGATGAACACCCCAAGAAGAGTTTCCCTCAGATTGTGATTTGAATTCATACTCATGGGAATCTGTCTCAAAATAACTACCACCTTCCTCTTTGTCTATTTGATTGTCTTTGAGATTAGCTGGTTCTTGTGGTGCAACTATCTCTTTCTCTATAGTAGGTTCTTGTGTTTCTACTACATTAATTCTTTTTATTGGATCATCTTCACCATCAAGGAGGTCTTTGATTTCTTTAGGAAAATGCTCATAAGGAATGATCTCATCATTGGTATGTAAATCATCACTATCAGATTGTTTAGTTATTTCTCCCTTTAGTTGATTCACTATGGAGGGCTCAATCTATTCTAATACATGTGGGGAGTTCTTACTAAGATAGAAAGGCTTCTTTGTGTATCCTAGACTTGTTGTATTCTTGTTTGCTTGGCCATGATGATCAAGAGGCAACAGAAGACCCTTACCCTATAGTCCTAGAGGTCCTTTTCCTTTATATCCCATTTTTGTGATCAATTTGTCCCTTGGGCCATATGACTTAGAAGGGTTCTTAGGAGTTTCAGCATCACATTTTTGAACAACTTGAGATTCGGATTCATCTTTATATAGCCGTGTAAGCACAACTTCATCTTCTTGAAACTCTTGTTTAGATACTTGTTCTACCACAAATTTTCCTTTATATGTTGCAAGAGGTTCTTTAGACTCTAGTTTGGATTGTTTCAGAGTTTTCCCATAAGACTTAGGTGAGATAGGGAGAGATGTCAAAGATAAGATTAGCTCTATAGTATATTCTCCCATACCATTTTCTTTGATTTTAACCTCTTTAGCAATGTCTTCCATCTGGGATGTTGAAGCAAAGTCTAGCTGCTTAGTGGAAGATTCCCTATTATTAGGAACAAGTTTATCAGCACTTTCTTTCAATGTATTACAAGTTGTATATAGATCAGTTGGAATCATCACTTCTACCCCTTCATAAGGAAATTTCAAACATTGATGATATGTAGAAGGAATAGCTTTCATCTTATGTATCCAAGGTCTCCCTAGAAGGATGTTGTAAGCCAAAGGTAGATCAAGAACTTGACATATAGTATCTCTGATGACAGGACCTGCTCTGATAGGTAAGACAATAGTTCCCTTAGAAGATCTTTCTTTCTCATCATATGCTTTGATAGTTATCTTCTTTCTAGGATCAATGGCCATTTTTGAAAATCCCAATTGTGTAATCAAGATGAAAGAACAAATGTTTAGACCAGCGCCCCCATCTATCAACACACGTTTGACACGATGGTTTTGGATCAAGACTTCAATATGCAAGGGCTGGTTATGTGGATGACTCAAGGAGTTCTCATCTTTCTCTAAAAATGAAATATACTATGGAGATGTAAGATGACCAACCATAGACTGGAATTTGTCTAAATCAAGGTCATTAGGAAAATTGGATCCGAGCAGAGCTTTGTCTAGAATGGCTCTATGAGCTGGGGATATCCGAAGCAACTCAAACATTGAGATCTTAGCATTTGTGTGCTGGAGTTGTTGAACAATATTGTATGAAGTAGGCCTTATGTCTTTAGGATTTGAATATTTAGATGTAACCTTCTGTTTAGAAGTAGATGAAAGATTGAAAGGCACCTTAGGGACATTGGATGAATCTGGTATTTGTCCTTGTAGGTGTGCCTGAGCTTGTGATTGAGTAACTGCATTAGCTGATTGATTTTCTCTATCTCTTCTTACAATTGTGATGACATTTCAATGCTCAGATAGACATGGTTCAACCATATTGATGACAGCATTGTTTCCAGAGTATGCATAATTGACTTTAGCACCCATATTA
This sequence comes from Chamaecyparis obtusa, assembly GCA_027943335.1. NCBI lineage: Eukaryota > Viridiplantae > Streptophyta > Pinopsida > Cupressales > Cupressaceae > Chamaecyparis > Chamaecyparis obtusa. The sequence continues at coordinate 416,877 of BSBK01001881.1, read as the reverse complement.
GGCTAAGAAGAAGAATAATCTTTACCATATTTAGGAAATGGTTCTATGAATGCTGTATGATCATTATTGCTCTTATGATTGTCAATCATGATATCTCCATTATCAATTTTGTCTTGTATGATGTGATTCAAGAGGACACAGTTATTAGTCTTATGACCTTTATTGCAATGGAATTCATAGAAATCATTCTCTCTCCACCATTTTGATTTAGGTTCAGGATCAAAGACTTTCATCTTAGGCAAGTAAATGATTTTGTTTGCCAATAGAGTTTTCATGGTAGATTCGAAGGATTCTCTAAGAGGAGTGAATTTTTGATTAGGATCTGTAGCCCAAGGTTTGTAATCAAATGACTTTTTGTTGGACTCTGTTGCTTTAGCTTTGGAAGCTTTGATGGCCTAGGTACCAACAGTGAGATTGAAAGCAGGTGTCTTAGATGGGGCACAGATATTATCAACAATGCCATCTGTGACAATGCCTTTATTCTTGTTCCATTTTTTGTTCTTATCCTTAGAACCAGATCCAAATTCATACTTGTCCTTTTGAAGTGTGATGTCTCCTTTTTTCACAAGTACTTTCTCAATTTTGATCACATTATCTAGCATCTTGTCAAAAGATGTATGATTTTGCATTTGTAAAGGGTAGTTGATTTCTAGAACAAGATTGTTGATGAAGATTTCCATCTTCTTAGTTTCGGGAATGGGGTCTAGCATATAGAGAAAATTTCATCCTCCACCTCTTGAGAAATGTCAGGAATGGTTCTTCTAGATACTATTTCAGATTGCAGATGTTGATCATGGTGACCGGATGTTGAATATTGTAGGAGTATTGTTGATAGAATAGTTTGATTAACTCCTCAAAACTTTTGATAGTAGGAGGCATTCTAGAGAACCAATGAATCGCTGATCCTCCTAGAGATCAAGGGAAAAGATGCATTAAGTAGGTTGGTTCAAACATAAACTCCATAGATTGAGTACAAAATTCTCTGACATGATCTTGAGGGTTAGAGTTTCCATCATACTTATCATATTTAGGCATCTCCACTCTTTTAGGGAATGGCGGCATGTATAAGTCTTTATCAAATGGAAAAGGCCATAGAGCCTCCATGGAGAACTCCTTAGGTTCCTTTTCTTTTTCAATTCTATTAAGTTTGACTTGCATGGCATGCATCTATTTCATCATAGCCATGATGGGAGTTTCTTCCTCATGTGTAATGATATTTTCAACATTAAAGTTTGGAGGAATTTTAGCTTCTTGATGAGCTAACTCTAGAAAGTATGCTTCTCTATCTTTTTTCAAGAAATGTTTCATCATCCTTTTGAAGTTATCATCATTTTGATATTGGGCAACTTTAGAAGGTGTAGGCTCTTGATCCATACCTTGTTGAGATTGATGTCCTTGGGACCCATGATGTGTCCCTATGTGAGACATGTTAGGATTTTTAGGGCTCCCTAGATTAGATCAAGGTGGATTTTGTTGATTACCTCTGTGAGTTGCTAGAGGGGTATGTAACCAGTTTTCAATCAAAAATTACAAAGACCGTCATCTTTGTAAAGACCAGAATTGTAGAGTTGTTCAAGATTTGGGGCCTGGAGAGTATTTAGAGGTATTGTATGGGATACCTCTCCATATTTCTTGTGTGATGAAGCTCTATTTTCCACCATTAACCTTGGGTGAAGCAAAAGAATAAGATGAAGACAACTGAAGAATGAATTGATTCAAGAAGATCGAATGACGCAACCTTGTCAAGATTGAAGTGATTAAAGATTAGATTGGATGTAAATGAAGGATATTGTGCCATAGTAGTGTGGGTAGATGCCCAACAGATGGTGGGCACGAGCTCACAACACTTAGCCATTTAGTAAAAAGATCAAAATTGAAGGTAATGTTGACAAGGTTTTGACACAAGATGAAAAAGACTCAAATCGATAAATCAGAAGGCAAAATTAGACTCAAAGGCTCACTTGAGGAAAATGAATGAATTTGTTCAAGTTTTTGCTCTGTTCCTGACACAGTGATTTGTTCAACAGATTCTGGAAATGGTCTGTAAAAATTGGGTCTCGAACAATTTTGACAACTTTATGGCAATGAAATTTCTCAAATGACTTTCTGCAAGATCGTACGATAGTGGGTATGCTATGAAATGATAGTTGACAAACTTGTACAAAAATTGCAAAGCTCGCACGATAGTTGATAGCAGGATTTTGACTTTTTACTTTTGACTGGTGTAAAAACTTGTACGAAACTATAAAAGCTTTCATACAACAATATAGGGGTTCTGAAATGACAATATGCCAAAACTTGTATGACTTTCTAACCTAATGGGATGACTTTTGACTCCAGAAAGGATTTTTACTTCAGATTTTGCAAATTTTTGGTTTTCAATTTCAAATTGTTCACAAATTTTTCTGTCCAAGTTTGAAGATTATTCTGAGATTGTTCATTTTTAGTAACCAAATAGATAAACAAGCATGCAAAATAGCAAGCAAGTGATTCCAAGCACATCTAAAAACAATGAACAGGGGACAAAGCAATGCTACACATGAACAATCAAGTGATTGAATGTACTAATCCCTAGGAGTGCTAATTGTGTATGTTCCAAAAAAATTTCAATAACACACATATTCCTAGAAAAATGAAAATTTGGTCTCACTAGGGTTTGTAGTAATGGTTTGACTCTGCAACTTTTGTGGTCTCAATAGGGTGAACTCCAATCCAAGCGCACTAGGGTTTTGACACAGTCTGAGAAATTAATCAATCAGGAGCTGCTAGGGAGATCTGACAGCCCAACAAGAGACCACACCTGTGAAGATTTCCTCCACAAGGACATTTATATAGTGGCTGCTGTTATCGTGGCAAAAATGGCTATTACTTCTTGAGGTTCCATCCACGTGGTTGACCTAATTAAGGGAATGTCCACTACGGTTAACCCTCTCTAAAGGTGACTCACAAAAGATACCACATGGAGACTGGTTCCAGATTCTAGGATCTGAGTTTCTCATACTACCCAAAAAGGGAGTAGAGCATAGTCCTCTAGCCTTTTCACTTTTAACTAGAACAAAGCAGATAGATTAATCCGACACACTAAGACTAAGATTATCTCACAAAGATCTATGACGTCAACCGCTTATGATCTATCAACCCCTCCAAAGAGAGAATGTATCAATCAAAAGTTGAAGACACGCGAATCTAGTAAAACATGAGACTCTCTTAGTAACCTCCCTACCTACAAGGGGATCCATCATCAAGAAGAGCTTCATATGCATGAACAAGCGGAAGAAGCCCACTCTCTCGAAATCATCCACAAATAGTCTTCATAGGGCCTATTTACTATGTGTAACAGATATGCATAAAGCAAAATCTATGTTTGTTTTATAGCCCAAAATGAAGTTTGTGATATGAAAGCAAGAAAAGTCACAGAAGCTTGACATGTGAGAGTTCATTTTAATCCCAATCAAAATGTTATTAGCTTGAGAAGAATACCTGAATTCCTCGCAACGCGCTTAGTAGATTTTTACCTATTTTAGCAGCTTAGTTGCACTTTTCCAATCAGATTCAGCAAGTATCAGTAAAAAATAGAAGATTTCAATTGTTAGGGTTAGTTGTTAGTCCAAATCTGAAAACTGCCAAAGATGCTGAAACGACAATTGAATTCTGGAGTCAAAACTTGTACGACAGTGGGTTACCTCCCAGATGATAGTCTAGAAAATTGTACGATCGTGGGTGTCTTCTCATATGATAGTCAAGCTTCCAAATGACAGTGTGTACTTTCTAATACGAGCCTTGAAATCTAAACCTATTGTATGACAGTGGGTACCTCCTAGCATTACTTTATGACAAAAGTCATACGAAAAATGTATGGACAGAAAATAAAAATCACAGTTTTAACCAGAAAATGATAAGAAATTCATAGAAATTGATAGAAATGGAATGGAAACCTATTTCAGGGCCCCATGGTGGGCGCCATAAATGTGTGTGTGAATTTTGTACCTAGCTGTAGACACAACACTTCAGTAAAACATTAGAGGTTAGCAAAAAATTGAAATCATGCAATGACATGGAAACTAAACTAACCAGGCGATTTACTACCTTCTAGTAGGTGCAAGTATGATTCTCTCAGATCAGACCGACACTAGTGACAATACAACACCTAAACAAAGGATTTGAATGCAAAAAATTGAAAAACTATGAATGCAGATTAAGCTATAGTTTTGGATTTTCTATGTAATAGGATGAAAAACTATATGAAATTAATCTAGAATGAATGAAATGGTATGCGGATTTGATCTAAGAATGCTATGAATGAGTATGAAATCTATGATATGAAACTATGCAAGAGCTAATGATCAAATATGAAAGATCTCACAAATCGTCTGTCGCAAGTGCTCAATCTTTCAATCACCAATTCACCAGAGTAATTGTGCAAATTTGAGTGTTGATTGTGAAGAGTTGAGCCTTGTTTTTATAGAAATTTAGGGCTTTGAGGATGCAAGAGAAAAGCCATAAATCACTCTTGATAAAGTCAGGTTGATTTTTGAGTTATCAGGAAATTAGAGATAATTAACTCACAAAAATCATGCAAAAGTAGAGTTTTACTCAAAATAGAGTTTAGATCAAATTTCAACTCATCATCAGATGTTGAGTTTAATTTTAAAATTGATTGTTAATTTCTAGTTGTCTGCTTTTCTGATTGTGCATGATTTATTTATAAATTAATTAAAAATAAAGTGATTTATTCTCAACTTAACTGATTTTTGAAATAAAACAATTGATTTATTGGTTAAACAATTATTAAATCAAACTTTATCCCAAAATTATATTATTAAATATTGACAATTGACATGAATTATTTAAATAATAATTTAATCAATTAGTCATAAGATTTTAGATTTATTGTCGAAATTAAATAATACAATTTAGGAATAATTTAATTAAATGTAATTAAATAATTAAGTGGCAGTATCAAATCTGATTAATTAAATATTCAGAATATTCAATTAATCAAGCTTTAGGATAAATAGGATTTATCACCAAATAATAATTAAATTAAAGATAATTAGGATAAATTAGGAATATTTCTAGGAATATTCCCCGATGCAGAATTTAGGATAATCAATTAGGATTCGATAATGTGCAGATGTGCCTTAAGTTAGGACTTTGATGTCGATTTCATTTGAATTGAAGATTTAGGAGGTTAATGAACCTATAGCCCATTTTTGGGGTATTACAGTATCCAAGAAAGACTCACTTAGAATCATCATGGTATTGGTGGCTCATTATGATTTGGAGTTACACCAAATGGATGTAAAAACTACGTTTTTGAATGGGAGTTTAGAGGAAGAAGTTTATATGGATCAACCTGAAGGTTTCTGCATTAAAGGAAAAGAACGCCTAGCCTGCAAACTTAAGAAATCAATATACGGACTTAAACAAGCTTCTCGACAATGGTATCTTAAGTTCCATAATACTATTACTTCATTTGAATTTAAGGAAAACACTGTTAATTGGTGTATATATTTGAAGGTTAGTGGGAGTAGGTTTATATTTCTGATTTTGTATGTTGATGATATATTGTTTCCCACCAATGATTTTGGTTTATTGCATGAAACCAAGAAGTTTCTCTCTATGAATTTTGAAATGAAAGATATGGGTGAGGCGTCTTATGTGATAGGAATTGAAATATTCTGGAATCAATCATGTTGATTGTTAGGATTGTCTCAGAAGGCCTATATCAAAAAAGTTCTACTGAGATTTGGAATGGAAAAATGTTTAGCTGGTGTTGCTCCTATTCAGAAAGGGGATAAATTCAACCTTATGCAATGTTTGCAGAATGAATGGGAACAAAAATAGATGGAAGGAATTCCTTATGCTTCTTTTGTAGGAAGTCTAATGTATGCAAAGACTTGCACCAGGCTAGACATCATTTTTGCAATTGGTATGTTGGGAAGATATCAAATTAACCCAAGATTGGATCACTAGAAGGCTGCAAAGAAAGTGATGAGGTAATTGCAGGGAACAAAGGATTACATGCTCACATTTAGGAGAACTGATAATCTAGGGGTGATTGGCTACTCAGACTATGATTTTTTTGGATGCGTTGATAGAAGAAAGTCCACTTTTGGTTATTTGTTCCTATTAGCTAGAGGAGCAATATCATGGAAAACTATGAAGCAAACTGTCACTGCTTCATCCACTATGGAAGATGAATTTGTGGCATGGTTAGAAGCCATAGTTCATGGATTGTGTTTGCGGAATTTTATCTCAAGACTTGGGGATGTCGACTCTATTGCCAAGCCACTGAGAATTTATTGTGATAACTCTACATCTGTATTTTTCTCTAAGAATGATAGGTATTCTAATGGTGCTAAACAAATGGAATTGAAATACTTTATCATTAAGGATGAAGTTCAGAAACAACGAGTGTCAATTGAACATACAAGCACACATCTTATGGTTGCAAATCCATTGACAAAAGGATTACCACCAAAAATATTTAAGGAACATGCCAATAGAATGGGTATTGAACATAGCACATAATAGTTGTTACATTTATGTAATGAGATTGCATTATGTTATTGCCACTCTGAGATCTTTATAACCTTGTGTTTCTGACTAAAAAATTCTATTTTAAATATGTATGTACGTGAATGAGAATGAGTGTATGATGACATGAATAGTCTTTTCTCTAACAAGAGACATTGTTGTTGGACCTTATGAATACACTTCTTATTTATAGACTAAATTAAACAGGTTACTAGTGTTGTGGTACATGGAAGGGACTATGTTGCTTTATTAACATAGGACCACCATGACTCGCATTAGTGGGTTGTTTAACTATAGTATTATGATGATGAACTGAAAGTTAAGATGGATATGATTTATAGCACACCTATTGATTACCTTATAAAACTCTAATGTTAAGTTATCATATGTGCCAAGTGGGAGATTGTAAGATTGATTTTGTTTTTAATTAATTTTAATGGCCCACACGTAGAAGCACACGTGATAGGTAGTTACAGTTTTATAAAAGGTATCTCATATCTTTCATATATTTTATTGATCAATTAGATGAGTAGTTTTCAAGACTCCTACTTTGATGGACAAGTGGAGTATAACTGTTTTGGGAAAACCGGTCCTCTCTCCACCTATAAATGATCTTTCAGAATACCATCATATTAAGTCTGAAAAGAATTTATCCATAAAGGGGTAAGAGAGAGAAACCAATTTTCATCTCATTCAAGCTTTTGGAAGTAATTCTATTTTTCATCTCATCCAAGTATCTGGAAGTAATGATAGATCTAGGTCTTGAGATTATAGAAAATATAAACTACATAATGTTAATTTAATATTTTATTTACATGTGGTATTAGAGGCAGGTTAAGAACTTTCATGTTTTTCCATTATGTTTAATAATGTTTTATCTATTTTATTGGATTAAATTTATTTTGTGTGCTATTAACACAAAACCATGATCTAGTATAATACATGGTTGCCGCATAATAAATTTGTTGTATTGATTAATTTTATTTGTTAATTTAATGTATATGTCGATTCATTATATTGATTTGAGGTCTATATTATGATATGGCTCGGTATCCACCAAAGTGGTCCAACCGGAATGATATGTAGATATCAAGTCAAATTATTGAAGTTTAATACTTTTTTCCCAATGTTAAAAAATAAATAATGACTTTGCAAATCACAATTATTTAATCACTAAAATACTAGGTTGGCCCAAAGGTGCACGATTTTTTGAGATTAATTAATTGGAATAGGATGATTGATGGATATTCATGATTAAAGGTTAGTACAAATACACAAATGTAATGGACTTACTTAGTTGTGAATATTTTATCAATTAGTCCTATTAGTGAAAGGGAATCACCCTAATTGTTAATAGTTTACCATAAGATTAGCCCAAAGGTAGATCACGGTAATACTATTTATTATTGAACCATGTGTTTTTATATTGGTTATTTACTTATAACTCTTAATATTAATGTTGTGAACATGAATTTATGGTTGCAGTGTCAATTCCTATTTCACTACATTCACATGCCTCTTTTGTTCTGATCTTGAATGGAATGAATTTCTCAAATTGGAAAGAATGGGTTCAGTTTCACCTCGGTGTTCTAGATCTTGATACAGCTTTTGAAACTAAGAAATCGGCTGCTATTACTGATAAAGGTAGTACGGAAGAAAAGACTATATTCCAAGCATGGGAAAGATCAAACAGACCGAGCCTTAAGTTTATGCTGATGACTGTAGCAAAAAACATCAAGTCAACTCTTTCTAAAACTGATAATGCTATAGAATTTCTAGAATCTGTGGGAGAGCATTTCCAAACTGCTCACAAGTCCCTTGCTGGAACGTTGATGGAAACTCTTACCACCATGAAGTTTGATGGTACATGTGGAATGCATGAACATGTCCTTGAAATGACAAATTTTTCTTCTTAATTAAAGACTCTTGAGATGAAGGTGGATGAGTTCTTTCTCGTGCAATTTATTTTGAACTCCTTGCCTCCTTAGTATGGGTCATTTCAGATTCACTATAACACTATTAAGGATAAGTGGAAGGTGAATGAGTTGGCCAGTATGCTCAGTCAAGAAGAGGCAAGACTTAAGCAACATGGAAAATATTCAGTTCATCTCACAACTCAAGGAGCCCAAAGGAAGGAGAAAAATCCTAGAAAGGACTTGAAGAAAGTACCATCTATGGCGTATGAGCCTAATTGTGGTTCTACAACTTATAGGAAGGAAAAGAACAGTGATAATTATCACTTCTGTAAAAAGTTGAGACACTATCAGAAAGACTGTCAAAAACATAAGGAATAGTTCGAAAAGAAAGGTATGAATTTCATTTATGTTTGTTTCAAATCAAACCTAACTAAAGTTCCTTCTAATACTTGGTGGATTGACTCTAGGGCTACTACTCATGTTTCAAATATGATGTAGGGATTCCTTACAACCCAGACCATAAATCCAAATGAAAATTTTATGTTCATGGGAAATCAGGTTAAAGCTCTAGTTGAAGCTATTGGGACTTATCATTTATTTCTAGATTTTGGTTATCATTTGGATCTATTTCAGACTCTTTATGTTCCTTCTATTTCTAGGAATTTAATTTCCTTGTCTAAACCTAATGTTGATGGTTACTCTTTGAAATTTGGGAATAAAAATTTTAGTTTGTTTAATAGTACCTCTTTTGTTGGTTCGGGTAGTCTTGGTGATGGTTTGTACAAATTAAAACTTGATAATCAATTTTCTAAAACTATTCTTATCCTGCATCATAATATTGGTTCTAAACATAGTCTCACAAATAAAAATTCCTCATACTTGTGGCATAAAAGACTGGGAAATATTTCCAGAGAACGGTTACTGAGATTAGTAAAAGATGGGATTCTCTTGAACCTAGATTTTTTTGATCTTGGGGTATGTGTGGATTGTATTAAGGAAAAGCAAACCAAACACACCAAGAAGGGTGCCACAAGAAGTACAAAGCTTCTTGAGATTATTCATAGAGATATTTGTGGGCCTTTTGACAATCCATCCTTTGGTGGAGAATATTATTTTATCACCTTTATAGATGATTTCTCACGTTATAGTTATGTCTATTTGCTGCATGAAAATTCTCAATCAGTGGATGCCCTTGAGGTGTACATTACTGAGGTTGAAAGGAAATTAGATAGAAAGGTGAAAATCATCTGATCTGATAGAGGTGGTGAATATAAGGGAAAGTATGATGAATCAGAGAAGTGCCCTAGCCCATTTCCTAAAATCCTTGAAAAGCATGGCATATGTGCACAATATACTATGCCTGGAACGCCACATCAGAATGGTGTAGCTGAAAGGCATAATCATAATTTAATGGATATGGTTAGAAGTATGTTATGCAATTCTAAATTTCTCATGTCGTTGTGGATGCACACTCTTAAGACCACTATATATTTATTAAATTGGTTTCCTAGTAAGTCAGTTTGAAAGACCCCTTTCGAGCTGTGGATAGGAAGGAAACCAAGTTTAAGACACTTGCATGTTTGGGGTTTTCCAGCGGAGGTTAGAATGTATAATCTGCATGAAAAGAAATTGGATTTTAGAATGATCAATGGTTACTTTGTTGGTTACCCTAAAAAATCCAAAGGTTATAGGTTTTACTGTCCTGACCATAGTACGAGAATTATAGAGACCAGTAATGCCAAATTCATTGAAAGTGGTGAAGCTAGTGGGAGTGATAAATCATAAAGTATGGTTATCCAAGAAGTTAGGGTACAAGCCCGGTAGCTATGGCTTCAAAGGAAATTGTTGTTCCTATCATTGTTGAACAACCTGACAACATTGAACAACAAATTAATGAACCACCACTCTATAATGAGACTGTCATCCATGAATCAATAGTAGAAGAACCACCAGTAGTAGCATGAAAGAGATCTCAAAGGGAGAGTAGGTTTTATATTTTTGATGATTATGTGGTTTATCTACAAGAATGTGGAACATGTAAGGATCTGATTTCATTTTCACAAGCCATAGAGAGTAGTGATTCTACTAAATGGATTGCTTCCATGAATGATGAATTGAATTCAATGGACCAGAATGAAGTCTAGGATCTTGTTGAATTGCCCGAAGGATACAAGAATGTTGGTTGCAAATGGGTCTTTAAGACCAAACGTGACTCTAAGGGCTATTTTGAATGACATAAAGCAAGACTTGTGGCCAAAGGTTTCACTCAGAAAGGAGGCATAGATTATAAAGAGACTTTCTCTCCTGTATCCAAGAAAGACTCACTTAGAATCATCATGGCACTAGTGGCTCATTATGATTTGGAGTTACACCAAATGGATGTGAAAATTACATTTTTGAATGGGAGTTTAGAGGAACAAGTCTATATGGATCAACCTGAAGGTTTATGCATTAAAGGAAAAGAACACCTGGCTTGCAAACTTAAGAAATCAATATACCAACTTAAACAAGCTTCTCAGAAATGGTATCTTAAGTTCTATAATACTATTACTTCCTTTCAATTTAAAGAAAACACTATTGATCAGTGTATATATTTGAAGATTAGTGGGAGTAAGTTTATATTTCTGATTTTGTATGTTGATGATATATTGCTTGCCACCAGTGATTTTGGTTTATTGCATGAAACCAAGAAGTTTCTCTCTATGAATTTTGAAATGAAAGATATGGGTGAGGCGTCTTTTTTGATAGGAATTGAAATATTCTGGGATTGATCACATGGATTATTAGAATTCTCTCAGAAGTCCTATATCAAAAAAGTTCTAGAGAGATTCGGAATGGAAAAATGTTTAGTTGGTGTTTCTCCTATTCAGAAAGGGGATAAATTCAACCTTATGGAATGTCCTCATAATGAATGGGAATGAAAAGTGATGGAATGAAATCCTTATGCTTCTGCTGTAGGAAGTCTAATGTATGCATAGACATGCACTAGGCCAGACATCAATTTTGCAGTTGGTATGTTGGGAAGATTTCAAATTAACCCAAGATTGGATCTGTTGGCTCTTTTCCTTGCAGGACCAAGCTTGAATCAAATAGTTGGGCTTAGACTCACAGGTTAGGCACTCAAGCTTGACAAGAAAAAAAAACCAATTGATGAGGATAAAGATAAATCCTCCTTCTTTGAGCTCCACATTCACTCAGGCAGGTATTGCCTTATCTGCACATTCTAGACACCTCATGACAAACCAAAAGCCTGCAGATAGATTAATGTGAAATAGAAATCAATCTCCTATAGGATAACAATGATAGAAAGTCTCATGCAATAGCCCTACTTGCATGGAATGAGATTGAAAGCCAGAAACATATCCTAACAACATGAAAGGGAAAAGGTGGGACTGAATGGAAATGATTTTAAATAGATTTGAAGGGACCCCTGAGATACCCTAAGTCTCTGATAGACCAGTGCCTTGTCCAATGGGCCACAGAGTCAAATACCCTACTGCAAGAGACAGCTATGAAACAAGAACACAACACACTCACCCTAACCAGATCATACATTACCAAACCACCTGTGCACTCAAATATGTTATCACTTATCCAAAGGAAGACCTAGGAACAAGTGATACATTAACCAGCATCCACTGGAAGACAAGCATGATGCATCTTTGATACCCCAGCCCATACATATCTGAACACCAGTCCTAGACTCAGTTGCTTCTGTGAAAACAACTCTATTGTAGACACTCACTGGAAATGCAAGTAGAAAGAGTACACACCCTTGATGTTGTAATCTATAAGTCTAAAACCCAAATGGAGATAATCTGATACAAGAACAAGTATGCTGCAATCTCATACATAAGACAAATCTGTTACAATATGCATTATATTTTCTAAGCCAACATGAGAAACAGAACACCCTATATGCAAAGAGAAGGAGAAATCCACATGAAAAAGAGCCTTCACTTGGAACCAATTCTCCTCAAAAATTTGTTGAAGAAGGAACCCTTACAAAGTCAAAAACTGGACCTTTATACCACTAGCTACCTTGGAATTCTCAGAGAGAATGCAACAAGCTATGGACAGCTAGGGCAAGGGTTTCAACTACCCAACCAACCAAAATAATACATCAAGATTTATTACAGGGGTAGGAAACCAAGAAATTTTAGAGGAATAGATCAAAGGTGACCTCTAATCATGATAATTTTCAAAACAGAGCATAGAAGATCATAGATCTATCAAGAGAGAAAATCAAATCAACCACCCTGAAATCACACCTCGAGCCAACAAAACTATCCTCCTCCACATGATACAAATCCCTGCAATCACTCATGGCACCCTGGACCACACTGGAACGGCGAAGAAATTCAAATTCACCAACTTTAGCCCTTTCTATCATCAATTCCAGTCCTTACAGTCTGTTGGAAATATCTCTAAGATTTGACTTTGAAAACCAACGGTTACGTCTTGGTGCCAGTAGTGAATCGGCGGTCCTGACTCGATTGGAGATCAGCCATTAAGTTCTGACCGTAGATCTCCTCATCATTCCCGGGCTTTAGATCTTTAACTCATCAAGCACCTCAGGTTAACATTCCGCGAACTGGTGATTAGGCAAAATCCCAGTTGCAAAATGAAAAGCTTAACCACAGTTACACCCCGCGACCAGACGACCACTCATCACCAAGTCGCCAGACCAGCTAGAGAACTGCCAAATCATCCTGCAAACCCATGACAAGAAGCAAATTTGTCGGGCCACTAAACTTTATCCTCTCCACCAACCACTAGATCTCACTTTTAACTCCACAACTGCGACACCTAATGCCACCTGTCACAACACCACTCGCTGAATACCACCCCGTCACCAACACTGGACCCATGCTCAACAAGCCTTCAAAATCGAACGGCAGGTGCATGATCGCAAGGGGTCTGACACCTCCCATGAGATCATGTGCCAACCACTAGATCTGCCATGCCATCCACTCCGTAGAATCTCCCAGGCCCACTACAAACAAACCCGTCGGCATCAAATCAGATGGTGGGTGCATGATCGCAAGGGGAAAGAATATTCCTTGCGATCACACGCCAATTGTAGATTAAAATCATTAACATAAGTCACTAAGATACTGCTACATCATCACATGAACCAACAAGAAGATGCTACATCACCACCTCGCACGACCACCAAACTGTAACCACCCTACCGATGGGCCCCAGGGACACGTGGCAAGCGGTCGCATGATCGCATGTCAAAAATTTTTGACATGTGGCCATGCGACAACCAACCCCCGATTGCCACATCACCACCCTACTACAAATGGGTCCACCAAGAAATCTCCTCATAAACCATAATTGACGGCTGTCGCTATACCACGATGTTAAAAAGTGAGCACCTCCGCTCAGCGATATAATGGCAACCACCAAATCTATCCACGCTTTAACCTCCTCAGAAGACTACGGACCCACCGATGCTTTGTAAATAGAATCAACGGTAGGTGCATGATCACAAGGGGAAATAATATTCCTCATGATCACACGCCGACCGTCGATCTCCTTTCGTGCCACTTGAAGAAATGAGCCCACCTACCAACCGCCAAGCAATCCAGTGACTACGCGACTAATGACTAGCTGAGTCGCTGGATGTTAGCAGATAACCACCAATCTTTCAGAGATCACGCAACTAACAGTCATCAAGTCATGAGATGTCAGCCACTTAACCACCAGAATCAGGAGACCAAACATAACTACTAGTCACCAGGTCGCCAAAAGGAAGGCTAACCACCAGGCAGCAGAAAACCATGAAGAACTGGGACCACGCGGACAGGTGGCAGGCGGTCGCATGATCGCATGTCAGAAAAGGCTGACATGTGGCCATGCGACAGGCAATCAGGAAGAGCCCTGAAGGCCCGAGCCCACCTGTCATCGCACTTGCACACTTAAGGAAAGCCGACAGATAGGGAACTAGGAGGTCGAAAACACACAAAGTTTTCACAATAGCAAAGGATCGATAACACACAAGGTTTTTTGACGCTAAAGGATAAGTGCACAAAAGTAGGAAGCACAGGGTCGAAAATAATGAAGGCCAAAAACACACAGATCGAAAATATTATGGATTTTTGAAAACACTGTGGTTTTTCGACACTGTGGCAGATTTTAAAAATATTTCCAGCAGACCCAAGAATTTGAATAACTTTTTGGACTTTGCAAATTTGGAGATGCAGTTTGGACCAGAGCTAGGTGACAACAAGGAGAACAGAGGGCAGGAGGCAATGTAGAACACTTGCAAGGAAAATAGGCCAATTTCAAAAGATTTTGCAATGACAGAAAATGGGCCTAACAGTGGCTCTATCTGGGGATGATGGGTAACTTGTGCCCATGCGAGAATTCAAGATTTCTAGGAGAGTAGACCACAAACAGGACAAAAATAGGGAACAAGAAGGGAAAGCACACAATAAGAAAGGGAAATCTATTTACAGAGTTTACAAATATGTACAACCAGGCTCAAGGCCTCAAAAGAAAACTAGTGACCGTCCTGCATCAAAAATTTAATTTTCATCCACATATGTGACCCCAAGTCTGAAAATTTCTTTACCATTCTGCTGCACACATATGTGAGTACTCATGGGCTAAAAAATAAACTTGCACTGATCACCACCCATGCTTTTCCAACCATGACTATCATATTCATATTCAAACTCCAAGAAGTAGGGAACATCATCTACTTCTCCTTGATGACTAGAAACAAAAATTTGATCTAGTAATGCATCAGAAAATGCAAAATATTGACTATCATGCATTACCATAAAATTACCTGGCTGAGAAGGAAATAGATCCTCTAATTTATCTTCACACATTGCTTCAGCCACTAAGCAACTTGGTTCCTCCATGATGTCTTCGTGAACTGGATCATGAACCAAGTGAAGGTCATCTTCAAAGCTCTTATGACAAGGGAACACTGCATCATCACTTTCACCAAAAGAATTTTTGTCCCAACTGCTGAAAGAAAAGTCTTCAACACTGTCACAATCAATATCATATTTATCAAAAGAAGCGAAAGGGCTTGAACACAGAACTTGTTCATCAATGCAATCTTGATGATAGGAAAACACACTATCATGTCCTTCTACCTCTTCTTCTGCAGGGTCATTACATGATGGGAAATCTTGCATACATGGGTCTTCATGGTCACTTTGAACACTGGCCTCATTATCAGTGTCAAAGACTATATCATAGGGGAGCTACAAATCAAAGTCCAAAGCAGGAGCATACCTTTGGAACTGTTCAACCAAGAGTGCTAAAATCATTTCACTACTTAGTGGACTTTGAGATTCTTCTTCATCTTCCTCAGCTTCACCCCTGGTGCTACAAATATCATCCTTGTGAGGAACAAGGACAGACATCTCTGGCTTTAGATCATTTTGTGTGAAGCAATCTATGCAGGAATCATCATCTGCATCATATCCAATATTCTCCTCTTCATACAAAACATCATCACACCGGGACAAGAAAATTGCCTTCTCATATTAACAAGAAGAAAAATCTGCAGACAAAAAGGAAATATTGCCAAATTTAGATTTATCTTCAGCACCCTTATATGTACTGATCTCAGAATCAGCTTCATAGTCAACACTCTCTGCATAGTGAGATTCAACATCAAAAATACTAGCCTCTTCATGAACATCATCAAGAGCCACCAGTTTTAGCAATCTTATGTCCTCTGCCAACTGTCAGTTCACCAATTTCAACCTTGCCAATTCCTTCTTGAGAGCAGCAATTTTATCAAAATGCTCAACAAACTTAGCTCTCAACACATCCCAAGAAGGGATTGAACATGAAGGCAAGGACAAAAACCACTTCCTTGCACCATCAGAAAATGTGTGCACAAATAACCTCATGGTAACATCTTTATGTTCAACATCCATATCTCCAAAAATGCCCATGACAACATCAACATGCTAGCTTGCAAAAATAGATCCACCAGCCATGAATCTCGGCAAGCACTTCCCATCCTCAGCAGAGAACTCATTAAGGGCACCTTCAATGTCATCAAAACAAAAGGGCCTATATTCCTCCATGAGGAACTGCCCACCACAACTCATCCCTCTACAATAGTGCTTAACACTTGATAGGGATACATTTCAACAAAAGAATACCTAGAAGTTTGCAGTAGAAGACCTTTGGCTGAAAGCAAGGCAGATCTAGAGCTCACCTTGTGGCTCCATCAGGTTTTTTGCAGTGTAGAGTCACCACCTCCTTGAGAGGAAAAATAATTCATTGTTTCTTCTTCCAACCATCATAAAATCACACCAGGTATACACACTATTTATCAGGAAGTGCACTAATCAAATAGAGACAAATCAGAGCCGCTACTCACAATCATGTGAGGAAATATCAGCAAATGCTTATTTTTGTATTTCACTCTATTCTAGACTCTCCCCAACAGAGTCGCCACTTTGTTGGTGACTCAGATGGGCCAAACCAATCTGGTCAATAAAGATTTTGACTACTTCAATATAACTGCAACCAGAGCTCCTTAACAGGTTTTATTTATGTTCTCCCCAGTAGAGTCACCATTTTGTTGGCTCTTTTCCTTGCAGGACCAAGCTTGAATCAAATAGTTGGGCTTAGACTCATAGTTTAGGCACTCAAGCTTGACAAGAAAAACAAACCAATTGATGAGGATAAAGAGAAATCATCTTTCTTTGAGCTCCACATTCACTCAGGTAGGTATTGTCTTATCTGCACATTCTAGACAGCTGATGACAAACCAAAGGCCTGCAGACAGATTAATGTGGAATAGCAATCAATTTCCTATAGGTATCCTGTACCCTAATGATAGAAAATCTCATGCAATAGCCCTACTTGCATGGAATGAGATTGAAAGCCAGAAACCTATCCTAACAACATGAAAGGGAAAGGGTGAGACTGAATGGAAATGATTTTAAATGGATTTGAAGGCACCCCTGAGATACCATAAGTCTCTGATAGACCAGTGCCTTGTCCAATGGGCCACAAAGTCAAATACCCTACTGCAAGAGGCAGCTATAAAATAAGAACACAACATACTCACCCTGACCAGATCATACATTACCAAACCACCTATGCACTCAAATATGTTATCACTTATCCAAAGGAAGACCTTGGAACAAGTCATATATTAACCAACATCCACTGGAAGACAAGCATGATGCATCTTTGATACCCCAGCCCATACATATCTGAACATCAGTCCTAGACTTAGTTGCTTCTGTGAAAACAACTCTATTGCAGACACTCATTGGAAATGCAAGTAGAAAGAGTACACACCATTGATGTTGTAATCTATAAGTCTAAAACCCAAATGGAGACAATTTGATATAAGAACAAGTATGCTGCAATCTCGTACATAAGACAAATCTGTTACAATATGTATTATTTTCTCTGAGCCAACATGAGAAATAGAACACCCTATATGCAGAGAAAAGGAGAAATCCACAAGAAAAAGAGCCTTCACTTGGAACCAATTCTCCTCAAAAATTTGCAGAAGAAGGAACCCTTACAAATTCAAAAACTAGACCTTTATACCACTAGCTGCCTTGGAATTCTCAGAGAGAATGCAACAAGCTATAGATAGCTACGGCAAGGGTTTGAACTACCTATCCAACCAAAAGAATACATCAAGATTTATTACAGGGGCAGGAAACCAAGAAATTTTAGAGGAATAGATCAAAGGTGACCTCTAATCATGATAATTTTTAGAACAGAGCATAGAAGATCATAGATCTATCAAGAGAGAAAATCAAATCAACCACCCTAAAATCATGCCTCGAGCTAATAAAATTGTCCTCGTCCACATGGTAGAAATCCTTGCAATCACTCATGGCACCCTAGACCACATTGGAACAATGGAGAAATTCAAATTCACCAACTTTGGCCCTTTCTGTCATCAATTCCAGTCCTTACAGTCCGCTGGAAACATCTTTAAGATTTGAATTTGAAAACCAACAGTTACTTCTTGGCACCAGCAGCAAATCGGCGGTCCTGACTCGATCAGAGATTGGCCATTAAGTTCTGACCGTAGATCTCTTCATCATTCCCAGGCTTCAGATCTTTAACTCATCAAGCACCTTGGGTTAACATTTCACAAACTGGCGACAAGGCAAAATCCCAGTCACAGAATGAAAAGCTTAACCACAGTTACACTCCACGACCACATGACCACTCATCGCCAAGTCACCAAACCAACTAGCGAACTACCAAATCATCCCGTGAACCCACAACAAGAAGCAAATCTGTCGGGCCGCTAAACTTTATCCACTCCACCAACCACTAGATCTCACCTTTAACTCTGCAACCGCGATGCCTGATGCCACCTGTCACAACACCACTCGCTAAATACCGCCCCGTCACCAACACCAGACCCACACTCAACAAGCCTTCAAAATTAAAGGACGGGTGCATGATCACAAGGGGTCTGACACCTCCCATGAGATCATGCGCCAACCACTAGATCTACCATGCCATCCACTCCGCAGAATCTCTTGGGCCCACTGCAAACAAACCCGTTGGCATCAAATCAAATGATGGGCGCATGATCGTAAGGGGAAAGAATATTCCTTATGATCACACGCCAACCGTAGATTAAAATCATTAACATAAGCCCCGCTGAGATACTACCACATCATCACACGAACCAACAAGAAGATGCCACATCACCACCCCGCACGACCACCAAACTGCAACCACCCTGCCAATGGGCCCCAGGGACACATGGCAAGCGGTCGCATGATCGCATGTCAGAAAAGTCTGACATGCGGCCATGCGACAACCAACCCCCGGCTGCCACATCACCACCCTGCTGTAAATGGGTCCACCAGGCAATCTCCTCATAAACCATAATCGACGGCTATCGCTATACCGCGATGTTAAAAAGTGAGCACCTTCGCTCAGTGGTATAATGGAAACCACCAAATCTATCCATGTTTTAACCTCCTCAGAAGACTGCAGACCCACTGATGCTCTGCAAATAGAATCAACAGCAGGTGCATGATTGCAAGGGAAAAGAATATTCCTCACGATCACAGGCCGACCATCGATCTCCTTTCATGCCACTTGAAGAAATGAGCCCACCTACCAACCGCTAAGCAATCTAGTGACTACGCGACTAACCGCCAGCCAAGTCACTGGATGTTAGTAGATAACCGCCAATCTTTCAGAGATCATGCAACTAATAGTCACCAGGTCATGAGATGTCAGTCGCTTAATTGCCATAATTAGGAGACCAAAGATAACTACTAGTCGCCAGGTCGCCAGAAGGAAAGCTAAACGCCACGCAGCTGAAAACCATGAAGATCTGGGACCTCCTGGACAAGTGGCAGGTGGTCGCATGATCGCATGATAGAAAAGTCTGACATGTGGCCATGTGACAGCCAATCAAGAAGAGCCCTGAAGGCCCGAGCCAACCTGTCATTGCACTTGCGGACTTAAGGAAAGCCGACAGATGGGGAACTAGGAGGTCAAAAACACATAAAGTTTTCACAACAGCAAAGGATCGACAACACACAAGATTTTTTGATGCCAAAGGATAAGTGCACAAAAGCAGGAAGCACAGGATCGAAAACAACGAAGGCCAAAAACACACAGACCGAAAACATCATGGATTTTTGAAAACACTGTGGGTTTTCGACACTATGGAAGATTTTAAAAATATTTCCAACAGACCCAAGAATTTGAATAACTTTTTGGACTTTGTGAATTTGGAGATGCAGTTTGGACTAGAGCTAGGTGACAACAAGGAGAACACAGGGCAGGAGGCAATGAAGAACACTTGCAAGGAAAATAGGCCAATTTCAAAAGATTTTGCAATGATAGAAAATGGGCCTAACAGGATCACTGGAAGGCTGCAAAGAAAGTGATGAGGTACTTGCAGAGAACAAAGGATTACATGCTCACATTTAGGAGAACTGATAATCTAGAGGTGATTTTCTAATCAGACTTAGATTTTGCTGGATGCGTTGATAGCAAAAAGTCCACTTTTGGTTATTTGTTCCTATTAGTTAGAGGAGAAATATCATGGAAAAGTGTGAGGAAAACTATCACTGCTTCATCCACTATGAAAGTTGAATTTGTGGTACGGTTTGAAGCTACGGTTCATGGATTGTGGTTCCTATTTTGCTACATTCGCATGCCTCTTCTATTCCATTCTTGAATGGAATGAATTTCTCAGATTGGAAAGAACGGGTTCAGTTTCACCTTGGTGTTCTGGATCTTGATATAGCTCTTGAAATTGAGAAACTGGCTCCTATTACTGATAAAAGTAGTATAGAAGAAAAGACTATATTCCAAGCATGGGAAGGATCAAACAGTCTGAGCCTTAAGTTTATGCGGATGACTGTAGAAAACAACATCAAGTCAACTCTTCCTAAAACTGACAATGCTAAAGAATTTCTAAAATCTATGGGAGAGCATTTTAGAACTGTTGACAAGTCCCTTGCTAGAACATCATTGGCTATGCTTACCACCATGAATTTTGATGGTACGTGTGGAATGCATGAGCATGTCCTTGAAATGACAAATTTGGCTACTCAATTAAAGACTCTTGAGATGAAGGTGGATGAGTTCTTTCTCATGCAATTTATTTTGAACTCCTTGCCTCCTTAGTATGGGTCATTTCAGATTCACTATAATGCTATTAAGGATAAGTGGAATGTGAATGAATTGGCCAGTATGCTCAGTCAATCAGAGGCAAGACTTAAGCAACATGGACAATAGTCTGTTTATCTCACAACTCAAGGAGCCGAAAGGAAGGGGTAAAAGCCCAGAAAGGGCATGAAGAAAGTACCATCTATGGTGTATGAGCCTAATCATGGTTCTAGGACTTATAAGAAGGAAAAGAATAGTGATAAGTGTCACTTCTGTAAAAATTTGGGACACTATTAGAAATACTATCGACAACGTAAGGAATGGTTTGAAAAGAAAGGTATGAATTTCATTTATGTTTTTTTCAAATCAAACCTAACTGAAGTTCCTTCTAATACTTGGTGGATTGACTCTGGGGCTACTGCTCATGTTTCAAATATGATGCAGGGATTCCTTACAACCCAGACCATAAATCCAAATGAAAATTTTATGTTCATGGGAAATCAGGTTAAAGCTCCAATTGAAGCTATTGGGACTTATCGTTTATTTTTAGATTTTGTTTATCGTTTGGATTTGTTTCAGACTCTTTATGTTACTTCTATTTCAAAGAATTTAATTTCCTTGTCTAAACTTGATGTTGATGGTTACTCTTTTAAATTTAGGAATAAAAATTTTAGTTTGAACTTAAGAGTACCTCTTTTGTTGGTTCGAGTATTCTTTGTGATGGTTTGTACAAATTAAAACTTGATAATCAATTTGCCGAAACTATTCTTATCCTGCATCATAATATTGGTACTAAACATAGTCTCACGAATGAAAATTCCTCATACTTGTGGCATAAAAGGTTGGGACATATTTCCAGAGAATGGTTACTAAGATTAGTAAAAGATGGGATTCTCTTGAACCTAGATTTTTCTGATCTTGGGGTATGTGTGGATTCTAGTAAGGAAAAACAAACCAAACACACCAAGAAGGGTACCACAAGAAGTAAAAAGCTTCTTGAGATTATTCATACAGACATTTGTGGACCTTTTGACAATCCATCTTTTGGTGGAGAAAAGTATTTAATCACCTTTACAGATGATTTCTTACGTTATAGTTATGTCTATTTGCTGCATGAAAAATCTCAATCAGTGGATGCCCTTGAGGTGTACCTTACTGAGCTTCAAAGGAAATTATACAAAAAGGTGAAAATCATCCTATCTGATAGAGGTGGTGAATATTATGGAAAGTGTGATGAATCAGGGCAATGCCGTGGCCCATTTGCTAAACTCCTTGAAAAGCATGGCATATGTAAACAGTATACTATGCCTGGAATGCCATAGCAGAAAGGTGTAGCTGAAAGGTGTAATCGTACTTTAATGGATATGGTTAGGAGTATGTTAAGTAATTCTAAATTTCCCATGTTGCTGTCGATGCAGGCTCTTAAGAATGTTGTATACTTATTAAATCGGGTTCCTAGTAAGTCAGTTCCAAAGACCCCTTTCAAACTGTGGATAGGAAGGAAACTAAGTTTAAGGCACCTGCATGTTTGGGGTTTTCCAGCGGGGGTTAGAGTGTATAATACACATTAAAAGAAATTGGATTTTAGAATAGTCAGTGGTTACTTTATTGGTTACCTTAAAAAATCCAAAGGGTATAGGTTTTACCATCCTGATCACAGTACGAGAATTGTAGAGACCGGTAATGCCAAATTCATTGAAAGTGGTAAAGTTAGTGGGAGTGATAAATCACAAAGTGTGGTTATCCAAGAAGTTAGGGTACAAACTCGGTACCTATGGCTTCAAAGGAAATTGTTGTTCCTACCGTTGTTGAATAGCCTGACAAGATTGAACAACAAATTAATGAACCACCACTCTATAATGAGACTGTCATCCACGAACCAATAGTAGAAGAACCACCAGCAATAGCATTAAGGAGATCTCAAAGGGAAAGGAGGTATGCTATTTCTGATGATTATGTGGTTTATCTACAAGAATCTGGAACATGTAAGGATCCGGTTTCATTTTCACAAGCCATAGAGAGCAGTGATTCTACTAAATGGATTGCTCCCATGAATGATGAATTGAATTCAATGGACAAGAATGAAGTCTGGGATCTTGTTGAATTGCCCAAAGGATACAAGAAAGTTGGTTGCAAATGGGTCTTTAAGACCAAACGTGACTCTAAGGGCAATATTGAACAACATAAAGCCAGGGTTGTGGCCAAAGGTTTCACTCAAAAAGGAGGCATAGATTATAAAGAGACTTTCTCCCCTATATCCAAGAAAGACTCACTTAGAATCAGCATGGCATTGGTGGCTCATTATGATTTGGAGTTACACCAAATAGATGTGAAAACTACATTTTTGAATGGGATTTTAGAGGAAGAAGTCTATATGGATCAACCTGAAGGTTTCTCCATTAAATGAAAAGAACACCTGGCTTGCAAACTTAAGAAATCAATATACGGACTCAAAAAAGCTTCTTAGCAATGGTATCTTAAGTTCCATAATACTATTACTTCCTTTGAATTTAAGGAAAACACTGTTGATCGGTGTATATATTTGAAGGTTAGTGGGAGTAAGTTTATATTTCTGATTATGTATGTTGATGATATATTGCATGAAACCAAGAAGTTTCTCTCTATGAATTTTGAATTGAAAGATATGGGTGAGGCGTGTTATGTGATAGGAATTGAAATATTCTGAAATTGATCACGTGGATTGTTAGAATTTTCTCAAAAGGCCTATATCAAAAAATTTCTAGAGAGATTCGGAATGGAAAAATGTTCAACTGGTGTTGCTCCTATTCAGAAATGGGATAAATTCAGCCTTATGCAATGTCCACAGAATGAATGGTAATGAAAATAGATAGAATGAATTCCTTATGCTTTCATTGTAGGAAGTCTAGTGTATGCACAGACTTGCACAAGGCCAGCCATCAGTTTTGCAATTAGCATGTTGGGAAGATATAAAATTAACCCAGGATTGGATCACTGGAAGGCTGCAAAGAAAGTGATGAGGTACTTTTAGGGAACAAATGATTACATGCTCACATTTAGGAGAACTAATAATCTAGAGGTGATTGGCTACTCAGACTCAGATTTTGTTGGATGTGTTGATAGCAAAAAGTCCACTTTTGGTTATTTGTTCCTATTAGTTGGAGGAGCAATATCATGGAAAAGTGCAAACCAAACTATCAGTGCTTCATCCACTATGGAAGCTAAATTTTTGGAATGGTTTGAAGCCATGGTTCACGGATTGTCATTGCAGAATTTTATCTCAGGACTTGGGATTGTTGACTCTATTGCCAAGCCATTGAGAATTTATTGTGATAAATCTACATCTATATTTTTCTCTAAGAAGGAAAGGTATTTTAATGGTGCTAAACACATGGAATTGAAATACTTTTCCATTAAGGATGAAGTTCAGAAAGAACGAGTGTCAATTGAACATATAAGCACAATACTTATAGTTGCAGATCCTTTGACAAAAGGGTTACCACCAAAACTATTTAAGGAACAAGCCAATAGAATGGGTAGTGAACGTAGCACATAACAGTTATTACTTTTAGGTAATGGGATTGCATTATGTTATTGCCACTCTGAGATCTTTATAACTTGAAGTTTCTGACTGAAAAATTTTATTTTAAATGTGTACGTATGAGAATGAGTGTATGGTGATAGGAATAGTTTTTTCTCTGACAAGAGACATTGTTGTTGGACATTATGAATGCACTTCTTATTTATAGACTAAATTAAATAGGTTACTAGCATTGTGGTACATGGAAGGGACTATGTTGCTTTATTAACATAGAACCACCATGACTCACATTAGTGGGTTGTTTAATTATAGTATTATGATGATCAACTGAAACTTAATATGGATATGATTTATAGCGCGCGTAATGATTACCTTATCAAACTCTAATGTTAAGTTATCATATGTGCCAAGTGGGAGAATGTAAGATTAATTTTGTTTTTAATTAATTTTGATGGCCCACATGAAGAGGCACATGTGATAGGTAGTTATGATTTTATAAAAGGTATCTCATATCTTTCATATATTTTATTGATCAATTAGAAGAATAGTTTTCAATACTCCTGCTTTGATGGACAAGTGGAGTATAACTGATTTTGGAAAATCGATCCTCTCTCCACCTATAAATGATCTTTTAGAATACCATCATATTAAGTCTAAAAAGAATTTATCCATAAAGGGGTAAGAGAGAGAAACCAATTTTCATCTCATTCAAGCTTCTGGAAGTAATTCTATTTTTGATCTCATCCAAGTATCTGGTAGTAATTAAAGTTTACTGCACTCATCACTTCTATATTTCTGCACTAATGAATCTAGGTAAGTAATGTTTTCATGATTATTTAATTTTTGCATTATGATATATATGTCAAGATTATGATAGTTCTAGGTCTTGAGATTATAGCAAATATAAATTACATAATGTTAATTTAATATTTTATTTACATGTGGTATCAAAGCTAGGTTAAGAACTTTCATGTTTTTCCATTATGTTTAATAATGTTTTATTTGTTTTATTGGATCAAATTTATTTTCTATGCTATAAACACAAAACCATGATCTGGTATAATACGAAAGATATGAGATACGTTTTTAAAAACCATAACTACCTATCACGTATGCCTCTTCATGTGGGCCATTGAAATTAATTAAAAATTAATCTTACATTCTCCCACTTGGCACATATGATAACTTAATGTTAGAGTTTGATAAGGTAATCATTAGGCGCGCTATAAATCATATCCATCTTAACTTTCATTTGATCATCATAATACTATAATTAAACAACCCACTAATGCGAGTCATGGCGGTTCCATGTTAATAAAGAAACATAGTCCCTTTGATGTATCACAACGCTAGTAACCTACTTAATTTAGTCTATAAATAAGAAGTGTATTCATACGGTCCAACAACAATGTCTCTTGTTAGAGAAAAGACTATTCCTATCATCATGCACTCATTCTCATACATGTACGTACACATTTAAAAAATAGAATTATCAATCAGAAACACCTTTTCAATGTGGCAATAACATAATGCAATCAATTACATAAAAGTAATATCTTTTATGTGCTACGTTCAATGCCCATTCTATTGGCATGTTCCTTAAATGTTTTTGGTGGTAATCCTTTTGTCAATGGATTTGCAACCATAAGCAGTGTGCTTATATGTTCAATTGACACTCGTTGTTTCTAAACTTCATCCTTAACAAAAAAGTATTTCAATTCCACGTGTTTAGCACCATTAGAATACCTGTCATTCTTAGAGTAAAATATAGTTGTGGAGTTATCACAATAAATTCTTAGCGGCTTGGAAATAGAGTCAACAACCCCAAGTCCTGAGATAAAATTCTGCAACCATGGCTTCAAAGCATGTCACAAATGTAGCTTCCATAGTGGATGAAGCAGTGATAGTTTGCTTCACACTTTTCCATGAAATTGCTCCTCTAGCTAATAGAAACAAATAACCAAAAGTGGACTTTCTTCTATCAACACATCCAACAAAATGTGAGCCTGAGTAGCCAATCACCTCTAGATTATCAATCCTCCTAAATGTGAGCATGTAATCATTTGTTCCCTGCAAGTACCTCATCACTTTCTTTACAGCCTTCTAGTAATGCAATCTAGGATTAATTTGATATCTTCCCAACATACCAACTGCAAAATTGATGTCTGGTCTGGTGCAAGTCTATGCATACATTAGACTTCCTATGGCATTAACATAAGGAATCCCTTCCATCTATTTTTGTTCCCATTCATTCTGCAGACATTGCATAAGGCTGAATTTATCCCCTTTTTGAATAGGGCCATCACTAGCTAAACATTTCTCCATTCCAAATGTCTCTAGAACTCTTTCAATATAAGCCTTATGAGACAATCCTAACAATCCACATGATCTATCCCAAAATATTTCAATTCCTATCACATAAAACACCTCACCCATATCTTTCATTTCAAAATTAATGGAGAGAAACTTCTTGATTTCATGCAATAAACAAAAATCACTAGTGGCAAGTAGTATATCATCAACATACAAAATCAGAAATATAAACTTACTCCCACTAACCTTTAGTTATATACACTAGTCAATAGTGTTTTCCTTAAATCCAAAGGAAGTAATAGTATTATGGAATTTAAGATACCATTGTTGAGAAGTTTGTTTAAGTCCATATATTGATTTCTTAAGTTTGCAAGCCAGGTGTTCTTTTCCTTTAATGGAGAAACCTTCAGGTTGATCCATATAGACTTCTTCCTCTAAACTCCCATTCAAAAATGCAGTTTTCACATCCATTTGGTGTAACTCCAAATCATAATGGGCCACCAATGCCATGATGATTCTAAGTGAGTCTTTCTTGGATATAGGAGAGAAAGTCTCTTTATAATCTATGCCTCCTTTCTAAGTGAAACCTTTGGCCACAAGTCTGGCTTTATGTCATTCAATATTGCCCTTAGAGTCCAGTTTGGTCTTAAAGACCCATTTGCAACCAACTTTCTTGTATCCTTCGGGAAATTCAACAAGATCCTAGACTTCATTTTGGTCCATTGAATTTAATTCATCATTCATGGCAGCAATCCATTTAGTAGAATCACTACTTTCTATGGCTTGTGAAAATGAAATCGGATACTTACATGTCCCAGATTCTTGTAGATAAACCACATAATCATCAGAAATAGTAGACCTCCTTTCCCTTTGAGATTTCCTTAATGCTACCGTTGGTGGTTCTTCTACCATTGGTGGTTCTTCTACTATTGGTTCATGGATGATAGTCTCATTATAGAGTGGTGGCTCATTAATTTGTTGTTCAATGTTGTCAAGTTGTTCAACAATGACAAGAACAATAATTTCCTTTGAAGCCACAGGTACCGAGCTTGTACCCTAACTTCTTGGATAACCACACTTGTCGATTTATCACTCCCACTAAATTCACCACTTTCAATGAATCTAGCATTACCGATCTCTACAATTCTCATACTGTGATTAGGACAGTAAAACCTATACCCTTTGGATTTTTTAGGAAAACCAATAAAGTAACCACTGAATGTTCTAAAATCGAATTTCTTTTCATGTGGATTATAAACTCTAACCTCCGCTTGACAACCTCAAACATGCAAGTGTCTTAAACTCGGTTTCCTTCATGTCCATAGTTTGAAAGGGGTCTTTGGAACTGACTTACTAGGAACCCGATTCAATAAGTATACATTGGTCTTAAGATCATGCATCTGCAATGTGATAGGTAAATTAGAATTACTTCACATACACCTAACCATATCAATTAAGGTATGATTACACCTTTCAGCTACACCATTCTACTATGGCATTCCAGGCATAGTATATTGTGCACATATGCCATGTTTTTCAAGGAGTTTAGCAAATGGGACAAGGCACTACCCTGATTCATCACACTTTCCATAATATTCACCACCTCTATCAGATCTGATGATTTTCACCTTGCTGTCTAATTGCCTTTCAACCACCGATTGAGATTTTTCATGCAGCAAATAGACATAACTATAACGTGAGAAATCATCTAAAAAGGTGATAAAATACTTTTCTCCACCAAAAGATGGATTTTCAAAAGGCCCACAAATGTCTGTATGAATAATCCCAAGAAGCTTTGTACTTCTTGTGGCACCCTTCTTGGTGTGTTTGGTTTGTTTTCCCTTAATACAATCCACACATACCCCAAGATCAGAAAAATCTAGGTTCAAGAGAATCCCATCTTTTACTAATCTCAGTAACCGTTCTCTGGAAATATGTCCCAGCCTTTCATACCACAAGTATGAGGAATTTTCATTCGTGAGACTACGTTTAGTACCAATATTTTGATGTGGGATAAGAATAGTTTCAGCAAATTGATTATCAAGTTTTAATTTGTACAAACCATCACAAAGAATACCCGAACCAATAGAAGAGGTATTCTTAAACAAACTAAAATTTTTATTCCCAAATTTAAAAGAGTAACCATCAACATAAAGTTTAGACAAGGAAATTAAATTCCTAAAAATAGAAAGAAGATAAAGAGCTTGAAACAGATCCAAATGATAACCAGAATCTAGAAATAAACGATAAGTCCCAATAGCTTCAACTGGAGCTTTAACCCGATTTCCCATGAACATAAAATTTTTATTTGGATTTATGGTCTGGGTTGTAAGGAATCCCTACATCATACTTGAAACATGAGTAGTAGCCCCAAAGTCAATCCACCAAGTATTAGAAGGAACTTCAGTTAGGTTTGATTCAAAACAAAGAGAAATGAAATTCATACCTTTCTTTTCAAACCATTCCTTACATTTTTTATAGTCTATCTGATAGTGTCCTAAATTTTTACAAAAGTGAGACTTATCAGTGTTCTTTTCCTTCTTATAAGCCGTAGAACCACAATTAGGCTCATATGCCATAGATAGTACTTTCTTCATGCCCTTTCTAGGCTTTTCCCCCTTCCTTTTGGCTCCTTGAGTTGTGAGATGAACTGAATGTTGTCCATGTTGCTTAAGTCTTGCCTCTTCTTGACTGAGCATACTGGCCAACTCATTCACATTCCACTTATCCTTAATAGTGTTATAGTGAATCTGAAATGGCCCATACTGAGGAGGCAAGGATTTCAAAATAAATTTCACTAGAAAGAACTCATCCACCTTCATCTCAAGAGTCTTTAATTAAGTAGCCAAATTTTTCATTTCAAGGGCATGCTCATGCATTTCACGTGTACCATCAAAATTCATGGTGGTAAGTGTAGCCATCAGTGTTCTAGCAAGGGACTTGTCAGCAGTTCGGAAATGCTCTCCCATAGATTTCAAAAATTCTTTAGCATTGTCAGTTTTAGGAAGAGTTGACTTGATGTTGTTTGCTACAGTCATCCGCATAAACTTAAGGCTCAGTGTGTTCGATCTTTCCCATGCTTGGAATATATTTTTTTTCTTCCGTACTGCTTTTATCAATAATAGCAGCCAGTTTCTCAATTTCAAGAGTTGTATCAAGATCCAGAACACCAAGGTGAAACTGAACCCGTTCTTTCCAATCTAAGAAATTCATTCCTTTCAAGATCGGAATAGAAGAGGCATGCGAATGTAGCGAAATAGGAACTGACAGTGCAACCATAAATTCATGTTGACAACATTAATATTAAGAGTTATAAGTAAATAACCAATATAAAAACACATGGTTCAATAATAAATAGTATTGTCGTGATCTACCTTTGGGCTAATCTTATGGTAAACTATTAACAATTAGGGTGAATCCCTTTCACCTAATAGGACTAATTGATAAAATATTCACAACTAAGTAAGTTTTTTACCTTTGGGTATCTGTACTGACCTTTCATCATGAATATCCACCAACCATCCTATTCCAATTAATTAGTCTCTAAAAATGATGCACCTTTGGGCCAACCTAGTATTGTAGTGATTAAATAATTGTGATTTGCAAAGTCATTTTTTTTAACACTAGGAAATAAGTATTAAACTTCAATAATTTGACTTGATATCTACATATCATTCCGGCTGGACCACTTTGGTGGCTACCGAGTCGTATCTAATATAGACCTCAAATCAATATAATGACCTGGCATATATATTAAATCAACAAATAAAATTAATCAATACAACAAATTTATTATGCAGCAACCATGTATTATACCAGATCATGGTTTTGTGTTTATAGCACACAAAATAAATTTGATCCAATAAAATGGATAAAACATTATTAAACATAATGGAAAAACATGAAAGTTCTTATTTAGGCTCTAATACCACATCTAAATAAAATATTAAATTAACATTGTGTAATTTAGATTTTCTATAATCACAAGGCCTAGAACTGTCATGATCTTCACATATATATATATCATAATGCGGAAATTAAATAATCATGAAAACATTACTTACCTAGATCCATTAGTGCAAAAATCTGGAAGTGATTAGATCAATAAACTTTAGCTACTGCCAAATACTTGGATGAGATGAAAAACAGAATTACTTCCAGGAGCTTGAATGAGATGAAAATTAGTTTCTCTCTTACCCCTTTATGGATAAATTATTTTCAAACTTAATATGATGGTATTCTTAAAGATCATTTATAGGTGGAGAGAGGACCAGTGCTATAAACAACCCACTAATGCGAGTCATGACGGTTCCATGTTAATAAAACAACATAGTCCCTTCCATGAACCACAACGCTAGTAACCTGTTTAATTTAGTCTATAAATAATAAGTGTATTCATAAGCTCCAACAACAATGTCTCTTGTCAGAGAAGAGACTATTCCTATTATCATACACTCATTCTCATACATGTACGTACACATTTAAAAACTAGAATTATCAATCAGAAACACCTTTTCAAAGTGGCAATAACATAATGCAATCAATTACATAAAAGTAACATCTGTTATGTGCTATGTTCAATGCCCATTCTATAGGCACGTTCCTTAATTTTTTTTGGTGGTAATCCTTTTGTCAATGGATCTGCAACCATAAGTAGTGTGCTTATATGTTCAATTGACACTCGTTTCTGAACTTCATCCTTAATGGAAAATTATTTCAATTCCATGTGTTTAGCACCATTAGAATACCTATCATTCTTAGAGAAAAATATAGTTGTGGAGTTATCACAATAAATTCTCAGTGGCTTGGCAATAGATTCGACAACCCCAAGTCCTGAGATAAAATTCTGCAACCACAATCCATGAACCATGGCTTCAAATCATGCCACAAATTCAGCTTCCATAGTGGATGAAGTAGTGATAGTTTGCTTCGCACTTTTCCATGATATTGCTCATCT
This sequence comes from Chamaecyparis obtusa, assembly GCA_027943335.1. Taxonomy (NCBI): domain Eukaryota; kingdom Viridiplantae; phylum Streptophyta; class Pinopsida; order Cupressales; family Cupressaceae; genus Chamaecyparis; species Chamaecyparis obtusa. The sequence continues at coordinate 385,019 of BSBK01001881.1, read as the reverse complement.
AGCTAATAGAAACAAATAACCAAAAGTGGACTTTCCACTATCAACACATCTAGCAAAATCTGAGCCTAAGTAGCCAATCGCCTCTAGATTATCAGTCCTCCTAAATGTGAGCATGTAATCATTTGTTCCCTACAAGTACCTCATCACTTTCTTTGCAGCCTTCCACTGATCCAATCTAGGATTAATTTGATATCTTCGCAACATACCAACTGCAAAACTGATGTCTAGTATGGTGCAAGTTTGTGCATACATTAGACTTCCTATGATAGAAGCATAAGGAATCCCTTCCATCTTTTTTCATTCCCATTCATTCTGCAGACATTGCATAAGGCTGAATTTATCCCCTTTCTGAATAGGGGCATCACCAGCTCAACATTTCTCCATTCTGAATCTCTCTAGAACTCTTTCGATATAGGCCTTTTGAGACAATCCTAACAATCCATGTGATTGATCCAGTAATATTTCAATTCCTATCACATAAGATGCCTCACCCATATCTTTCATTTCAAAATTCACATAGAGAAACTTCTTGGTTTCGTGCAATAAACAAAAATCACTAGTGGCAAGCAGTATATCATCAACATACAAAATTGGAAATATAAACTTACTCCCACTAACCTTCAGATATATACACCAGTCAACAATATTTTCCTTAAATCCAAAGGAAGTAATAGTATTATGGAACTTAAGATACCATTGTCGAGAAGCTTGGTTAAGTTCGTATATTGATTTCTTAAGTTTGCAAGCCAGGTGTTCTTTTCCTTTAATGGAGAAACCTTCAGGTTGATCCATATAGACTTCTTCCTCTAAACTCAAATTCAAAATGCATTTTTCACATCCATTTGGTGTAACTCCAAATCATAATGAGCCACCAATGCCATGATGATTCTAAGTGATTCTTTCTTGGATATAGGAGAGAAAGTCTCTTTATAATCTATGCCTCCTTTCTGAGTGAAACCTTTGGCCACAATTCTAGCTTTATGTTGTTCAATATTGCCCTTAGAGTCGTGTTTGGTCTTAAAGACCCATTTGCAACCAACTTTCTTGTATCCTTCAGGCAATTCAACAGGATCCCAGACTTCATTCTAGTCCATTGAATTTAATTCATCATTCATGGCAGCAATCCATTTAGTAGAATCACTACTTTCTATGGCTTGTGAAAATGAAACCAGATCCTTACATGTCCCAGATTCTTGTAGATAAACCACATAATCATCAAAAATAGCAGACCTCCTTTCCCTTTGAGATCTCCTTAATGCTAGCGCTGGTGGTTCTTCTACCATTGGTGGTTCTTCTACTATTGGTTCATGGATGACAGTCTCATTATAGAGTGGTGGTTCATTAATTTGTTGTTCAATGTTGTCAAGCTATTCAACAATGACAGGAACAACAATTTCCTTTGAAGCCATAGGTACCAGGGCTAATATTATGGTAAACTATTAACAATTAGGGTGATTCCCTTTCACCTAATAGGACTAATTGATAAAATATTCACAACTAAGTAAGTCTATTAACTTTGGCTATCCGTACTAACCTTTAATCATGAATATCCACCAACCATCCTATTCCAATTAATTAATCTCTAAAAAATGGTGCACCTTTGGGCCAACCTAGTATTGTAGTGATTAAATAATTGCGATTTGCAAAGTCATTATTTTATTTTTTTTAACACTAGGAAATAAGTATTAAACTTTAATAATTTGACTTGATATCTACATATCATTCCAGCTAGACCACTTTGGTGGCTACCGAGCCGTATCATAATATAGACCTCAAATCAATATAATGACCTGACATATATATTAAATCAACAAATAAAATTAATCAATACAAAAAATTTATTATGCGACAACCATGTATTATACTCGATCATGGTTTTGTGTTTTTAGCACACAAAATAAATTTTATCCAATAAAACGGATAAAACATTATTAAACATAATGGAAAAACATGAAAGTTCTTAACTAGGCTCTGATACCACATGTAAATAAAATATTAAATTAACATTATGTAATTTACATTTTCGATAATCACAAGACCTAGAACTGTCATGATCTTCACATATATATCATAATGCAGAAATTAAATAATCATGAAAACATTACTTACCTGGATCCATTACTGCGGAAATCTAGAAGTGATTAGTGTAGTAAACTTTAGTTACTTCTGGATACTTGGATGAGATGAAAAACATAATTACTTCGAGAAGCTTGAATGAGATGAAAATCAGTTTTTCTCTCTTACCCCTTTACAGATAAATTCTTTTCAGACTTAATATGATGGTATTCTGAAAGATCATTTATAGGTGGAGAGAGGATCGGTTTTCCCAAAATGGTTATACTTCACTTGCCCATCAAAGTAGGAGTCTTGAAAACTACTCTTCTAATTGATCAATAAAATATACGAAAGATATGAGATACCTTTTAAAAAACCGTAACTACCTATCATGTGGGCCATTGAAATTAATTAAAAATTAATCTTACATGGGACAAATTCTTTTTATTTTTTATCACCCTACCTGGTTTACATTTCCTACAGTAACAATATTTTATTTGAGGAATGTAGGGGTATTTGGCTATACTCCAATGCCTTATGGCAGACAGCTGCCTTGCAAAGTGAATGTGTGTTTCCAAATTCTGGTTCTTGGAGGTTTCTCAAGAATTAGCTTTGTTGCATGATTCTACTCTTCCTATGGACTGGACAATTGTAGGAATTAAGCTTTCGATATAGTCGATAAAGTATCTCGGATTCAATTTCCAATTCAACATTGTTCAAAGCTGTGGACTTTTATGTTGAGGGTGGCTTGGGCTATTCCAAATGACACATGCTTCTCGGCTCAAAGAAATGATAGGCTAAATATCATTCTATAGAATTAAAAACTGATTTTTATTGATTAATAAAAGTGAGTTACATTCCTCTCTTATTATGTTGAGAGGCATCCCTCTACAATTGTAGCACAAGCTATCGCACCAGTACAACATATTCTTTGCCGTGTATAGAATAAAGAAATGAGGTTGGTTACCAAAAGAAATGCCACCTATTAATTAAAAAAAGAAAAATAAAATAAAAAAAGGAATCCAAAAAATAAAAAAAACTCAATCAAAAAATAAAAAAGGCAACTTAAAAATAAAAAAATGCCACCTAATAAAAAAAATTTAACAAAAATAAATACACCTCGATGGCCGTAGCGAGACTCGCCATGGAATCTTGTGTGCCAACCTGTGCCATTTGCTTGGTTTGCAGGGCCCCATGCGACAAGTCGGCTACCGTTGTCGGGTAGCCTGGCAGTGGCCAGTGTCATGTGCATTGATTGCGCACGACACTGACCACTGCCAGACTTTCAACAACCAATGTTGCACGACAGGTTGGCCTTCATGCCCATTCATTGTTGGTGGATAGGGGTGGTGGCCCCATCCACCAATAACCGTTTTATTTTTATTCTAATTTTTTTTGTTAATTCGAAAATGGCAAGTGTAATGTTTAATTTTTTGCATGTCGTTTACGAACGAGAATATGAACGAACAAGAATATGAACGAAGGGGGTTATGAACGGACATTTGTGGGAAATGAAGAGTCTCTCTAATTTTATAAAAGAGTGCTCTTCATATCATTTCTATTTTTTTTTGGTTTGCGGGGAGCACAAATTTCGTTTTGGAGAGGTTTTTGGAGAGTTTTTGGGAGGATCTCATTTGGAAGTTCATCATTTCAAGGTAAATGTTTTGTTTTATTTGTATATAGTTTTATGTATAGTATATTAAGATTTGATATAGTTTTATGTTGTTTTATATATTTAAGATTTGATATTCTTAAATATCAAATCTTAAATATATAAAAACTATATTTAAGATTTGATATAGTTTTTATATAATTTTAATATAGATTTAATTGAATTTTAATGTTTAAGATCTATATCTTATATAGTTTTAATATTTAAGATTTTATATAGTTTTAATATTCATTTAATATACTTTTGATCTAGATAAGATCTTAAATATTAAAACTATATAAGATCTAGATCTTATATAGTTTTAATATTTAAGATCTTATATAATTTTAATATTTAAGATCTTATATAGTTTTGATATTTAAGATTTGATATCTTAAATATCAAATCTTAAATATATTTTTAATATAGTTTTAATATTATTTTTTATATAAGATTTTAGATAGTTTTAATATAGTTGTTAAATTAAAATTTTGAGGTTTTTAATATTATTGTTTATATAAGATTTAAGATAGTTTTAATATAGTTGTTTACAATTAGATTTACATAATTATAATAATATTTATATTATGGATGACAATGTCGCCATAATTTTAATGTTTTAAGGATTGTATTTTATATTTTAATTTATTAATTGTAATAGTTTTTTTATTTAATTAGATTGATTTTGTTAGTATTTTAATACTTAGTTTTCCTTTTAGTATGGATGGAAATGCTGCCATATTTTTAGATTATTAGATTCATTTTGTTGCTATTTTAATACTTACTTTTAAATATTACATTTACTTTTAATATGGATGGCAATGCCACCATATTTGTATACATATTGTTAATATGAATGTTTAAGGTCTTGTAATGTTTAAAATTAAATTTAAAAATTGATTTAATGAAATTGATTTTATTAATTGTATTAATGAAATTAATATTCGATTCATTTTGTTTCTATTTTAATACTTAATTTTAAATATTACATTTATTTTTACTAATTAATTTTGTTAAGTGTATTAATGAAATTAATATTAGATTCATTTTGTTGCTATTTTAATACTTAATTTTAAATATTACATTTATTTTTTACTATGGATGGCAATGCCACCATAATGTGATTCATATTTTTTATATGAATGCTTAAGGTCTCCCAATGTTTAAAATTAGATTTAATGAAATTGATTTTGTTAATTGTATTAATGAAATTAATATTATTGATATAATTAGATGTTGTTTAAAATTAGATTTGGAAATTGATTTAATGAAATTGAATTTGTTAATGATAATTATATAATGGTTGTATTATATCTTTTTAACTATAAATTGAAATGGGTTTTTTTTTGTAGTCATAAATTAGGCATACAAATGGAGTTTAATATGGGAATGAAGGTAGAAGTTAGCTGTGATGAGGAGGGCTTCGAAGAGGCATGGTTTGAAGGAACTATTATAGGCATTACAAACAATTTTGATATGCCAAAATTTTGTGTGAAATAAGATCACTTTATAACCGACGAATGGGATCGAGAGCCCTTCGCCAAGAGGAAGTATTTATAGACTATATGAGACCTACTCCACCTATCATTAGTTTTCCTCCATATGTACCTTCTAGGTTTGCAGTTGAAGTTCTAGACAATTACTATTCGTAGTCGGGTGTGACTGTTGATGGATTTGTTTCGCCACTTAGTCTTGAAGAGTTCTTTGAAGTGCATTTTGATAACTCTCATACTCTAAAACCATATTCACGTGCCAACTTATGACCAGAGAAAGAATGGGTTAGAGGAAGATGGAGACAAACATAGTGGAATTGAAGAGTTCACAATATGGAAACAAAAAGATATTTAAATATTTTCTTACACCTAAACAATATAAAAAATGTAACCAAAAAAAAAAAATCATTCCAGTCAATTTAATCACAATTTATGCTAAGATTGATCAACGAAAAGAGTTGGGATGGAAACAAGTCCTCTATTCTACATGCCACGACCCTGACTAAAGAAAATTTATCAGAAGCGGATGCGGTTAAAGTGGTTAATCCATCATTAAAATAGTGAAGGAAGATTATCTTTGATGTCTCTAAGAATTTCCAAGACACCAGAATGCGCTACAAATAAGTTAAAATTGATCTATCTAAAAGGCATTCTCTCTTTAACATGATACCAGAGAAGAAAATATAAATATCTAACTACCATAGATAAAACAACTCTCAGAGAGAGAAGACCAAACTTCAAGCATATCAGCAAATAATGAAAACAATAACTAAAAACCACATTCATTCATAACATGATAAGATAAAATTTTCACATTATTCTACATTTGTAAAGCTCCAGTAGATAACATGGATTTAATTCCAAAAGTTTTTGGCGAGAGCTACTTCTCCTTTTCCTTCATTCACCGCATTCTCTCCTATTCCTTGTGTTTTGTTCCCTATACCTGTTGCGCGTGGCTGTCCCTTATCTCCTAGCTATGAAAAAAATTATGTTTCTAGTACCTTCCTCTCCTCTTACTGTCATGGAATTCCTTCCTTTATTGACTCTGACTTCCTCTAATTAAGCCTTGCGGTAGAGATTTTTTCTCTTGTTTTCTACCTAGCGTCCAACATGCCTTGACCACACACACTCAGTCCCCTTGTTCAAATTTAATACTCTCTTCTACCATTCAAATCCTCTTTCTTTGCTTTAGTTTCATGCCTTTTTTAAATAGCCCAAAAAGAATGCAAATTATGTTTAATAATTACAACTAACAATTAGCTCTAAGCTTCCTCCTTGAGTGTAGCAGTGAGATATTTGAATTTAAGAGGATAAACATGTAATCATGAGAATTCTAACTTGACTGGTTTAGAGCAAGAATCATAATATCTTAATTTTAACTTAAAAGAGAATAACAACAAATATTTATAATAAAATAAACTATTATTTACTTCTCTATTGAACTTACAATAGGATAAGAGCATAAATAAATATTTCAAATATTAATATAAGTTATGTTCTACTAATATTATTTTAAAATAAATATTTTCTTCTAGATAGCCTTTTTAAGACATAATATTTCAAGCAAAAGAAACTATGTGGTGTGTGTATTTTGAACATATTTCCGTTCACACCCTTACCAAGGAGCTAGGCTCCCCTACCTCGACCACACCCTCATCTTCAGTCTTGTCACCAATTTGAACAGCTCAAATTTTCATCAATAGGTTAGTTCCCACAATCCCTAATTAAATGCATAAATTCATATTTAAAACAATTTTTCCCAAAATAATAAATGAAATCTTCAGCGTAATATTCATTTCCAATCCAAATAAATCATAATTTGCATTTAATTTAACATCCTAACAACATAGAAGATACACATATTAAAAACACACACACACACACACACACACACACACACACACACACACACACACACACACACACACATTTACACATACATATACATATGCATATACATATACATATACATATTCATAAAATAAAATACTTCTAGAAAAGAAAATTAATCGACTTAAGTCGTCAACAAGTGACCAAGTCAAAAAGTCAATAAAAGTAGCCAATTATCTTAAAAGTTATGAGTTTGAAAAATTGGTCATGACATCCTTCCCCTCTAAGAGGAGACATCATCTTGATGTTTTATGGAAATACAACAAATGTTCTCACACCATAAACTAACTAAAAAACATGAATTAAATAACATATATAAGTCTATGGAAGTAAATATGGAAAATATCTAATCATATCATCAACATCCTCCCATGTAGCACTATCAATAGAGAATTGGTCCCATTGGACCTTATACTACAAGACCTCTCTATCACGTACCCTGATGGTACATTGATCAATGATACTAGATGGCTCCACTAACACCACTCCTGGATCCTATAAATGTAAAGCACACCAATCAAGGATATGAGAAGCATCTGGATGGTAGGGTTTCAATAAAGATACATGAAACACGTTATGAATATAGGCAAGAGTGGGTGGCAAGGCTAGTCTATATGCAACAGGATTGATAATCTCCATAACATCAAAAGGCCCAACACATCTAGGTGCAAGATTAGAAGCTCTGCCAAAAGATATAGAACTCTTGTGTGGCCTCACATGAATAAAACATTTGTCTCCCATAATGAATTTTCTAAAGGTATGATTCTTATCTGCATAACTCTTCTGCATATCGACAACTTCCTTCAACCTTTCACGAATAAGATTCATCTTCTCTTCCATCTCCCTTAGCAATTCAGGACCAACAATGATTATGTCCTCTACTATGTCCCAACTGATAGGTGCTCGACACTTTCTCCCATATAGTGCTTCAAAAGGAGTCATACCTAGAGAAGAATGATGAGAATTATTGTAAGCAAGCTCAACCAAAGGTAGGTACTCTTCCCACTTGTACTACTGGTCCATGTAGTACATTCAGAGTAAGTCCTCGAGAACCTGATTCACCCTCATAGTTTGACCATCTGTCTAAGGATGATAGGTTGTACTGAAGTTCAACCTTGTTGCCAAAGAGTCATTTAAGGTTGTCCAAAACTTGGATGTCATCCTCGTATCCCTATCATAGATTATGGTCTCAAGTACTCTGTGTAGTCTAAAAATCTCCTAAACAAATTTCTTGGCCAAAGTCAAGGATCCATCCTTCAAACTACCAGGTATAAAATGAGCAACCTTTGTCAATTTATCAACCATAACTAGGATTACACCATGTTTGCGCCTAGTCATGGGAAAACCGTAGAAAAAGTCCATCGTGATAACCTTCCACTTGTATTCTGGTATCTCATGAGGATACAAAACTCTAGCTGGATGGACATACTCATCTTTGCCCCACTGGCATTCTAAAAAATGAGCTATAGATGCTACCACATCCCTCTTAAGTCTGGGCCAAAAATACAATGGCTACATATCATCAAGTATCTTATTCACTCCTAGGTTCCCTAAAAATGGAGTGCAATGCATCTCCTCAAAAACCAATTTCCTCAACCCTTCCTAGTTGGGAATATACATCCTCCCTTGGTATCTCAAAATACCATCCTCACCAAAAGAGTAACCATCAAAATGACAGTCTGTCAAATCATTCTGCAATGTTGATTTGACCAACTCATAATGGTCATCACCTTTTCCTTTATGCGTGTTCAGGTAGAGGAAATAGGTACAATGTGCCTCCTTCTACTCAAAGCATTAGTTGCCCTATTTTCTTTCCCTTTGATATATTCAATACCAAAATCATACTCACTCAAGAATTCTAGCCAATGCCTCTATTTGGCATTAAGGTTGAGTTGAGCGAAGATGTACCTCAAACCCATGTGATCTATTTTCAACTCAAAAGGCTTACCTAAAAGGTAGTGTCTCCACATCACAAGTGCATGAACTATCACAGCTAGTTCTAAATCATGAGGCGCATAGTTAACCTCATACTACTTCATATTTTGTGACTTGCAAGCCACTACTTTACCATCTTGCATAAGTACACCTCCTAAACCTTCACCTGAGGCATCAATGATAATAGTAAAATGACCATTAGGATCTAGTACAACTAGAATGGGAGAGGATGTGATTTTCTACTTCAATGACTGGAAATCTTTCTCACAAACCTTTGTCCACTCGAACCTCTTTCCTTTCCTTTGAAGGGATGTAATAGGTGCCGCTATCTTGGATAATCCCTTCACAAACTTCGTGTAATATCCTGCAAGCCCCATGAAGCTTCTAACTTCACTCACATTCTGTGGTGTTGGCCATTCAATTATAGCTTGAATCTTTACAGGATCCACTGCAATTCCCTTAGCAAAAATTATATGCCCCAAATAATGAATTTGTTTTTGATAAAATGCTCACACTTGGATTGTTTTCCATACAATTTCCTATCCCTAAGGCGCTGAAAAAATATACACAAGTGCTCCTCATGTTCCTCGAGATTCTTGGGGAACATGAGGATCACTTGCGTATAGTTTTGCAGCACCTTAGGGATAGGAAATTGTATGGAAAACTATCCAAGTGTTCATTTTATCAAAATGAAATTCATTATTTGGGGCATATAATTTCTGCTAAGGGAATTGTAATGGATCCTACAAAGATTCAAGCTATACTTGAATGGCCAACACCACAGAATGTGAGTGAAGTTAGAAGCTTCATGGGGCTTGTAGGATATTACAGAAAGTTTGTGGAGGGATTCTCTAAGATAGTGACACCAATTATATCCCTTCAAAGGAAAGGAAAGAGGTTCGAGTGGACAAAGGTTTGTGAGAAAGCTTTCCAATCATTGAAGTGGAAAATCACATTCGCTCCCATTCTAGTTGTACCAGATGCTAACAGTCATTTTATTGTTATCATTGATGCTTCAAGTGAGGGTTTAGGAGGTATACTTATGCAAAATGGTAAAGTAGTCTCTTACGAGTCATGAAAGATGGAGCAGTACAAGGTTAACTATGTGCCTCATGATCTAGAACTTGTTGCCATAGTTCATGCATTTGTGATGTGGAGACACTACCTTTTGGGTAAACCTTTTGATTTGAAAATAGATCACATGGGTTTGAAGTACATCTTCACTCAACCCAACCTTAATGCTAGACAGAGGCAGTGGCTAGAATTCTTGATTGAGTATGATTTTGGTATTGAATATATCAAAGGGAAAGAAAATAGGGTAGCTGATGCTTTGAGCAAAAGGATGAACATTGTAGCTATTTGCACTACCCGAGCTCGCTTAAAGGAATGGGTGATGCATAACCTTTTAGGTGATGACCATTATGAGTTGGTGAAATTAGCATTGCAGAATGATCTGATAGACCATCATTTTTATAGTTACTCTTTTGGTGAGGATGGTATTTTGAGATACCAAGGGAGGATGCATATTCCCAACTAGGAAGGGTTAAGGAATTTTTTTTTAAGGAGATGCATTGCACTCTATTTTTAGGGCACCCAAGAGTGAATAAGATGCTTGCTGATATGTGGCTATTATATTTTTGGCTCGGACTTAAGAGGGATGTGGTATCATCCATAGCTCATTGCTTAGAATGCTAGCAAGTCAAAGCTGAGCATGTCCATCCAAATGGACTTTTGTATCCTCATGAGATACCAGAATACAAGTGGCGGGTTATCATGATGGACTTTGTCCAAGGTTTTCCCATTACTAGGCACAAACATGATGTAATCCTGGTTGTGGTTGATAAATTAACAAAGGTTGCTCATTTTATACTAGGTAGTTTGAAGGATGAATCCTTGGCTTTGGCCAAGAAATTTGTTTAGGAGAATTTCAGACTACAAGGAGTACCTAAGACCATAATATCTCATAGGGACATGAGGATGACATCAAGGTTTTGGACAACCCTAAATGCCTCTTTGGGAACTAGGTTGAACTTTAGCATATCCTATCATCCTCATATAGATGGACAAATTGAGAGGGTTAATCAGCTTCTTGAAGACTTTCTCTGAATGTACTACATGGATCAACAATACAAGTGGGAAGAGTACCTACCTTTGGTTGAGTTTTCTTACAATAATTCTCATCATTCTTCCCTAGGTTTGGCTCCTTTCAAAGCACTATATGGGAGAAAGTGTCGAACACCTATCAATTGGGACATAGTAGAGGACATAATCATTGTTGGTCCTAAATTTATAAGGGAGATGGAAGAGTAGATGACTCTTATTTGTGAAAGGTTGAAGGAAGCCACCGATAGGTAGAAGATTTATGCAAATAAGAACCATACCTTTAGACAATTCATTGTGGGAGACATATTTTTTCTTCGTGTGAGGCCACACAAGAGTTCTATAAATTTTGGTAGAGCTTCTAAGCTCGCACCTAGATATGTTGGGCCTTTTGATGTTCTTGAGATTATCAATCCTATTGCATATAGACTAGCTTTACCACATTCTCTTGCCTGTATTCACAATATGTTTTGAATGTATCTTTATTGAAACCCTACCATCTAGATGCTTCTCATATCCTTGATTGACGTGCTTTACAAGTACAGGATCCGGGAGTGGTGTTAGTGGAGCCATCTAGTATAATTGATTAGTGTACCATCAAGGTACATGACAGAGAGGTCTTGCAGTATAAGGTCCAATAGGACCAATTCTCTATTGATAGTGCTACATGGGAGGATGTTGATGATGTTATTAGATCTTTTCTGCATTTACTTCCATAGACTCGTATATGTTATTTGATTCATGTTTTTCATTTTAGTGTGTGGAGTGAGAACATTTGATGTATTTTCATAAGACATTGGGACGACGTCTCTTCTTAGAGGGGAGGGATGTCATAACCGACATTTGCAGACTCGTAACTTTTAAGTAATTAGAAACTTTATTTGATTTTGGACTTGGATGTGTGTTGTTGACCCAAGTCGTTTAGTTAAGCCTTCTAGAAAAGTTGATTTAATAATTTCATTTAACGTTGGATGAATCTGTTTAAGATGTTGAAGTGTAATCTAGATTGGATTATTTGCTTATGTAAAATAGATGTATATATCTTCTCTATATTTCTTTAAGGTTATTAATCCTAATAATGATTTATCATGTTAGGAACGGATATTATGTTGATGGTGTCATTATTTCTATTGAGGAATTTTTACTTAAATGTGAATATTACACAATTCCAAAATTTGATTACGGATTTTTTGTGACTAACCTAGTGAAGAAAAATTGAGTGTATAGAATTGATGATAGGATTTGAAGGCAGGGTGCGGTCGAGGTCGGGGAGCCTAGCTCCTCAGTAAGGGTGTGAACGGAAATATGATCCAAATACACACACCACATAGTTTCTTTTGCTTGAAATATTATGTCTTAAAAAGGCTATCTAAAAGTAAATATTTATTTTAAAATAATATTAATAGAACATAACTTATATTAATATTTGAAATATTTCTTTATGCTCTTATCCTATTGTAAGTTCAACAGAGAAGTAAATAATCATTTATTTTATTATAAATATGTGTTGTTATTCTCTTTAAGTTAAAATTAAGATATTATGATTCTTAGTCTAAACCAGTCAAGTTAGAATTCTCATGATTGCATGTTTATCCTCTTAAATTTGAATATCTCACTACTACACTCAAGCAGGAAGCTTAGAGCTAACTGTTAGTTGTAATTATTAAATGTAGCTTGCATTCTTTTTGGGCTATTTAAAAGGGCATAAAACTGAAGCAAAGAAAGAGGATTTGAATGGTAGAAGAGAGTATTAAATTTGAACAAGGGGACTGAGTGTGTGTGGTTAAGGCATGTTGGACGCTAGGCACAAAATGAGAGAAAAACTCTCCAGCGCAAGGCTTTATTAGAGGAAGTCAGAGTTAATAAAGCAAGGAACTCCATGATAGTAAGATGAGAGGAAGGTACTGGAAATAGAAATTTGTTCATAGCTAGGAGATAAGGGAGAGCCACGTGCAACATGTGCAGGGAAGAAAATGCAAGGAAGAGGAGAGAACACAGTGAATGAAGGAAGAGGAGAGAACACAGTGTTCATAAAAAAAGGAGAGAACACGATGAATGAAGGAAAAGGAGAAGTAGCTCTCGCCAAAAATATTAGGAATTAAATCCAGGTTATCTACTGGAGCTTTAGAGTTGTAGAATAATGTGAAAATTTTAGCTTATCGCATTATGAATGAAGATGGTTTTTAGTTATTGTTTTCATTATTTGCTACTATTCTTGAAGTTTATCCTTATCTTTGATGCAGGAGAATCTCGAGTCCTTGGCAATCATGTGTCACCAAAAACATATTTGAAGTTTGTGTTGCTCAGTTTCCTTTGTTTGCTGGTGTTGATCGGTTATCTCTTTGGCACTCGGTGAATTTCCCTGGTGCTCGGTGATGCTTGTCTGGTGCTCGGTTGGCTTTGCTTACTAACGGGTTTCTTTTGAGTTCTTGTTGAGGTCAACTTGTACATTTAATTTGGGTCACAGATTTAATGCTAGTATCCATTATTGGGAAGCGTGTGGACCTAGATCTGGTTGTCTCTTCCGTTGATTATGGATCTAGAGGCTGACTTGATTCGGTAGCCTCTTGTATAAATGTAGTTGTTTGGTTAGAGTTTAGAGAGTCAGTTTTGATAGAAGATAGAAGATAGAAGTTTAGAGATTGTTCACAGATCCTCGCATGTTTGAGGACTTCTGTACTTGATTGTAATATCTGGCCGAAACTGGGAAGGCCTTACAACCTAGCATGTATGAATCAAATTGAAGATAATATATGAAAGTGATCCTTCATTCTCTCTCTCACTTGTTGTGTTGTTGCTCTTGCGTTTTGTTCTGCAAGGTGGACCTGGTTAGGGTGTGCCTTTGGACCCTCTCCCTGTTCCTCTGCGTCACTCTCTTTGAGAGTTGTTTTGTCTATGGTAGTTAGATATTTATATTTTCTTCTCTGGTATCATGTTAAAGAGCGAATGCCTTTTAGATAGACTCATTTTAACTTATTTGTAGCATATTCTGGTGTCTTGGAAATTCTTGGAGGCATCAAAGACAACCTTCCTTCATTGTTTTAGTGATGGATTAACCACTTTAACCGCACCCGCTTCTGCTATATTTTCTTTAGTCAAGGATCGGGCCTGTAGAATAGAGGACTTGTTTCCATCCCAACTCTTTAGTTTGATCAATCTTAGCATAAACCATGATTAAATTGATTGGAATAGTTTTTGTTTGTTTGGTTACATTTTCGGTATTGTTTAGGTGTAAGAAAATGTTTAAGTATCTTTTTGTTTTCACGTTGGTTATCATAGAACTGTTTTCATTTTTATAAATTATATATATGTATATATGGTTAAGCTTATGTTGTTGTGGTTATCTGCACAATTCTATGGAAGTTAATAAACATGTTTCTCTTAAAAAAAATTCAAACTTAGTTCGAACCTTCTCAGCACTAGGAGATAGAAAGTATAGGCATCATTTATTAGCTATGTTTTTAAGATGCAGATATATTAGATTGTTTATCCTTAAACATTCTTAGCATACCATTTGTTATTTATTTTATTGTTCATTTATGTTAAATGTATTGAATGCAGAAGAACCCAACAAAATAGAATTTGTCAAATTGAGGGTGTTATTTTTATTTTGTTTAGAATTGATGCGTAATGTCAAATAGACAGAAAAGGGTAATTTAGCTGTATTTACTTCTCGGTGAAATTGATTTAGAAAAGATACTTTGGCCAAAGTTTTCATTTTGCATATGTATCACTAATATGCTTGGTTAGTTATGTAATTTTCTCTTTGCCACCATGTGACTAGAATTTCTACTTAGACTAAAGAATGTTAAGTAGTTAGATTCACAGTTACATCATATTTTTTCGATCCATCAATGTCAGAAATCTATTCTTCTCGAGCAAGGTCGGTGCACTTTCCATTTCAAGGTAAACCCCAGGGGAGCTAACCACTCCACGCTTGGGTAGAAAAAGCACCTGGGTCACACTCCCTTCTTAGGATTTCTAGGTGGACGTGTTGTCTAGAGGCTTAGGAGACCGGGATTGCTAACAGTGTGGTGCCTTGTTATTGTAACTTTGACGGATTTGGAATTTGAAGTTTATCTTCATATTGTATCATGTTGTTTTACATAGTATGGATCGACGGATGGTTGAAAATTTCTTATATGATGTGTTTTTATTTCTTAAAAGACTATACTTATCAACAATATGGTCGATTGTATTATATTATAACTCTTTTTCATGTTTATTGTATGTCGACATCTTAGTCAAATTTTGTATCATTAGTAACATATATGAGAAATTATTTTTGACCTTGCTTAATTTGTGGTTGGTGTCATGTTTATTTGTTTATGGGAAAAGGGGTCTTTACATGATTCCACAACCAATTCTAGTAAAATCACCCAAAATTAGCATCATTCTACTAAAAGAACGAATTCTAGTAATAGTATCTTTATTTTCTATTTTAATAGTTTTGCATCTCAAAATAAAAAATAAAAATTAAATCCTATTGCTTCGTATGATCACCTGATTTGGGAAAAGTTTAATGAAATCTAATTTAGAATTTGGAATTAACCAGATATTGTAATAAGAAACGCTGTGATCTTAAATGGCCTAAGTAATATATATATATATATATATATATATATATATAATTATCTGACTTGAGACTGGAAAGTTCTAGATTTATAAAAAATTTAAGACAAAACGGCATCATTTACTAATCTCAGGAATTAGATGAATGCTCATTTTGGACCAAAATGAGAATTCATTTATGCCAATTCACCAATTCCCGTTTTCTTATTCCAAGTTAATTCCAGCAATAAACGATTAAACTGAAGTAAAAATTTGAATTTGCTGTCTAAATGAAATAGATGAGTGTATGTTAGATCCCTGATCCAAGACTCCTATGGTTCTCATCCTCATGCAAAAAGAACTAAAAGCTGTTCACAATTTTTTTAGCCATGCCGTCCACAAATCAGACCCAGCAACTTTTATTTAAAAGACAAAGACGAACAAACAGCCTGACTAGAAAAAGAAAAGTAAAAGATAACAAATTTGATGTTTTAAATCATTACACAGACCAAAGATATTAACGCGTTGTATGCCAAAGAAAACTTTCAATTTCAACTTCAAGATAAACAGAGGGCACACTGGAAGAGAAGCAACGAGGGATAAATCCTTCACATTCGCAGGTGGAAACAGGGATAACAAGAAAGACGTCTGCAGGCTGTATACGGCTAAATAAAATTAATTAAAAGGAAAAGCAAAGTTTGCCAACCCGAATTCATTTGGAAGAAAAGATACAGTCTTCATTGCCGTAAATCTCATAAAATAACAATGGTAAAAGAATGAACAGCCACAGACTGGCATTTCAACAATTACTTAAAAAAACAAATAGGTAATGATTTCTAAAACTTTCAAATTTTCCTACTCAACTAAGCTTTTCATGAGGATTTTTGAGAATTTTCTACACATTTTAACAAACTACGAATCATTATTTTTTTTTGTTAAGCTAAACCAATTTTCCTTTTAGAACTCGTAATTTTTGCATTAATATAGATATCTATGGTGAATAGCAGTATCTGGCTCTGGTTTAAACTAGACTAGTGAAGTTTTGAAAGGATTTTAAAATGGTGCTGAGCATTGTTGCTCCATATTTGTTGCACCTTCAACTTCTAAGAACATACTCGTACCGCTTTTGATCTTTTTATGTTGATTATATATTAAATATTAATATAAATCTAGCTTCGGCCTTTTACTTGAAAAAAAAAAAATAAGTTTAAAGGAAGTGCTTAAAATAGGAAGAAAAACCTGAAATTTTTAATGCTGCTTTGCAACCTGCGTTGTCCTCTATTGTTTTGGATTGAATTTCTCTCATCTCCTTCCTTCTCAGTCCTCCCTCCCTCTCTATTTTCTGCGTTTCTTCTTTCTTTACTTTCGTTTCATTAATTGCTGCCTTTTTCCTCTTAACACTCCCTTTCTTAACATGCCCTTAAATCAGGGCGGAGCTCTCAGTTAATTCCTAGTTCAACTATCTTATCAGCACTTCAAGCCTCAATCGATGCCAGGAAGACTTCGATGAGTAAATTTCATTATTAAATCCAAAATTCCACTCTCTAAATTCCTCTTTGTGACTTCCCACCACTAACAGTTGAATAAATTGTCTTTTTAAACAGTCAAACATACTTCGAGAAATCTGTGATCAGTAGATGCCATCCCAATGCGCATTTCCAACACTAATGTACTCTGTCTTTCTCAAGAACCGTAATCCATTCCTATAAGAAAACAAATCCAATCTTTAGAATAAGGGTAAGATTTCAGTGATAATAGAGCAGAAGATGATTCAACAATCCTAGTCTTTATATACCTTATGAAAGAGTACCAGTTTGCCATAGGACTTCAATGGAAGGCAAAAATAGGTCCTTTAGTTTTTCTCCGTTGCTTATAGAGTTTCTCCTTATCACTGTAATACAACACTGCAAATTGGTATAAACATTCATCAACATTTAATCTGCAACTCTGCTAGAGTGGATGAAGTGACAATCTATTTGTAGAATTGTAATTATTTTTTAGCCAGGACGTCCCTGGCTTTAAAACTAGCTCCATTTCAATTGCAAACTGTCGAATTTCTGAAAAAGGGGGAAATGAATTTATTAACTCTTCTAAAAGTTCAATATTTTTATTGGATAGATGTTTCCTTTGCAATTAAGGATTTTCAACTCTCTGAATGCCATTCTTGTAATTGCTAAAATACCCAGAACGTGCCTGCTCATTGCTCCATGTAGTTTCACAACTTGGAGATTTGAGGTGAAATCAAATTTGATTTAATTGGAAAATCTCGCTTGATATTTTGATGATTTGATCTCTTACAGGTGATTTGATTTGATTTGATTGGCAAATTTAGCAAATCAGATTTCATTTGATTTTTTAGATTTGTAAATTAGAGTTTATTTAATTTTTTTGATTTGCAGATAGATTTTATTGATTTGAAAGCTATTTTGGAAGACTAAAAGTTGTTTTAGAAAACAGATTAGAAAGTGAGACTGGCTTGGATGAAAATCCCATATTATATAGCCTATACACTAATTAAATGCAAGGGGCATTTACCGAATGAAATCTATGCAGATTGCGTTTACATTTAGTACTGAATTTTATTCAATTCAATTGTGTATCTAACTGCAATTACCAGTAAAGAACTAAATACCCACCACTGATTTCCTCTCTTTCATTTCCGTGTTACGATTAACAACTACCTTTTCTAAGTTGACATGGAAGATAAGCCATATAGAGTCCAAAACGAGAACTTTCTCCATTCTAAATTATTCTACAGGTCAGTAGGATTTGTGGAAATTGCCCTCTTTGACGGGAGAAAGAGCCATTAAACATTAATGGGGAGGTTTATCGGCCCGGCCTAACCGGCACACTCGACGCAGGTAGCCGCGCCCACTCTCACTATCTGACCTAAAATTTTCCGTTCACATCGTTCCCGTTTTGGGATTTTTTTTCTTTCCCCCGTTTCTTTTGCTTAACGTCTGTTCCCTCCCGTCCGTCCGATTTAAAGAGTGGTCGTCGTTAACATTTGAATCTGAACCCTTCCCGCTCAGAAGTTTGAAAGCGTTCAATGGCATAAGATGAGGCGGGAACTCCCATTTATCTCGCAGAAGTATTGGAAGGTTTTGCAAGGCGTAAAGATTTTGATGCAAGCTTTGAGTGAAGCGTTATTGCAGCAGACAGAAGACATGGGCATTCCCACAATCAGTTCATAGAATGGCCGTTGCAGAACAGGGTATAGGCGTCCATGAATGCATAACAAAAGGGCAATTACTGTCAGATCTTACATTCGGAAATACTCTGGTAGACATGTGGAAACAGAGACAGCGCACATGAACTGTTTGAATAGATGCCTCACAGAAATATTGTAGCATGGAACGCTATTGTTGCAGATGCACAAAATGCAATTCTCAGAAAGGATTTAGAAAATCTCAACCAGATGCATCTAGTAGTTGTAAACACAGATATCTCTAATGTTAGTATGCTTCTGGGATTGTGTAACACTTCTTTCAACATCAAGGTTATGGATCATGGTTATGGATCATGGAGTACGATCTATAATGATGATGTTTAAAAAAAGTGCTACATAATCAATTTCAGAAATATGCTAACATGATTATAGATTGTGGAAACCTGCTATTTTTAATGATCTCTATATCAGATATCGAAAGAACTTTGCAAAGTTTTTCATCTGCGTATATATTTAAATTGAGATAAATGAGAGCTTTAGAACAAGGCATAGGCACTAAAAAGAAATTTTGTCAAAATTTTGTCATAACCCTAATGCTTGATAATAATTTTCGTTTAGAAAATACTAGGAATTGTGTAGAAGTTCATTTTTCTTTTCAAAGAAAAATATAAATAAATATTAATATACCTAAATATAATGTCAATATGTAAGCTAAATGACAGAAGATAAGATAGATTTTTATTTTATTTTTCTATAACAGCATCGTGAGAGAAATTGGAGGGAAAGAAACGGTTAAAAGGAGTGGATTATGAAATGAAGAGGAACAAAATCATTCTAGAAAGAGAGCGCAAAGACGGAGTTTACATGGGGTTGAAAATAAAAATTGGAAGAAAAAAAAAATGTTAGCAGCAGAGAAGGCACCACATGGTAAAACTCTGTGATACAGGTTCTTTAATAGCGCTAAAAGCAATTAGTAAATGTATTCGTAGTTCTTGAATGAAAATTTCTATCTCAAGTAAGATAAAAAAAATTTAAAAAATTAAAATTTGGTGGTCTTCCTTTCCAAATAATTTTGGGAACTTTCAACCAGTAGTAGGAAATCGTCAAACAAATTTGTGGAAATATTTTCAATTCTGGGAAATAAAAAATTCTGAATTTGTGCATTGAACCTTGTGTGTTTGGGAAAAAATGTATGCCAACTTGTTTTCTCTTGTCTCAGTGTTGGGCGTCTCTTGTCTAAATATGTGGAGACTTGGTAGAGAGACGTTCTGGAAGTCTAAGTCTTTTTCATATCATTTATAGTCCGCATCAAGTATGCTCACTTGACTCCGGGTAACAACTGATTTCTATTATTGCTGTAATAGTCTGATCCTTTAGGAATGGCATGCTTGTTGCAGTTATTTTAGTTTTGTCTTTATGTCTCCAAAGTTCCTGGTTAGTATCTTTTCAACCACAACTTCTTAGAGGCAGATTAGTATTTCTCACAAATCATATATTTTCCCCTTTGTTATTTGTAATCTCTTTCACTTTTCGTTGTTTAAAATTTTATAGGAAATTTAACAAATTTATTCATATTGAAATTGGTAGAAGGAAATTAGGCTCACCCAATATTATTACAGTCGTAGCCTCTTCAAGATACTAATGAAAGAATCGACAAAACCTTATCCAATAGATCTATGTTCATACACATCAATTTGCTGGAATGGAACTCTATGACTTAGGACTTGCAGCCATCTTCTTTAACCGCTGAACTGTACATTCAGTCTGTATATAATTTTTTTAATTATATTCTTTCCTACGCAGGCTATGTTTATGACTCAAATGGCTAAATTTGTAAGCTTCTTATTATATCCTATTAAAACTGCGGGCTAGGAGAATGAATGTGTGGTATTCATTTATGCTAGAAGATTTAATTGTGCATTTACTACTTTGTAATGTCGTCCTTTGTGTGGAAAATGGATTAAATAATATGTCATTATATATACTTCTCATGAATAAGAATTGCATTACACCATAACCATGTTCTTATGTTCCATAGAGTCCTTGACCATAGGAGTTATCTTAATGAAGTCGATCAACATAATTTATTTTAAGATTGCCTTTAAAATTATGATAGCTTGTGAATATTGTTATCAATTGATTTATAAACGTTGATATTATTTGAGGATATAATTATTCTATGGATAAGTTGAAACCTAGGAGAATTAGGGATTATGTATTATTATGAAAAGCAAAAAATCTTTAGGTATTCATGATATTAATAGTATAGAGATCTTAGAGGGTTTTAATTATGTTGGAATTAGAAATCACTTTTATCATTTGGATATCTGGATATCTCGTAAGATTTTGTTGAAAGATTATGCATTTTATAGTAGAAAGTGTGAAATTCTTTATATTTCTATTTAAATATCCTTGAGAGCTTGGTAATAAGACTGTCGAGAGGTGCAATGATTGCCTCCATGTAAACAACTAATGAGTTTTCATATGTTTATCAAATTTTGATTAAATTTAAATTATGTAATTCCCTTAATTAACATCTTGGATGCAAGGCTAGATGTAATGAATAAGGTGCGAGATATCACTAGCACCTCCTAAAGTTTTGTTCTTAATATGATATTTTTCAAGATATGAATATTCACTTAGAATCATTATGTACATGTAGGATTGCATAGAACATTGCACTTGTGTGTGCTTATGTGCTTTTATTTTACCTTGTGGATGATTGGAAGGATACTACTGTCATATACTTGTGTGTTGGCATAGTACCTCTATGTGAGCATGGGTGAGACTCTATTAGATTTCTCAAATGAGATGATTAAGATAATCTTCCAGAGGCTCTACTATGGTGTGTCCTCTTTAAGAATCCATGCAAGAATGCATTTTGGTGTGTTTCTTTGTGATTGAGATAATTACATATTATGTTTTCCTTGTTTGAGTAATATGATTGAGATGGAAATGTGGTCTTGAAATGCACTCCAACAATATTCTCTCCCACTTTATGTCTTAGTGATTTAATTTTCAAGAGTTCCTGTTAGAATCATTGTCATGTTTTGCTCAATATGTATTCAATGTATTTGAACCAGTAGTCTATTATAAATCTATATGTATACTCATGTTAGCATAGTCAATGACTCCAATACTATTGTTTATGTCGAATGTGGTTTTGACCAACTAGTGTACCTTGGTTCTATGTTGTCACATGATAATCTCAAGACAGACCCAAGCAAGGTGGAGGCAATTATAAACTGGCCTACTCCTAAGACTGCCACAAAGGTGAGAAGTTTTCATGGCCTGGCTCAATATTATAGGAAGTTCATTAAGCAATTCAATATTATATGTGCACCAATGTTAGACACCATAAAGGGTGGTATGAAAACTAAGTTCCAATGGAATGACCAAGAAAATTAGGGATTTGAGAAGTTGAAGGAAAAGATAGCCACTCAACCCATCTTAGTTCTCCCAAGTTTTGAGAAACTCTTCACAGTTGAGTGTGATGCTAGTAACATTGCTATAGGGGTTGTTTTAAGCTAGGAGGGAAGACCGGTTGCTTTCCACAGTGAGAAGCTCAATGATGCAAAGAGGAAGTAATCTTCCTATGACTTAGAGTTGTATGCTCTAGTCCAAGCCTTAAGGAAGTGGAGACACTATCTCCTTCCTAAGGAATTTTTGGTCTATACAGCCAATCAAGCCCTTAGTTTTCTAAATTCACAAGACAAACTCAGTCATAAACATATGAAATGGGTGGAGTATATGCAAGCATATACATTCACCATTAAGCATAAGAAGGGGCAAAAAAACAAGGTTGTTGGTGAAATAAACAGAAGACTCGTGACAACAAGAGGTCCAATTGAAAAGCATAGGAATTGACAGCTTCAAGGACCTATACTCAAAGGATGGAGACTTTGCAAAGGCCTACAAGGTATGTAAGGAACACCAAAATCAATTTCATGGCGAGTTCTTTGATTATACTTTTCAGAATGAACTGTTGTTTAAAGGGGGTCATCTTTGTGTGCCTAGAGGGTTAATAAGTAAGAATTTGATTCAAGAAAAATATAATGGAGCCCTTAGTGGACATTTTGGAGTCAATAAGACTCAAGAGTTAGTTCAAAGGTACTATTATTGGCCTATACTGAGCCAAGATGTCAGGAGGTATGTGGAGTGTTGTATTGTTTGCCAAAAAGCCAAGGGCACATCCTCCAATGTTGGAATCTATCAATCTCTCCCCATTCCTAGCAGACCATGGGAGTGTCTTAGTATGGATTTTGTGGTTGGCTTACCAAGGACAAAATAGGCGTATGATAGCATCTATGTCCTAGTGGATACATTCAGTAAGATGACACATTTTGTACCTTGTAAGACCATCCATGATGCCACACATATTGTTGAATTGTTTTTCAAGGAAGTTGTGCGAATTCATGGATTATCCCTCAGCATAGTATCAGACAAAGACTCAAAATTTATCAGTCATTTTTGGAAGACACCGTGGTACAAGCTTGGCACCAATCTATCCTTTGGTTCTGAATACCATCCTCAAATTGATGGTCAGACCGAGGTAGTTAATAGGAGCCTAGGTAACCTTCTAAGGTGCCTCACTAAAGAATACTTGGGACCAAATCTTAGCACAAGCTAGATATTCTTACAATGACACAGTCAATAGGACCACAGGTAGAAGCCCATTTGTAGTTTTCTATGGAATACATCCAATGGGTGTTCTTGAGCTCAGACAATTGGGTGAAGGATCTTTGAGAAGTGGGTATGCAAAAGACTTTTCCCTTTCAATGAAAGAAGTTCATGATTCAGTTAAGAAGTCATTGACAGCTCGAATACTACAAAAATTAAACATAAAGTTGATGAGAAGAAGAAAGATCTTCAATTCCAAGTGGGAGATCTTGTGACAGTGCATTTGAACAAGAAAATGTTACAGAAGGGAGTACCCAACAAGTTGCAAATGAGAAGGTTGGGACCCTATGTCATTCTGGCTAACTATGGTAGCAATGCCTATGAAGTGGAGCTCCCTGATATTCAATGTAGCAGACCTAGTACTCTACAAGGGTCCAATTCCTAATGCAGATCAATTTTTCATAGAGGTGATCAGTGAAGTGGAAGCACTTTAGCTACCCTCCACATCAAAGCCTAAAGCGGAGAAGGTATTGAGTTCAAGGGTAAGCAAAAAGACCAGGCAGAAGATCTATTGCGAGCATTTGATCAAGTGGCAAGGGAAACAAGATGTAGAGGCAACATGGGTCTAGGAGACCAAGTTTCAGAAGTTAGGAATTGATCCTAACTTAGTCATTTCAGTAGTTACTTAAGTTCTTTTTGTTTGGGAGAATGATGTAGGAGCACCTAAGACTTAAGCTCAAAGTCTTACCCAATTTTTTTTTGGCTTGTACTGACCTTGGCTAGGTTAGAGATAAGATACACGTAGGATTCTAGTTTGAATCTAAGGTGTGATTCTAGGAGGTCTAGGTTAGACCTAATCTAATCTAGAGTGTTTTGGGTTAAAGCTTAGTTGAGATTCTTCTAAGTTTCCTTACTCTTGGTATTGAAAATTTGGGCTAAATGACCTAAATAGGTTAGGAAAAGGTTGAATTGAGCCTAAAATGGCTTTTATGGTGTTAGTACATCATTTTATGAGGTTTGGAAAGCATCATTTGGTTAGGCTTGAAGCAAAGTTGCTAAAAATGTCAAAATGTTGTCATGACAACTTTTACAATTTTGCAAAACTACATGACAACATTGTCCTAATGAAGACAAACAAGAGGTATTAGGGCATGGTCAGCATCTCAACCACTTGACCATGTGAGGAGGGGGTATATAAGCCCTATGGAGCCCAAATCCTGAGGTTAGAAGGTGTAGACACCTAAAAATCTACTTGTGAACTAAAAATATTTTAGTTGATAAAAGTCCTGATGACATTGAATCATTATTTAATTAATTAATTAATTAATTTTTATTGTTAGTATCTGTAATACCCCAAAAATGGGCTATAAGTTCATTAACCTCCTACATCGACAAATCGGACAAAATCGACATCAAAGTCCTAACCTAAGGCACATCTAAACATCATCGAATCATAATTGATTATCTTACATTTTGCATCAGGGAATATTCCTAGCAATATTCCTAATCATCATAATTATCCTTAATTTTATAATTATTTGGCAATAAATCACATTTATCCTAAGTTTGATTAATTGAATATTTTCATATTTAATTATTTAGATTTAATATTTGCCACTTAATTGTTTAATTAAATTTAATTCTATCTATTATTAATTGTATTATTTAATTTTGACAATAAATCAAAATTCCTATCTTTAATTGATTAAATTCTTATTTAATTAATTAAAGCATGTTGTCATTATTTAATAATATAGTTTTTAATAAAAGTTTGAATAAATAGTTAATCAACCCATAAATTAATTATTTATTTTCAAAAATCAGTTGAGTTGAGGATAAATCACTTTATTTATTTATTTAATTCTTAATTATTATGCATATTCAAAAGAAATAGTTAAACTCCAAATCAGAAAATCAATGCAAGTTATTGACTTTTTGGAACTCAACATCCTTTTGGAGTTCAAAAAGCTGATCTAAACTCTAATTTGAGTTAAAAAGTTGTTTTTGCATGTTTTTGAGAATTAACTATCTTTCATGATCAGATAACTCAAAAATCAAGCTGAGTTTATTTGAGTGATTTATGGCTTTTATCCATACACCTCCAAAGCCCTGGATTTCTATAAATTAAAGGCTTCAGCTCTTCATATCTCATCTCATATTTTGCACAATCACGCTGGAGAATTGGAGGCTGAAGAAATCAACTTGCGAATTCAAAGCGTTGTGAGATCAATTTCAATTGCATAGCTTTTATATCTTAGCATAGAATTTCATAGTTTTCATATCATTGTTAGAATCTTCATTGTTAGATCATTTAGCATCCATAGCATATCAGTTTATCATTCTTATTGCATAGAAAATATCAAAAATATAGATTAATTACATTCAATTTCATATCCATCTTTTGCATTCAAATCCTTCATTTAGGTGTCGTCTAGGTCACTGATCTCGATTACAATTTGAGAACATCAATCTCGCACCTACTAGAAGGCAGTAAATCACTTGGTTACATAGATTTCAATTTTGCACGATTTTGATTATAGCTAACCTCTAATGTTTTACTGAGTGTTGTGTCTACAGATCAGGTACAGTTTTCACACACACATTTCTAGCACCCACCGTGGGGCCCTGAAATGGGTTTCCAATTCAATTCTATCAATTTCTATCTTTTTCTCCTCGGGTTCTGTGCAAAACTATGATTTTTAATTTGTGTCCGTACATTTGTCGTACGAGTTTCTGACAAATGTCGTATGAGAGCATACCCACTATCGTATGATACTGGACCCACTGTCGTATGATAGTCTATCAGATCGAGGCTCGTTTCATCACAAACCCACTGTCGTTTGGGAGTTCAACTGTCGTATGGTAGCATACCCAGTGTCGTACGAGTTTTTGGACTGTCATTTGAGAGCATATCCACTATCGTACCAGTTTTTGACTGTCGTTTCATTTTTTCACAGCACAGTATCAGATTTGATTTTTATATTTTGGCTAACTGCTAATTTTGACAATTGAAATTCTCTGTTTTTGATTGCTCTCTGCTGGTTTTGATTGGGAAAAGTACAAGAATTGCTAAAAATCAGGTAAAATCTACTAAGCGCATTGCGAGGATCACCAAGTATTCTCCTTCATCTAATAACATTTTGATTTGGGCTTAAAATAAATCTCTCATGTGTCTAGCTTGTGTGCGTCTTCTCATGCTTTCATTTTACACACTTGCATAATTTGATACTAGGTTGTAATCCCATAAGAATTCATTAAGTAGTCTTAGAATACTTGTGATTGATCTTGATTGCTATCTTGGGTTATTGGACTCGCTAATCTGCCGGCCCCTCATTTTCGCCCCGTGGTTGCAATCTCAGCACCATAAAGGGGAGGGGTCAACAGGACAGAAGCGTTAAATGTTCCACTTGGCAAACCTTTTGTGCTTTTAGGAACTCACTTATTTTCTAAGTTGTGGACTCATTTTTAGCTTGTGTGAGGTGTTAAGTGTTCCACCTTGTGGACTCATCTCATATTTGCTTTAAGCGTTAAGTGTTCCTCTTTCTACTTTTTGGATGCTTTTGGTAGATTTACTTTCGGAACATATATCTGTGCTCACATAGTAATTAGGCCCTATGAACACTATTTGAGATTCTTGAGAGATTGGATTCCTAGCGAAATCTTTCTTGACGACAGAATCCTTGTAGGTAGGGAGGATACTTAGTGCGTTTCACATTCAACTTGGTTAGTGAGTCTTCTCTTATTGATCGAAACATTCTCTCTCTGGAGAGGTTGATAGATCATGTGGGGTTGATATCATGAGCTTTGGTGAATCAAAATTGGTTAGTGCATCTTCTCTTATTGATTGATACATTCTCTCCCTGGAGAGGTTGATAGATCACGTGGAGTTGATATCATAGACCTTGGTGGAACAAAACTTTGTCTTAGCATGTCGGATTAATCTGCTTGCTTTGTTTGGGTTAAAAGTGAAGAGGTGTCAAAACCTTGAATCTGGAGCCAAGTCCCCTTGTGGTATAAATCTGAGTCACCTTTAGAGAGGGTTAACTGTAGTGGACAATCCCTTCACAGGGAAAACTGCGTTGACGGAACCTCAAGCGGTAATAGCCATTTTTGCCATGGTAGTGATAGCCTCTATATAAATGTCCTTGTGGAAGAAATCTCCACGGGTATGGTTCATTGTTGGGTTGTCAGATCTCCCTAGCAGCTCTTGAAGATTAAGTTCTCGGACTGTGTCAAAACCCTGGTGCGCCGGGATTGGAGTTCACCCCTTTGAATCATAAAAGTTGCAGAGTCAAACCATTACTAAAAACCCTAGAGAGGCCAATTTTTCACTTTCAGGTATATGTGTGTTATTGCAAAACTTTTCAGAACATACACAATTAGTACTCTCAGGGATTAGCACAATTTGGTCACTTGATTGTTCATGCGCAAGGTTGCTTTTGCCCTTGTTCATTGTTTTCAGACATGCTTGGAATCACTTGCCTTCTATTCTGTGTGCTTGTTTATCTACTTGGCTCTTAAAAATGATCAAATCTGGTATAACCTTCAAAATCTGGACAACACAATTTGCAAACAATCCAGAACTGAAAACCTTAAATTTTGCAAAAATTGACGTAAAGTTCTTTCTAGAGTCAAAAGTCATTTCAAGAAGTCAAAAGTCGTATGACTTTTTGTCAAATGTCATTTCAGTATCGCCCATATGTCATATGATTGAGAACCCAGTGTCGTACGAGTTTTCAAACCAGCAAAATTCAAGAAGCCAAAAATCTGTTAGCAACTGTCGTACGAGTTTTGTCAACTGTCGTTTCATTGCTACCCAACTGTCATACGAGTTTTGCAACTGTCGTTTCATAGACTACCCACTATCGTACGAGTCTGCAGAGTGTCGTTTGGAAAAATTTGAGAGAGTTGTCAGAAATTGTCAATTTGCGAGATATCCAATGTTTCCAGCCTAGTTCCAGAATCTGTCAAAAATATCATTGTGTCAGGAACAGAGCAGTAGCTATTGAGCATTCTACCATTTTCTAAGAGTGATCTTTTGAATCCGATCTAGCTTTCTGTTCAATCAATTTGAGTCCTTTTTATCTCGTGTCAAAACCTTGTCATAACTATCAATCTTCAATCAATCAATCTTCAAAAATAGCACTAATAAATTTGGGGCCATTTTGCGACGGCTATGTGTCGCCATTGCGACGGATATGTGCCGCTATAGCGATAGTGATAGACGTCACAGTTTTTTAGTCACAAATCATGACGTCTATGGGTTTCCGTCGCAATTGCGACGCCCTGCCGTCACAATGTCATTGCTTCACCCATTCAGCGCCTCCGTCGCATTGCGACGGCAGGGCGTCACAATTGCGACGGTCCTCCGGAGCAATTGCGACGGGCCTGGGCGTCGCCAATACAGCATTGTCGTCGCATGTCTTGGGAGGACCGTCGCAATTGCGACGGTCCACCGAAGCAACTGCGACAGGCCTGGGCATCACCAATACGGCGCCGCCGTCACATCTCTTGGGAGGGCCGTCGCAATTGCGACGGTCCTGGGTAGAATTTTTTTAAAAAAATTATTTAATACATTGCTAATGAACCACATTAATACTTTTTTCCTTCAACAAATGAGGACAGTCACTCTAAAGACAACATGATAATGTACACTCACTGTAAGTGTACATTATCATGTTGTGTTTACAGTGACTGTCCTTATTCAAGTGGCAATTACACAAGGGACAATCACTGTGAGATGTCCTCATTTGTGACAAGGACAGTCACACATGAGGACATCTCACAGTCACTGTCCCTTGTGTAATTGCCACTTGAATGTATTGCTATTCAACCACATTAATGCTTTTCTTCTTGAACAAATGAGGATAGTCACTCTAAAGACAACATGATGATGTACACTCACTACAACTGTACATTATCATGTTGTCTTTACAGTGACTGTCCTCATTCAAGTGGCAATTACACAAGTGATGCAGAGTGGTCTGCAGAAGTGGTTAGCAGAGTGCATAGGGTTTCACCAAACACCTATCTCCACTAACCTTGGAGACCAAATAATTATTCACACACCTTCTCTTTGATGCCCTAGGACATCTCAACTCATAATACAACCCTCTTATTCAGCCCAATATGCTGCTATTACACCATTCCCATCATTTCATCAAGGAACACTTCACTGTTTCCTGCAAATCATCAGCCTTCTCGCACTAGTGCTACATAGAATAAGTTAAATTTCTATTTTACATGTCAATAACAAGCCTCCCATGAAGTCTGGGCCCTTGGGATTCATGGGAGGTTCATTTATTTAAAGAAAACCTTTGACTGTTACAGAAAATTAGTAGAAACTGCCAGTTTATATGTTAGCAGGTGTAAGTACTTCTTCAAAATAGAATTAAAATTGATGCAACAGTGAGTAGAATGCAGTAAATAACCTTTCTAGTTCATAAACATATCATTCAACAATGAAGAATTCAATAAAACATTGAAACAACATTAAAATGAAAGCTAGGACTTACTAGGCCTTTTATGACTCTTGACTGGCAAAGTACATTGTTCATTACAATATGCCATTATTGGCCTTAAAATATCCCAGTTGACATGTAGGGTTACCTTTGATCTTCTGGTTCCATCTTGTTCCAAGGTGTTCCTAGTTGACTTGATAGGTGCCCCTGCACCAACAAGGGATAGTCACTGTGAGATGTCCTCATTTGTGACAAGGACAGTCACACATGAGGACATCTCATAGTGACTGCCCCTTTTGTAATTGCCACTTGAATGTATTGCTATTCAACCACATTAATGCTTTTCTTCTTCAACAAATGAGGACAGTCACTCTAAAGACAACATGATAATGTACACTCATTGCAACTGTACATTATCATGTTGTCTTTACAGTGACTGTCCTCATTCAAGTGGTAATTACACAAGGGACAATCACTGTGAGATGTCCTCATTTGTGACAAGGATAGTCACACATGAGGACATCTCACAGTGACTGCCCCTTGTGTAATTGCCACTTGAATGTATTGCTATTCAACCACATTAATGCTTTTCTTCTTCAACAAATGAGGACAGTCACTCTAAAGACAACATGATAATGTACACTCACTGTAAGGACAGTCACAAATGAGGACATCTCACAGTGACTGTCCCTTGTGTAATTGCCACTTCAATGTATTGCTATTCAACCACATTAATGCTTTTCTTCTTCAACAAATGAGGACAGTCACTCTAAAGACAACATGATAATGTACACTCACTGCAACTGTACATTATCATGTTGTCTTTACAGTGACTGTCCTCATTCAAGTGGCAATTACACAAGGGGCAGTCACTGTGAGATGTCCTCATTTGTGACAAGGACAGTCACACATGAGGACATCTCACAGTGACTGTCCCTTGTGTAATTGCCACTTGAATGTATTGCTATTCAACCACATTAATGATTTTCTTCTTCAACAAATGAGGACAGTCACTCTAAAGACAACATGATAATGTACACTCACTGTAAGGATAGTCACAAATGAATCTCATAGTGACTGTCTGATGTAGAGGGAAGGGTGGTGGTATCAAATGCACAAGTAGGTTTAGAAATTTCAGAGGTTAGACACTTGGGCTTATTCAACAATCTTAAATACTTCAAGAACTTGACTATCAAGGCTATCCTAAAGGATGGATTTGAGTTTTAAGGCTTCACTTTACTTGGTTTCAAGATTCTGAGACTCTCACTCAATTCCCATATCCCATTTCACCAATGTTCTCACAAACTGGTCACAAAAAGCTTAACAGGCTGTCTAAACCCTGCAGCAGACTTAAAAAGGGAATAATTCTAACTTTTCTCAAAACATTTGATGAGGTAACAACATTTATGGATACCCTCTTTGGAGTTCAACAACATATCAAAAATTTTTATACTGTTGCTTTGGACAAACACCCTTGTTCGGCACTGCTACCCTATTTCAATGCACTAAAATCTACTAAATTTTCAAAGGAAGTATGGGTTAAAGATCTCCTAGCTCCCAACTCCTAGACAGTGTCTAGTTATGTCTCCAATTGCTCAATTCCAAAAGGAATTAGACACAAATGCTCTGCAACTACAAAACCCCAATTTGTTGTCTTCGAACCCTGTCAACTAGGGCTTCCTCAATCTACTGTCTCCACACGACCCTGCAATGAATTGGTGGTAGATTCACCATCAAATGAACATTGTATACTATTCACAAGCATTAAACATATGCCTTATGTGGACAGATTGCCCACTGCTACACCTTAGCACACTTCCAATGCCGTTTTCCACTATTCTTGTTTGTGATCACATTGTTCTCCCACGCGGTTCTACATATATTTAGATTAGAATCATATAATACAGGTTAGAAAATGCCATTCCATGAATTAGGCCTATCAATTCATGGAATGACCTCAATCACCCCTAAACTTCTACTGTAACAGAAAACTAAGATATAGAACGTTGTTTCAAGACAACTTGTGCGACTGCAAACTTAATAGATTGTAACACTCATCAATCTGCAATTCGAAGGATAACAAATCTCCCTCAGAGCATATGGAATTCGATCAATTCAAAATGAGATTCAAAATGAATTAGTTTACATAAACTAGATGCTTTATTGCTCACTGTTTCCCCAAAATGGTACACACAGGTTCACTGCAATGTTTGGAAACATAACAAAAGCAAATGAAATGATTAAAGAACCCTGTCAAAGCATTTCAATTTCAAACCAAGCCAATAAAGTTTCAAAATAGAAATCAAATTGCAAGAAACAGCAGTCTTGTATTGCTTGTCGAGCACAAATTAATACACCAATCTCCTCTCTGTTTAGTAACAGAGCCTTTATCTAAATATAAAGGATTCTAATATAACTTCTTCTAATAGATTCAACTATCGACCAAGTGTTACAACTCAAAACACAACTAACTAAGAACTAATCTTCAACCAACTTTCGTTGAGTTGAATGTTTAAACTTAACACATACCAAACTAAAACTGGCCGTTGGATTTTGAAAGTTCAAAATTCCAACTTACAATTTATTAAATTCTTTAAAACAAAAGACCACTAACTTACTAATTTGGATCTTTTATGATCATTAAACTCTTCTAGACTCCAATTGTAGTGCTTGGACAATCTTAGTCCATTATAATTTGTCTTTTAGTCCTATTAAGGACATTACAATTTAATTGAAGAATTGCGATATTTTACTAACATTATAGGTGCTAAGATCCACCAAGTGATCTGTTGTCCTTGATTAAGCATTCCATCCTCCTGTTTAGCCTTGATGTTCTTTGAAGTCTCCTTTATCTTCGACCATGGATTAAATGTTGGAGGTGCTCCTGCACCACTGTCCCTTGTGTAATTGCCACTTGAATGTATTGCTATTCAACCATATTAATGCTTTTCTTCTTCAACAAATGAGGACAGTCACTCTAAAGACAACATGATAATGTACACTCACTGTAAGGACAGTCACAAATGAGGACATCTCACAGTGACTGTCCCTTGTGTAATTGCCACTTGAATGTATTTCTATTCAACCACATTAATGCTTTTCTTCTTCAACAAATGAGGACAGTCACTGTAAAGACAACATGATAATGTACACTCACTGCAACTGTACATTATCATGTTGTCTTTACAGTGACTGTCCTCATTCAAGTGGCAATTACACAAGGGACAGTCACTGTGAGAACTTCTCATTTTTTGAAATTACACAAGGTACTTTCTTGTCAACATATGTTGTATACTGAACTTGCAACTCTATTCTCTGATTATGCATTATAGTTGGGTGTTTTCTTATGTTGTTTCATGATTGTTTTGTTGGTATTTTTAGGTAATTCAATGGATCTCATTGATGATATTGATGATGATGATGATGATATTGAAATTGAAGGAGAGATTATGAGGAGGAGAAGACTCCTGCCTGTTATTGTAGTTGTTCTTGCCACCCTTGTCGCGGCCATAGGGGAGTGTATAAAAGAAGGTAGTCAAAAAATGCGTAAGCGCACAAGAGATGCAATTCCTTTTTATAAGCGTGTTATCAACTCCAATGAGACGGATTGCCATGACCAAATACGCATGACTAGACGATCTTTCTTTAAACTAGCCAATATTCTAAGGCAAAAAGGAAGCATCAAAGATACAGAATTCCTCACGTTAGAAGAACAATTAGTCATGTTCCTCCATACTCTTGGCCACAATCTGAGGAATCGTAAGATTGCCCATAACTTTGGGCACTCTGGAGAGACAGTAAGCCGATACTTCCACAAGGTCTTGAGGGCTATCTTGGCGCTCCATTCGGATTATTTTATACCCCCTAGTCCAAACACTCCTCGGGAAATTACTGGGAAGGCCCGTTTTGATCCATACTTCAAGGTATATCTCTTAGTGGTTTAAGTTTGTTTAGAGTTTTAATCCTATTATTGTTTGATTAGACCTATGATTTATTTGAGTACAGGATTGTGTGGGAGCAATGGATGGATCCCATATACCAGTCACTGTGGATATCAACTTGCAAGCTAAATATCACGATAGAAAAGGCAACTTGTCGCAAAATGTTATGGGAGTGTGTTCATTTGATTATAAGTTTCAATACATCCTTGCTGGTTGGGAAGGGTCTGCTACAAATAGCCGTGTTCTAGCTTCAGCTCTATCTAGAGCTGATCCATTGGTAGTTCCCCCAGGTTTGTAAAATATGATTATATTATTGAAGCATACGAAAAATAAGACAACGTTATGACAATGACATTTTGTTTTGTTTAGGTAAATATTATTTGGTCAATGTTGGATATCCTAACGTACCAGGATTTCTCGCACCTTATCGGTGCACACGCTACCACCTAAAGGAGTTTTCAAGAGCAAACCCAATAAACACCTCACATGAGTTGTTTAATCATCGACACTCCTCGCTTAGGAATGTAATAGAGCGTACATTTGGGATATTGAAGCAGCGTTTTCCTATATTGAAGCATGCGACATCTTATCAAATCAAGACACAAACACATATTGTTTTGGCATGTTGCATACTTCACAACTTCATTACGATAGAGGACGGCCTTCCATCTGAGGTAGAATTTGAAGAGGAAGATGGTCGTGATGGGATAGATGTACCAGTGCTTGAGACATATGGGTTCAGCCAGCATGAAAGAGATGATTGGGCCAATTTTCGAGATGAAATAGCAAGAAGGATGTGGGAAGACTATAGATCTCGATCTTAGTCGGTTGAATAACTATTATGGCAATGTTTAAACTAATGTCAGATTTCATAAATTTCACAAACTGATACTATACATTAATAAAAGCCGTTATGCCATATTTAGTGTTGTCATGTTATATTCAATGTTGTTATATTTAATGTTGTCATATTATA
Source organism: Chamaecyparis obtusa (assembly GCA_027943335.1). Taxonomy (NCBI): domain Eukaryota; kingdom Viridiplantae; phylum Streptophyta; class Pinopsida; order Cupressales; family Cupressaceae; genus Chamaecyparis; species Chamaecyparis obtusa. The sequence goes on along the minus strand of BSBK01001881.1, from coordinate 350,177 downwards.
TTTAATATTCTCATGTTATGTTTAATGTTGCTATATTTTATATTTAATGTTAAGTCATGTTATATTTAATATTGTCATGTTATGTTTAATGTTGCTATATTATATGACAAGGACAGTCACACATGAGGACAGTCACTGTAAAGACAACATGATAATGTGCACTCACTGTAAGATGTCCTCATTTGTGACTGTCCTTACAGTGAGTGCACATTATCATGTTGTCTTTAGAGTGACTGTCCTTACAGTGAGTGTACATTATCATGTTGTCTTGAGAGTGACTGTCCTCATTTGTGACTGTCCTTACAGTGAGTGTACATTATCATGTTGTCTTTAGAGTGACTCTCCTCATTTGTGACTGTCCTTACAGTGAGTGTACATTATCATGTTGTCTTTAGAGTGACTCTCCTCATTTGTGACTGTCCTTACAGTGAGTGTACATTATCATGTTGTGTGTGCATCAGATATGTCTATGGATGGTGACGTTCAAGTTATCCAAGCAACTTCTTCTTCCAAGAAGGTGTTCTGGACAAAAGAGATGGAATGCAAGTTGCTAGACTTGCTACAGGAGCAAGTGCAGCTTGGAAAGAAAGCTGAAGGGGGTTTCAAGAAAGAGGCTTGGATAGCCATCGAAAGGAGGTTCAATAATGAGATGAAAATGAAGCTATCGAAGGAAAACTTCAAGAACAAGCTGAAAACTTGGAAACAAGGGTATAGAGTTATGAAAGACTTGAGGAATACAAGTGGCTTAGCTTGGAATGAGACTACCCAAACTATGGATGCTGATGATAGTGTTTGGGACGAGTTGTTGAAGGTAACATGGTCTTCAAATCTCCTTTTAAGTTGAATATATCTTTTTAAGTAATGAAGGACCAATAATGAATTCAATTGTTATGCCATGATACAGAGAAAGGAATTTAAAAATGCCAGAATGTATAAGAGGCAGCCATTTCAATACTACAATGAATTATCCTGTATTGTTGGGAATGACATAGCTGAGGGCACTGTAGCTACAACAGCTCAAGAGACGGAGGAGGATTTCATTGATGATGAAGATTTCAGTTATCATGGTATGGATAATGCATGTTTTGAGACTGCTGCTGATTTGTCTAATGATGATAACAAATCTATTGATACACCTACATCGAACCAATCTACTGCAAGCGGAAAAGATAACCCTTCAACATCGTCAAGGAGGCAAAAGAGGAGGAGGGGAACATTGGCAGGTTCGTTGGATTCGATTTGTGAAGTGATCAAAGATCTGTCTGCAGGCATTACATCAGGCCTTGCACAGCCTCTGAAAGTGGATAAATCATCTAGTTTGAGAAATGAGGCAGCGGAGTTGCATAAAGCACTTAAAGCAATCCCTGGCCTTCGTGACTCTACTATAATTGAAGCATACGAAAAGTTAATGCATGATCCACAATCAGCCGCATTGTTCTTGACAATGGATGAAGGGGAGAGAATCCAATATATGAAATTGAAGTTTGGACTTTAGTTGATCGATGTTTATTAGGTCTTCTGTTTAAAATCAAAACTAATGTTTAAAATCAAAACTAACTAACGTTTCTCTCCATTAAGACTATGTAATGCAGTATGAAGATATTTGATAGAATGAATGGAATGTCATTGGTTTAAGTTGAACTACTAATCCATTTTCAAGTGTTGAGAGTTGTGTTGAAGGGTTGTGCTTGGAAAAGTTGATGTTGTCTTTTAGATTTCAAATGCAATTGGTTTCATGTAATTTTGTTAAGTTTTGAGCAAGATATGATAAAAATACCATTGGCTGCCCTGAAAGTTTGTTTTTTCTAAAAGTTACAATTTGAAAATAGGCATGGTATGGCTTTGTACAGTCTGGTACGAACCTGCACATGATTGATAATGTTGATATTGTCTTTTACCTTTCAAAGACAGTTGGTTTCATGAAATTTCATTGGATTTTGATTAAGTTATGGTATTTTTCATGTTGACTGTCCTGACCCTAACTAGGATTTCCAGCGAGAGTAATAAATTCATAACCAGAGTTTCCACGGTTGAAAATTGATTAGGATCTTGTATGTTAGGTTGAAGCACTCCTTCCTTTGCATTATTATTGGTATTAGAGCCAAGATCATGCTAGGATAATCATGTAAATAGTAAAATTACTCTACAGCTGTTCATTTTATGTACTCTTTATGTATCTGATTTGCAGATTTATCCATGACACAAATGAGGACATCTCACAGTGACTGTCCCTTGTGTAATTGCCACTTGAATGAGGACAGTCACTATAAAGACAACATGATAATGTACACATACAATGAGTGTACATTATCATGTTGTCTTTACAGTGACTGCCCTCATGTTGTATATTCTTCTTTGTAGATGCTACTGTGTGCTAGGGAAATTCTTAGAATTGTTGGTATATTCTTAGAACTTGTTACACCTGGGATATTCTTCTCTGTAGATGCTACGATGTGCCATGGTCCAAATAGGCCCATAAATGTGGTTGAATAGCAATACATTCAAGTGGAAATTACAAATATTATAATGTATCTATCTAGTCCTCATGACTGCTCATGACAGTACAAGTGATATTTTTTTGGGGGTGGGGAAAGGTTCGAGACTTTCAGCTGTATGAAGAATCCTTTCTACCTAATACAAAAATGCACCCCATAAAACATCTGATTGGTTCGAGTATCTTTGAACTATTTGGGTCTGTTGACAACACTAGACCAGTGTCTACAGAATGACTAATTTCATGCAAGATAATGGCTCTATCTGACAGAGAGTCCATGCTAGGCTTCATGACTTGATGCATTTTACGTTGCCTTTGGGTGAAGATAGGGAACTGTAACTAGTATCAGTATTGAACATGCTTTTACTAGAACTGCTTGTGCTAATGAATCAGAGCAAAATTACCTTTGTCCTCGTTGAAATACATGTTGCATATATATATATATATATATATATATATATATATATATATATATATATATATATATATATATATATATCTTGACACGTACATATGTGTTTCTCAATCATGAATTGGGTGTTTGCCTGTCAAGCATCAATTTGGTCTCTAGGAATTGTGCACTCTCTCTTACTTTTGAAAAAGCATTTGAGAATTGTGCTAACTAATGAAAACTCTCTGTTTTGAGGCCCATAAACTGATCTTTTTACAGAATCTTGACCATAAAAAAAGAGAGTGATGGAACTCAATCCTCTTTGAATGAGGTCCCACCTGCTCTGCTTTTGGGTCACCGCACTATATAATGAAAGTGCTCATTATTGGCCACTTCCTTCACTATTGTTTAGGATATGCTCAAGAGACCTACTGCCATTTTTTGGATACTATCCAAAACAACACCCAAATCAAGGGGAGCAGTATGCAACACAAGGGGATGGGAATAATATGAAAAAGAGTGAATTTAGTACAATGAGGAGGACAACAGAGATGCCTTTAAAGGGTAAAACAACAAATATAAGATTTTATAATACCATTTCAAATATGATTTGTTTTATTACAAATTACAAGTATCAGGCTTGTCATGTTCATCTTTTTCTTCATTTCCTACAAACTCCATTTGAAAAGGAACACACCCTTCCTCCATGAGATAACTTTTCCACCAATCCACTTCTGAAGCATTCACAAACCCTATCCACTTTTGGAGAAAGGATCACTAGTTTTACAATGTCTGACCCAGAAGAAAGAGCATAATTATTCTCATTTGCATAGCCCACTAGATAAGGAACGCAAATTGTGGCTTCAACTAAACCATTATATATCTCTTTCGAAGAGCTATATAACAAGGGTGTTTAGGAATACATACAATATTGAATGCTTGGAGCAAGGAAAAAGATGAAATGGATACACTAGTGATAGATAACAAGGTGTTGACATTTTGGTTTGCCATGGGAGACAAAGTGAAAAGATGTATGGTATGTGAGGCAAATTCATCTTCTACCACAAAGTCCCTATTTAATTCAAAACCAAATATAACACAAAAGCCAATCCTATTTTGTATAGTTTCTCCACACATATTTAGCATAGAAGTTTCTAGTTTAATTCTAGAAATAGTTTGTAAAGTGTCTAGTTCATGTGTGTGAGCCTACTTCATGTGTGTGGATTATAAGCATGAGTTGTCAGAGTGTCTGAATATTGAGTGTCTTATTGCTATTGCTATTGTTTAATTTTGGGATTGTTGATATAGGTGCATTATTGAAATCGGTTTGATGGCTCTGATCCATGTGCCAAGTTGTCGATGTGGTGGTGGGCAGTGCCAGTTGAAGATTTCACAGTCAGTGGAGAACCCTGGACGACAATATTGGTGTTGTCCAAACAAAAAAAAGGTTGCTAATGTGTATATATTTAATGTTTGTAATGTAACTACTATTTATTATATTTAATGTTTGTAATGTAAATAGTATTCAATACTAATGTAGATTGGGCATCGCAGGGCTATCATGATTGTGGGTACTTTAGATGGGTCGATGACAACCCATCTACATCTATTCGCCCATCTCTAGTTATCCACGATCCAGACATCCGCCCATCTCCACTCATCCACAATCCAGGATTTGAGTGCAATACTTGTCAAGATAGGACAAACGAAATTAAATTTTCACACATCTACTTATATTGCTATAAAATAATGTGCTATAACCCTACAACAACTCAAGCAACTAAAAATAGGTCCAAATCCAAGGTAATATAATTTGGTTGTGAGACACCTGCCTATAAATTTTAGACCTTATAAACTTTACAAAATATCCTTAAAGAGTGAAAATCTTAGTAGAAAATATTGCAAGGTTACATATAGAAATGTTCATAACACACTTACCTTTTACGAATCTAATATTGTGTCACTAAATAGGACTGTATACATAAGAGGCATTCAAGTTTTTATGAAATGATATTTTCTTAGCCAACACAAACTTAGCTTAAGATAGATTCCTTCTATTACAAAGCATCTCTCTACTTCATACCTCCATATTCCTACTAGCAATTTCATCCATTTGTTGAAGATGTTGCTGCCTCCCGTGCTCATCTTCCTTGAATCAAAGATGAAGCTTGACCACTGAGCAAATACACCAATTCTGCAAATGCCTCAATTGTTTTTGAAATTCTAAAGCTTCAGCCCTATATGTTGTTGTTGCTTCCCTGCCATGCAATAAAAACAAGATAAAATAATTAATATGCATTAAGCTAGTGACACAGCTAAGTATAAAAAATGCTCCAAGTTATGATAAAATTGTGAAAATAATTTAAACTTCAAAATTCTACGTCTCTAACAAAGAGCCACAATGCAATGATGGTTGTATATAAATTTTCATGCAAACTAGTTCATTCAGAGTGGTAAAATATGATTGCATCCACATTAGTTAAACTACCTACAGTTTTTGAAATCTATGCTAGATCGATCATCTTGACTTTTTTGGAGAAATTTTTGCTTCAGTTCTGAAAATAAGACTCAAATAACAAGTTCTGTACAAAATTTGAGACATTACTAATTGAGGACAATGTGTATTTTTATGGCACTGAAAGTTTGTGTCTTACAAGCAATGTGCAAGACTATTTATCAAAATGGTTTTATGAAAGCTCCAGGCTATATATGTTATAGTGGAGAAAGTTCAATATGTTCCAAACTTCCAACAAAATAATCAGATGCAATATTTCTTTAGTGTTAGTAATTTATAGTAGCTCCAATGGCATCCAAGACCTTAAAAAATAAAAGAAATTTTTAAAATTAATATCACTAGAATACTTCCATTTTCACACACCAGCCTTTGCATTATTGCTTGTTTGTTTCAGGTATGCACCTTATTTTTATTGGCATATAGAAAGGCTAAAAAACCAACAAGGATGAAGTATCAAAGCCACAAACTCTAGCCACTGGAACTTCTAACTTCATCGTGACTACATATCAACTATCAGATACACCAATGACCCAATTATATTTAACATTTATGAAAATCAAATTAATTTGGAATTGAATACTAAGCACAATTCCATTAGGAACATGATAACATATTCTTAAGAAATAATGCTCTACAATAAAAGTGGCTATTTCTGCACCAAACACTCTAGTAATAGGGGTCTCATGACTAAACTGAACAAGAGAGCTTACATCTGAATGTGTGAAATATCTAGAGTTTCATGTGTGAAGTCTGATAGAAGCTCTTTATAACAGGAAAGAAAAAGGTAATAGCAATTAACCAATCAACAATACACAAAAATCAGAAAATAGCAATTATCAAATCATAAACTTATAAAGAAATCAAATGATCAGAAAGAATAGAGTGCTCTATTTATTATTGAAGGCTCTATTTCCTTTACAACTTGCATACCACAAAGAAATAATCTCAATATTAAAACCTTGGTGCCTAGAGATTGACGATGGTGAAAACTACATTTTACTGATTGTACCGTTAATTTTCTTTATTCAAATTAAGTCTAACGAGCTAAAGGAAGCTATTAGAGCATGAATCTATGTTTTAGTTACAATAATCCATGCAAGCAATTTATTATGCAAACAAAGTGACTAAAATAAGACTACTATTTGATTGGTCATTTCCATTTTTGTCAGTGGTTTTTCGATCTGGGTGAAAAAAGAAATTCCCATAATTAGTCTCTCATCCAAGGTGAGCGGTATACCTTGCCTAGAATAGTAGGGCATTCAGGTAAGGGAAACAATTGGATTTGGAAAAATTAGGTTTCTTAATGCATGGCAATCTCTCTGTGGTTAATGACCATCTATCTTTTGAATCAAGTTGATTAGGTTAATATCTAAATGCGCAAATAGTAGATATTCTAAGATGGTCCTGGATAGAATTAAAAAAAAAATTATTTAATACATTGCTAATGAACCACATTAATGCGCTTTTCCTTCAACAAATGAGGACAGTCACTCTAAAGACAACATGATAATGTACACTCACTGTAAGGACAGTCACAAATGAGGACATCTCACAGTGATTGTCCCTTGTGTGATTGCCACTTGAATGTATTGCTATTCAGCCACATTAATGCTTTTCTTCTTCAACAAATGAGGACAGTCACTCTAAAGACAACATGATAATGTACACTCACTGTAAGGACAGTCACAAATGAGGACATCTCACAGTGACTGTCCCTTGTGTGATTGCCACTTGAATGTATTGCTATTCAGCCACATTAATGCTTTTTTCCTTCAACAAATGAGGATAGTCACTCTAAAGACAACATGATAATGTACACTCACTGTAAGGACAGTCACAAATGAGGACATCTCACAGTGACTATCCCTTGTGTGATTGCCACTTGAATGTATTGCTATTCAGCCACATTAATGCTTTTTTCCTTCAACAAATGAGGACAGTCACTCTAAAGACAACATGATAATGTACACTCATTGTAAGGATAGTCACAAATGAGGACATCTCACAGTGACTATCCCTTGTGTGATTGCCACTTGAATGTATTGCTATTCAGCCACATTAATGCTTTTCTTCTTCAACAAATGAGGATAGTCACTCTAAAGACAACATGATAATGTACACTCACTGTGAGTGTACATTATCATGTTGTCTTTAGAGTGACTATCCTCATTTGTTGAAGAAGAAAAGCATTAATGTGGCTGAATAGCAATACATTCAAGTGGCAATCACACAAGGGACAGTCACTGTGAGATGTCCTCATTTGTGGCTGTCCTTACAGTGAGTGTACATTATCATGTTGTCTTTAGAGTGACTGTCCTCATTCTGTAAGTGTACATTATCATGTTGTCTTTACAGTGACTGTCCTCCTTCAAGTGGCAATTACACAAGGGACAGTCACTGTAAAGACAACATGATAATGTAGAGAAACATTGTCATTTGTATTTTCAACAGTGCTGAGAGAGGTTCCCTCCGCGAAATCATAGCTACAATTTTTGAGTACGTTGGGTTTATTTTTCTTTTGTCATTATTATGTAATCTGGTATTCAGCTGTTAGAGAGCTAAAATACCCAGAAATGAGGACATATCTGTGTTGAATTTATTGTTAGCGGCTTTGGTTATTTAGAATGCTTCCCCACAATACTTAATAGGATGCATTTGGTTTTCAAAGCTTTCACTGACTTGGATTCAAGATTCTGAGACTTTCACGTGCCTTGCTTCAGTTGTTTCCGCAAACAAATCGTGTGCCTTTTGTATGCTTCCACATTTTATATACATGTCCATCAGGGTAGTCACCACCACTATATTTGACAAAAACCCATCTTCAATTACTTTTTGGTGAATTTCCCTACCCTGTTCTATGACTGTACCTCTGGTTTTAATGTATAAAAATGACCCAAATTTCAAAGGAAGTATATGATAAATTCCACCTAACACTTCCTAATCCCTGGACAGTGTCTTCTTACACTTTGAAACAAACAATTCCAAAGGGAATTAGCCTCTAGGGCTCTGCAACACCCAAACCCACAATTCTTGGCTCTAAACCCTTCTTAACTAGGGCATTCTCAATCACCCAATTCTACACCCTTCAAATCCAAATTAGTGGATGATTCACCATCTCACAAACATTATACAATGTTCCACATTATAACAATCCACCCTTGCTTGGATAGATCACTCACTGCTATACATTAGCATTCAACTCAAGGTAATTTCCCACAGTTTATCCTGTGATCACACTGTTTTCCACAAAACTTTGCCTATGCAATGTCAATACTTCATAATAAAAGTTAGTTATTGTCATCCCATGAATATTAGGCCTTCTATGTTATAGCAAAATCAAAGTAAACTCATTCAAAACAGTTTAGAATGGATGAAAGAAATCCTTCTAACTCATGTATGTGTTAGTTCAAACAAATGAGGATAGTCACTCTAAAGACAACATGATAATGTACACTCACAGTAAGTGTACATTATCATGTTGTCTTTAGAGTGACTATGCTCATTTGTTGAAGAAGAAAAGCATTAATGTGGCTGAATAGCAATACATTCAAGTGGCAATTACACAAGGGACAGTCACTGTGAGATGTCCTCATTTGTGACTGTCCTTACAGTGAGTGTACATTATCATGTTGTCTTTAGAGTGACTTTCCTCATTCTGTAAGTGTACATTATCATGTTGTCTTTACAGTGACTGTCCTCCTTCAAGTGGCAATTACACAAGGGACAGTCACTGTAAAGACAACATGATAATGTAGAGAAACGTTGTCATTTGTATTTTCAACAGCGCTGAGAGAGATTCCCTCCGCGAAATCATAGCTACAATTTCTGAGTACGTTAGGTTTATTTTTCTTTTGTCATTATTATGTAATTTGGTATTCAGCTGTTACATAGCTAAAATACCCAGAAATGAGGACATATCTGTGTTGAATTTATTGTTAGCGGCTTTGGTTATTTAGAAGTTTAATTTTATTTGTTCATCTTTCAAGCACAAACATTTTGTGGACAGTAACGTCTTCATTGTTTCGGGTATGCAATGAAATAGCCCTAACTTGTGACTACCTTCACAGTACTACAAAACCGAAGAGGGAAAAGCAAGTTAGGATGGAAATAAACAAACTTAAAACTCAGACTTAAGAAAGATGAAGGCAATGCTTCAAAAGGCCGATGCCCTAAACACGGGAAAACACAATACCACCATTAAACGATGTCCTAGTCATCATATCAATGCTGCCAGCTCCGTACCAATATGCTGACTGCTCACTTTCATCTTGTGATAAAGGTAACTTCATTAATCATACTTGAAATGGCAGCATACGAACTAAAGCTGATGAACATTTATAAACTAAAAGTTTAAAACTACAGATTACAAATGTAGTAGTTTCATACGAAAAGAACTTGATGTCTAAAATTTACCATTAGAAGTATCCAAAGGAATACCACAGTACTGTTGAACTTGGAGAATCGGAGATGTTCTACACAGCAAGGTTCAACAGCTGTAAGGACTGTTACACCATCTTTAGCATTTGAATACATTTTCTCCTTGGCTTCTGGTGGATCCTCAAAGACCCCCAATGACGTTTTCCCTACAATTATCAATTGTTTGTCAATATGAGATATTAATAAATAAACATTAATCACAATATTAGGCAAACAATGTTCTTGATGTCTGAATCTAAATCACAAAAAGCTCTAATAAAGCAGTTCTCAGTTTCACATTAAACTAAGTTTCAATTTCAAATGGTTATAATAATTTTTGCAAGTTATAAGTAGCTGGTTATAGTATATGACATAAAAAGAAAAAAAATCATTTCTATTCTTTTCTTCTTTTTCTCTTTCAACGAAGCTTTTGCACCACACAAATGCATACCAAGAATTTCTCAGGAGGTTTCAAGACCATTGCATACCAAACTTCTTCTTTGTAGATGCTACTGTGTGTCGTGGTCCAAATGGGCCCATAAATGTGGTTGAATAACAATACATTCAAGTGGAAATTACACAAGGGACAGTGACTGTGAGATGTCCTCATGTGTGACTGTCCTTGTCACAAATGAGGACATCTCACAGTGACTGTCCCTTGTGTAATTTCCACTTGAATGAGGACAGTCACTGTAAAGACAACATGATAATGTACACATACAATGAGTGTACATTATCATGTTGTCTTTACAGTGACTGCCCTCATGTTGTATATTCTTCTCTGTAGATGCCACTATGTGCTAGGGAACTTCTTAGAACTATTGGTATATTCTTAGAGCTTGTTACACCTGGGATATTCTTCTCTGTAGATGCTACTGTGTGCCGTGGTCCAAACGGGCCCATAAATGTGGTTGAATAGCAATACATTCAAGTGGCAATTACATATATTATAATGTATCTGTCTAGTCCTCATGACTGCTCATAACAGTACAAGTGATATTTTTTTGGGAGTGGGGAAAGGTTCGAGACTTTCACCTGTATGAAGAATCCTTTCTACCTAACACAAAAATGCACCCCATAAAACATTTGATTGGTTCAAGTATCTTTGAACTATTTGGGTCTATTGACAACACTAGACCAGTGTATACAAAATGACTAATTTCATGCAAGACAATGTGATGCAGAGTGGTCAGCAAGAAACTTGGTCTTAAGCCCCAACCCACTTCAAGACACCAAAATGTTACACCTAAGCAATTTAGCCTCTGATTCTATTAGACTAGTTTAAAATCTCTGTACTAGAGGGACTTCAAAGGTTTCAAGATACTTCTAACACCTTATTGACTCAATCCCAACCAAGACCAAATTTCCTTTTAGGGACAAGTTCCCTGATTTTCTACCAAAAGAGACTTTATTGATCCTAGGCTTTGCCAACCCAATCAAACATTTGAAAACTCTTAAGATTCCCTAAAACATGTAGAATCATGCATTGGTTGTGTTCCAAACAACCCAAGACATCAAAATCACAAATAGACCTAGTGACTCTAGTAGGTCTCCAAAACCTGTTCTGCAGCAATAACTCTTCAATTTGACAAAGGACCTTATGAACTTATATGTTTTTTGAGTACCCTTTTTGATGTTCTAACAATCCTCCAACTCCCAGACCCTGACTCCACTCCAGCATATCAATGTCCTTATTGAGTCCGCAGACCTAATGCATGCCTTTGGGTGTGGGTTCCAAAACAAGGCATTGAAAATGGGTGCATGAAACCAAGATCAAAGTTTGAAGATGTCCACCATGCTCTAAAGATCTAGATTCAACAAGGTTTGAGGTCCTTTACTTGCCACTACCCTCTGATCTTGCATAATCCATCAACTCCTAGTCAAGAACATTGAGATTCTTGACCTAGGGCTTGCTCTCAAAATTCTCTGGCTTAGTATCCTATTCCAAAGCTTTTAAAATATGAAAATAAACCCCCTTAACTTGAATTTTACAAAGAACAGAGGATATCCTATGGTTTATTTGCAAGTTAAGGCCATTTGAATGCAATAACCCAAAAAATGAGGGTTTGACAGAACAACAGATAAGAAAAAGGAATAACTTTGATATAAGGTGTCTTGAATCTACCAAATAAACTCTCAAAGCATAAGATATAAATACTCTAACTTCCACACTGGTCTGCCCTCCCTTTCACATCCGTACACTATACAGTGCTTGAAGGAAATGCATAGAAAAGGCTCTGAAATAGTGGCTCTATCTGACAGAGAGTCCATGCTAGGCTTCATGACTAACCTAGAGCACATTCCTTGTTATGGAGGAAGTTTGAATGGTGAAGAACTTATGGAATGGATAGAGGACCTAGATAACCATTTTGACTACAAGTATCTTATTAATAACCATTTTGACTACAAGTATCTTATGGATAGAGGACCTTGATAACCATTTTGACTCATTTAGTATCTTATTGAGCTTCACTTTGTTTCGAGAATATAGTTTAATATTCTCTACTAAACAGGGCCAACCACGTGAAGGTGGAAGCTCATTTGGCCCCACCTCCCTCCCCCTAACATCACTCTACATTCCCCGTTAACATCTAACATTCATTCATTCTTTCAATTATTAATAAAATGTAACATTCAATCAATATCACATGATAACATTCATTAACACATTAGATTCGTTAACACGCAACATTCATCAATATGAAAATAAACACATAATTCATGAACATTCATTAGCACATAATTAAATTCATTGAGACATAAAATTCAGTCATTATCAATTAAGGTATTTAGATGACAATCATTTCTTTTTTCTCTTTCTAATTTTTTTTTCTATGTAAGCTCTAAGAGGAGCATCAGTGTTATCATCAATACCCCCCTCATCAGTTGTTTTGTTCTCTGTTCTTGATGATCTCAAATTCCTATGCTGCTGCAAAGGGGGGTCCTCTACAATAACAAATAAAAGACTTAAATTTAAAATATTTAATTATAATTGTTACAAGTATTTAATTATTTTAAAGAACATAACTGTGGCACTCTTTAATTACCTGATCTGGCCACATCATTTTGTCTAGACTCAACCTCAACATGCTCATGAGCACCGACCCCTTGATCCTCTATAGTTGCTATACAAAATGTTACATTAATCCAAACACCAATTGTAATTACATATAAAAAATTTAATAGCAAATGTATACCTCCACCACTAGGATGCACATCATGCGAACCTTCATTATGCATAGATTATGTAGAAGGATTGTCAGGCTACATTCCAATATCCTACACATTGTTATCATTGCTTTCTTAAAACAGATATACTCACTTTATATTAGAACTTAACATCAAATAGACTAATTGGTAAAGTATTCAATTTGAAATAAATTTCATTTAGCTTATTTACCTGTGGCTCAGATGCATCATTATTTGAACCTTGCACACTGATTTCAGCTCGTAGCCGTTCAGCCACGGCTCTATAGCCTTGTTGGAAGCCAATTATCTTGTCCTCTTCTGTGAGGCATCTATTGAACTCTGACCCCTACATTTTTGCTTGGTATGGTGAATTTTACTTGCATTGTTTGATCAAAAAAAAATTCCTTGCAATATATAAAAAAATTGATACAAGTTTTCATTTACTAATACTTACAACTCGTGCTTGAAGTTTGGAAAAACCACCAGAGCCGAGCTTGTGTGTCCCGTGCTTTTCTAATCTTGCCTTTGTTGCCTTTGATGTGTCAGGCAATCTATGAAAAGTTTGAAATATGTTAGAGACCAGTACAGGAAAAATTTAGAGGTTAATTAGTACATAATTACAGGAAAACTTTAGAGGTTAATTAGTACATAATTACATTCTCAAAAGTATCACATACCTTGATCTACTCTCTACTGGCGTAATTCCTTTTTTCATGTCAGCTTTATACTTTCCATCCAAAATCAAAGCCTGCCACTCAGCCTCAAGAACACAGGGCGGACGCTCGTGCCTAGGGTTAACCTCTAAATATTTCCTGTACTGGTCCCTAATATACTTCAAACATAAACCAGCTCTTTCAAGGAGCTTGTTTCTCTCGAATGCACGAGGTCCAAAAAGCTAGGTCATACTATGTACAAGATCATCCTTCAACTTTTTATCTTGGTTATTCCACCTTTTAAGTAAAAAAAAACATGTTAGACTCATAAATGAAGAGAAGCTACCTTTAATATAGTTCAAGAAATTGATGAAAATGAAAACTATTCTAGCAATGATATGAAATCAAAATAGTGGTTTGGGGTTTTAGTTAGGATATGATGTTCCACCATGTACGTAGGGTGGGCCCGAATATCCGCAAACACTCGTCACCAAGTTTTCGCCAAAAAATATCATTCCCTACAAAATAATCATGGGATCATTAGTCGATGAAGAGTGATCAAAAACTAAATTACTATTATATCACTATACAATAATAATAACTTTAAAGTACCTGGAACTTTGGCTACTTTTAAGGGAATGCCTTCATCGTCGCTGATGATCAATACGCAATCCTTCACCGTTCCCGTACTAGGAACACGGGAACATCTAGGAAATGATGCTGCATCGGGACTTGTTGCATCTCCTATTGCAAAAAATGAAAACCATTATCAAATGCCTCTAAGAAATAATACTTCAAGGGAAATAAATTTGTGCAGAGCACCCATGGCACAAACACAATCAAGGGATCTACATCGTAAACACATAACACTTAAACACATAACAAAAGAGAGAAAAAGAGGGATTTGTGTACCAGTAGATGGTGCAACAGTTGGTGCATTTAGGCTGTGTGTTGTTGACATGGCAGTCGGCAAGACATTTGTGGCTGTCCTGGATGGAGGCAGCGTTGTCATATCATCATGGAAAGGAGCGGAAGAATAAAATTGTTAGAGCATGCATAAATATAGAACGCGTGGACTAGCATGGACAAGATTGTTAGAGCATTAAAAAAAAAGATTGTTCGAGCATGTATTGTCAATGATTATGATCATTCCTATATATATTCAGTGGAAAACACAAGTGGGGAATGGAACATGTGATCTACCTGAACCACTTGCAGTACCGGCCTCATCATGGGAATGGGGTTCAAAATTACGCAAATAACTCTGTAAAGACAATGCATCCATATTTTAATTAATGTCATAAAAGAGCATAACATAAAAACCATTATTGAACTCTTGTAATAATTAAAAATTTCATTAATACTTACTTTAAAGTTTTCAAAAGTGCGCAACAACTCAGCTGCGTTGTCTTTTATTTCCTAAGTCTGAGGATGTATGGATACCAAACGTAGAAGTTCTTTCCCAATTTTCTTTAGCAGCTTTTTAATGGAACCGATCGGGTCATCGGTCTCTACTAAATCAATAAAAAAAGGGTCCACAAGGGGGGACTCCTGAGGGACTGTAGGTTTCTTTCCCTCTCTCCAACCACCGGCCCTCTGTGACAACAATAGTATTAGTATTATCAAAATTACTCCAAAACAATGAAGAAAATAACATTAAAAAAAATAACATTTTGCTTCTATCTAGTTTGCACAATTACAATGAGTTTTACCTGCTCATGTGTAGATGAGCTAGGAATATCGTCACCATCACCTTCGGGCGGTTGCTCCATATTGTGCCCCTGTGTCAAAGATCAAGTATAAAAATGTTAGCCAAAAATTTAATAACTAAATGGTATGTTGGAGTCATTGATTAGAAGTTGGTTTAATAGTATGTACCACCCCCATGATAGTAGCCTCGTTTGTATCTATGCGGTTCAAATTGTAATCAATAAGCAGCTCTTCCCCTGCACGTATTGATTTTATCGCACAGATGAATACATGATTTCCCTCGTGCACCTCAAATATGCAATTGGGTTGCTTTATAGTTGACCCAGGTCGTGTACTATTTATAAAACCCGCAATATTCCCTGTTGCTTTTGGCCTTCCATCAATGTATATAGCCACACTTTTACTTTGATTATTGTCTTGCTGTTGTATATAATTTGCTGAGAGTGCATACCTACGCATACTTTTTTTATATTGAACAATATGCATCCAACTTTTGTAATCGTAACATGGTCCAACATACTCCATCAATTCAGAAACTTTTTTGTAAGACACCTTTATGCCATCCATAGAAAATAGGCCCAAACCATGTAATGATGATGGTGCTATGCGATATATCCTCTCATTAACACAAAAATCAGTGTTTATTGGAGGAAGTTCCTTGGGTACCCAATGTTTCTGTAAATGTTGGTACCTCAAGGGCACCTCGATGCCGCCTTTCATCTCATCATCATAAGAACATGACCCCCCTTGAGCAAGGAAAAATTTCATGTGTTTATTGAATTTCCTTCTAGTCCTTTGACCTCTAGTTAATCTCCCTATTCTAGATAAACTGCATGTCTCACTTTCCTCTTCTATTCCTATATTTCCCTCACTCGAGGAAGACACTTTTGACAAATACCTATTTGTTGGTACCTGAAAATGGGAGAGATCTTAGAAGACATCAATCTTACTATTGATAAGTGTATTAAATAGACTTTCTATAAGGTGTATTGACTTATACCTGTCGATCCATGAGACTGTGCGGGATGCTCTTGAAAGGGGTTCAATTTCCTACAAATGTAATTCAATTATCGTGAGCATAATCACATCATAATCATAATCACATCCATCATAAGCATCACATAAAAATTAAAAACATTAAAACGTACACATTATAACACTTAAATCAGGCTCACATTATAAGCCTGCTAGGGAAGTAGGCCTACTGAAGGGCTAAAACTGGGTTTTTGTATCAGCTGATGAGTTGAGGGCTTAGTAACCTTGGGGACATGCTATTTGAAGTTTTTTGATGTGTGTGGTGGAGGTGGAGGAAACACCTAGTTAAGGTGAAGTCAAGTTTGGAGCCTATTGAGGCATTGTGAGCATTTGATAGTTTGTTGATTAGATTGCTTGGATGAATCCATTGGATGGATTGAGGGACATTGGGATTATTCCAAAGATGTAGAATGCTAAGGTGGCATAAGGATTTGGTGTGCACTCTGATAGGTTATGGAGTTGGCTTGGATCAAGGAGAGTGATCTTATGAAGATGCTTGGTTGGTGTTGTGAGAACACTTACAAATGCTTTTGACCTGAAAGAAAATAAGGCTCAATACATTCATGCATCAATATTTGTTTTAAATAGTTTTATTTAATTAATTTAGATTAATAGTTAATTTAGATTAGCAGTATTCTATTTGTAGTTGAAACTTGTAGCTTTTAAATAGATAATGAATAAACTATGTAACCATTTAAGACAAATATATTTCTATCAAGAAATGAATATTAAATACATTAAGGATTGATGGCATACCTTTAAATTTCATCATCATCATCCTCATCATCATCATCATCATCATCATCATCCTCGTCATCCTCGTCGTCATCCTCATCATCGTCGTCGTCATTCTCGTTATTGTCATCATCATCAACATCATCATCATCAACATCAACATCATCTTCATCATCATCATCAGTAGCAGCATCATCGTCATCATCTTCTTCTTCTTCTTCATGAAAATTTGTCTCAGGAACATCATCCAATAATTGTCGATCGTGATCATCATCTACATCATCTTCTACTTCTTCGGTATCTTCTTCTTCCATCGCATTATACTTTATCGGCCTTCCTCTCGGTTCATGTCTAACAACAAATGACCAACCCGGTTTATGTGAAACCTCTGAGTAAAATACCTGCTCACATTGGCTTGGAAGAACATAGGGCTCGTCCCCAACTGGCTCAAATGACCTTGTATTAACCATTGTAAATCCATTATCATGTTCAATAACAGTTCTATTAGGATCATTTGGATTAAGTCGTAGCCTATACCATTTGACAACGAAGAGTACTAATTTGAAGGAACTAAAGTCGCACTCAAGTATATCATCCAAAATGCCATAGTATTGATTTTTAGACTCTTGAGGATCTAAGTCATTTCTAGATGAAATATTAGTCACTTGAAAGACTGCAGTTATTCCAGAATCACAAGTTTTCTTCGTGTCATCCAACACTTTGACGCAAAATTTTTGACCATTACAGAACATACCCTTGTGGTGTTTAACCTGCAATAATATGTGAAACATGTCAAAATTATTATATCGTGAGTTGATAAACATACGGGTGATTAATAATTTTGTACGTACCTGGAAATCTCTTAAACCATATGCTAAATCTATTTCCCTTTGCGTAACATTAGAATCTCCATTACGATGAGCTTCTTTAACCAATGAAGATACACCTTCCCATGTTAATGTGTGACCAGAATGTTGACATCGTTCAATCCATACTATCATCCAATCAAGATTGTTTGCAATATACAAATGTAGTGCATCCCACTCTCGAGCAACTGTACAAAAAAAAATAGACGACTTACAACCAATTTATTTTGAAGATTAAGAAATAATTTATTACAATAACATCTTATAATTTATTACCTGTCACTTTCCTCAATCTACCTTTCCCCATCAAGTACTCCCCTTTGAATTTTTTAAAAGGGTCGAGATCCCAAATGCGATCTACATGGATATTTGAAGCAAACTTACGAAGATATTCAGTAATGTACACCATAGTCTGGTATACCATGTATCCCTCTACCATAGAACCCTCAGGATGTGCTCTTTGTCGAACCAAAGCCTTCAAAGATTTCAAGTGCCTCTCAACCATCCACATTGACCTAGTGTGTGCAGGTCCACACAATTCAATCTCCTCAACTTGGTGTATGAGGTAGTGTTCTTGTGCATTGAAAAAAGTTGGAGGTAGACACTTTTGCATTTCACACAGTAAATGAGGAATTCTTCTCTTCCAATAGTTTATATCTTCTTTATGGATTTCTTTAGATGACAACCACCTACATTAAGAGATTCAAGTCACAAAAAATATATAAATACGAGACTTTACAAAATAATATACAATAGATTACATAGCAAGAAAAACAAATCATGAATATAATAAATATATACAACAAATTGAACAGATATTACTGCTTACCTCATGTATTTTCCAAGATCATATATCACTTGTTTGATGTTATTGTTGAAGTTCTCTGGGAGAGATAGAGGTAGCACGTACTGCAGTAATTATAAACCAATCATTTCATTATTTTCTAACATAACATAATGAATAGTACACATAGTTTATGAATATATTGTAAATATAGAAGAACATAACTTACCTTGATGAAAGTATGCCAATCATGCGTTTTGAGCCCTGGCCCAAATTCACTTTTCTTTGATATGAGATTGCTTATGTTCACAGCAAATCCTGTGGGAAATCAAATTTTTCGTATGACTTCTTTTATGGCATCACTTTGCTGCTCCGTTAATAACCAAGGAAGGGCACTTATATTAATCTGATCTCTATTTCTATTTGAGTGAATGAAATTCTTCAGTGCATGATTGGATTCATGAATGTCATTACAAATTTTGACAATTTTTTCTTTGTCACGCCTTCCATCCAGTATTTTCCACAATGTCTCTGTTATATTCTTTCCAATATGCATAAGATCAAACAAATGCACAATTTGTAGGTCCTCGTAGTAGGGCAACCTACTAAATTGTCTGGGATAGCTTTTTAGTCCCTTTGGAAGGTTTTCAGTAGTGCCTTGACGACCTTCACGATCATCAATTACATAATTAGTAAACAAAAATCATAATAGAAATATATAAATTACAAACATAAACCATTAGGTGGAGTGACATTACCTTGACGATTAATTCTATTATATTCCAACTTCCATAGGCGAGGTGTCATTCTTCGTGGCTTTGATGTAGTCTCTTCTTTCCCATTGAAAAGATGTTTTTCCATACTTCGATACTTATGATTCCTGTGGAGGAAGTGTCTGTACTCATCAAACACCTACTTTCCTAAACTTTTTGAATGACGAGATTTCATCTTTGGACCACAAACTGGACATGCAAATTTTCCCTTTGTTTGAAGACCTACAAGATAATGATATAATTGGATTATTAAATATGTTGATTTTTATAATTAGAATTATCATGCGCAACTTGAATTCACTATAACATACCACAAAAATGTGTTAGCCCTAGGGCATCATGTATTGTCCATACAAGTATTGTATGGAATTGAAATTGTCTTTGTCCTATTGGTCTAGACACATCATACATAGTGACACCATTCCATAACTCCACCAACTCGTCAATAAGAGGCTCAATATATACATTCATATCTTTAACTTGATATTTACCTACTTGAATGAACAGTAACATTACATAATTATTGTGACCATTTTACTGTAAGATTTGTAAGTACATGTAAATTAATAACTATCAAATGATAAAATACCTGGAACAATCATTGCCAACATCATGTGCTCCCTCTTTATTGACATCCATGGAGGAATGTTATTGTTGATAACAAAAATAGGCCACACCGAGCAAACAGATCTCATCTCTCCAAATGGATTGACACCATCCGCTGCCAATGAAAGCCTGAGATTACGAGGTTCTTCTTTGAAGTGTTGCCACTTTTCCTCTATGTGCATAAATGTTGAACCATCCGCAGGGATTCGAATAATGTCATCTCGACTTCTATTGCGTGCATGGTAATCCATAAATTGTGCCAAGCTAGTACACCTGAATAATTGTCGCATCCATGGAATAATGGGGATGTAACGAAGAACCTTGTGAGGCACCTTTTTTGTTATTCGATCTGTTCGATATCTACTCGTATGACATACAGGGCATTGTGTTGCAAATTCATGTTCTTTATAATATATAATATGATCATTGGGACAAGCATGTATTGCTTGATACTCCATTCCAATATCTTTCATAATAGCAGATAATTCTCGATATGAGCGAGGTAGAATATTTGATGGTGGTAACAAAAAATTGCCTATCAATCTACAGCAAAAAATATAAGTTGTTAATATAAACAATATTAGTGGTACATTATTCACCCTTTGTTAACTATAAAGACATATATGACATACCTTAACATACGTGACATTTTTATGTTGGATAAACCATTCATAACCTTCAAGTTCAACAACAACAATACAGCAGAGAGAAGAGTTGTTTGGGAGTCTTTGTATAGGGGCTCGTATGCCTTCTCAAGTAGAGGTACATCGAGGCTATCATCATCATCATGATCAGATCTGCTTGGACTAAATGTGTCATGGATCAATGTATTTATACCATCATCTTCAATTGTGTTTTTTGGCGCATGATCATCATCTTCCATGGGATCATTATCTTCACCTTGGATATTCGCACCCCCATGTTCCTCCATATCATGTACTTCCCTAGGGAGATCAACCTATATAAAATTGATTAACATAAATAAACCATGATCTTCAACTCATCATCAAGTGATTTCATATGTATATAAATTGTTAAAATGATATAATGAACAACTTACCAGTGGATGATAGTCATTCCCCCCTTCAATGTGACCATTCTCCCTACAATGTCTCTTAACTGTTTTGATTAGCAGTCTTCTACGGTTTAAGCCCTTACAAATTTTGCAGGGACAATAACATTTTCCATCACCTTTTCTTTTCAAGTTAGACCACAATCTAGCGATTGTCTCCCTATTTTGTTCTTCACTTATATTATCTGACATGATCGTTCTTCACAGGAAGCAAAAATTGGGCTATGAAAACTTCGGTCTACAACTTTCAGTGACTAAGCAAAATTGTCAAAAGTACACAAATCTTCTTAGACCTAGTTAAATCCTTTAATATTTTAAAAGTCTAGTTAAAATATACATTAGATTAAAAAATATACAATTTTCATACCTGAGCGCACGGCTATGACTAGTGCAATGGTCTTCTTGCTTAGCTCTAGAAGCTCTCTAGCAATCAAAACATATAAGCTACAAGGCCTAACAGTAATTTCAAAACATATAAGCTACAAGGCAAGACATATTACATGACATGGCAAAAGGATTAAAATATACATTAGATTAAAATATATACAATTTTCAAACCTGAGCGCACGGCTATAACTCGTGCAATGGTCTTCTTGCTTAGCTAATCTAGAAGCTCTCTAGCAATCAAAAAATATAAGCTATTAGAATTCATTAACTTTCTGTAATTGGAAAACTCTATTTGATATTAGACCGTAAACTACTACTATTCTCTCCATAAGAACTAAGTACAAAATTCTTTCAAGTTCACATCCATGATTCCCTTTAGATTAAAATATACAGCAAAAATAAGCTAAAAGTCTAGTTAAAATATACATTAGATTAAAAAATATACAATTTTCAAACCTGAGCGCGCGGCTATAACTCGTGCAATGGTCTTCTTTCTTAGCTTTAGAAGCTCTCCAGCAATCAAAACATATAAGCTACAAGGCCTAATAGCAATTTCAAAACAAGGGTCATCAAAAGAACCAAAAACAATGTGTGCAAACAATACCTTGTGAAGTGGTATAGACAATTAGAAGATGCTACTATGTGCTAGGGAACTTCTTAGAACTATTGGTATATTCTTACAACTTGTTACACCTGGGATATTCTTCTCTATAGATGCTACTGTGTGCCGTGGTCCAAACGGGCCCATAAATGTGGTTGAATAGAAATACATTCAAGTGGCAATTACACAAGGGACAGTCACTGTGAGATATCCTCATGTGTGACTGTCCTTGTCACAAATGAGGACATCTCACAGTGACTGTCCCTTGTGTAATTGCCACTTGAATGAGGTCAGTCACTGTAAAGACAACATGATAATGTACACATACAATGAGTGTACATTATCATGTTGTCTTTACAGTGGCTGCCCTCATGTTGTATATTCTTCTCTGTAGATGCTACTACGTGCTAGGGAACTTCTTAGAACTATTGGTATATTCTTACAACTTGTTACACCTGGGATATTCTTCTTTGTAGATGCTACTATGTGTCGTGGTCCAAACGGGCCCATAAATGTGGTTGAATAGCAATACATTCAAGTGGCAATTACATAAGGGATAGTCACTGTGAGATGTCCTCATGTGTGACTGTCCTTGTCACAAATGAGGACATCTCACAGTGACTGTCCCTTGTGTAATTGCCACTTGAATGAGGAACAAGGAGGAAGTGATACAATAATAGGGGGGTGATCATTTTAAAATGTGTTGGACAACAAAAAATGCTATGCACGGGGTAAAACATGGGCTCAAACCTTAAGAAAACTAGAGACTAACAACAAAGAAAATGTACCTCATGATACTTATTGAGCTTAAAGCATAAATAACCTACTATGTACAAGAAGGAAGGATAAACTATTAATAGAAATGTTTAAGATGGATCCTATTTATCAATATCTCAAAAGGATTACCTTCCATGTTTTCCAACTCAAAAACATAATTTTCTTTGTAGCGAGAAATATAAAAAGGACCCTCCCATAAGGCATCAAACTTTGTATGTTGACTTGGATTGGCTGCTCTTTCATTGTACTTCAAAATCATATCATTTTTCTTAAGAGGGGGATTGCATACCTCTTGTCAAACCCACATTATACTATTCTTTGGTGATGTGTCAAGGCATTATAAGCATTCTCATAAGCTTCTTGTAGATTCAACAATTTTACTAATATGACATTCATCGCACCATCTTCCTCTACTTCAATTAATGTTAGAAGTTGTAGAGCTAGGATTTCCATTGATATAGGAAGAACAACTTCTATTCCATTGGCGAACTGGTGCCAGAGCACCTCACACAACCAATTTGGAGATGGAGATTATACAGACTTTTAGGACAAATCAGAGGGATGGAATACATAAACAGGGTCAACAGGTCAATTGGAGGATCTTAGCACCTTTAATGTTATTAAAATAATGCAATACTTCAATGAGTTTGTAATGATGTCCTTATTAAGACTAAAAGCTTGTTTACAATGGACTGAGATTGTCCAAAGTTCAATAATGTTCTAAGAATCTAGAATAGGCTAGTGCGGAAGTTTAAGTCTTTTGGAAAGTTTAATAATCATAAGAGATCAAAGTTAGTGAGTTTAGTGGTCTTTGGATTAAAATAATTCAATTAATTATAAGTTAGAATTTTTGAATTTTCAAAATCCAACGGTTAGCTAACAATGGAGGGAGTTAGTATTTAGGATTTAGTTAGGCTCAAACTAAGCTCCAACCGATGAAAATTGGTTGGATTAGTTTTTGAGAAGTTATAAAGAATCTTATATATATCTCTGTTACGACAAAGAAGGGAGATATATACGGACTGCAACAGTAAGAAATATAAAACTCTTAGTTTTTGCAACTCCATTTATCTTGGAAGTCTTAGTTTGTTTGAACTAACACATACATGAGTTAGAAGGATTTCTTTCATCCATTCTAAACCGTTTTGAATGAGTTTACTTTGAATTTGCTGTTGCGCGGGTGTATGGACTGGTGAAGGAAACAACGAGCAATAAACTTTAATTTTTGCAAGTTCCTTGATCTTTTAAGTCTCAAATCATTTGGTTTGACTATTCAATTATTCTTGTTATTGAATGAGTTTACTATTATATTGAGACTGTTGTCGCGCCAGTCACTACTGAAACAGTCATTCTTTTGTCTAGACTTGTCATTGCAGTAGAGTTTTAGAGATAATGAAGATCATCCCATGAACATAGAAGGCCTAATATTCATGGGATGACAATAACTAACTTGTGTTATGAAGTACTTGCATTGCATATGCAAAGTTTTGTGGAAAACAGTGTGATCACAGGATAAACTGTGGAAAATTACCGTGAGTTGAATGCTAATGTATAGCAGTGAGTGATCTATCCAAGCAAGGGTGGATTGTTATAGTTTGGTTTTATACCTCCCAATTGCATTTGTTTAAAAATCATTGGAGGTTTTTAAACAAATGCAATTGGGAGGTATAAAACCAAACTCAACCACTTTTGCCAGCATTCTTCAAGCATATGCCAAAATGGGATCTTTAGAACAGGGTAGGGAAATTCACCAAAAAGTAATTGAAGATGGGTTTTTGTCAAATATAGTGGTGGTGACTACCCTAATGGACATGTATATAAAATGTGGAAGCATACAAAAGGCACGCGATTTGTTTGCGGAAACAACTGAAGCAAGGCACGTGAAAGTCTCAGAATCTTGAATCCAAGTCAGTGAAAGCTTTGAAAACCAAATGCATCCTATTAAGTATTGTGGGGAAGCATTCTAAATAACCAAAGCCGCTAACAATAAATTCAACACAGATATATCCTCATTTGTGGGTATTTTAGCTCTCTAACAGTTAAATACCAGATTAAATAATAATGACAAAAGAAAAATAAATCCAACGTACTCAGAAATTGTAGCTGTGATTTTGCGGAGGGAATCTCTCTCGGTGCTGTTCAAAACACAAATGACAACCCGCTTGATTTCGCGGAGGGAATCTCTCTCGGTGCTGTTCAAAACACAAATGACAACCCGCTTTGTTCAAAACACAAATGATAACCCGCTTGATTTCGCGGAGGGAATCTCTCTCGGCGTTGTTGAAAACACAAATGACAACGTTCCTCTACATTATCATGTTGTCTTTACAGTGACTGTCCCTTGTGTAATTGCCACTTGAAGGAGGATAGTCACTGTAAAGACAACATGATAATGTACACTTACAGAATGAGGACAATCACTCTAAAGACAACATGATAATGTACACTCACTGTAAGGACAGTCACAAATGAGGACATCTCATAGTGACTGTCCCTTGTGTAATTGCCACTTGAATGTATTGCTATTCAGCCACATTAATGCTTTTCTTCTTCAACAAATGAGCATAGTCACTCTAAAGACAACATGATAATGTACACTTACTATGAGTGTACATTATCATGTTGTCTTTAGAGTGACTATCCTCATTTGTTTGAACTAACACATACATGAGTTAGAAGGATTTCTTTCATCCATTCTACACCGTTTTGAATGAGTTTACTTTGATTTTGCTGTAACATAGAAGGCCTAATATTCATGGGATGACAATAACTAACTTGTATTATGAAGTACTGACATTGCATAGGCAAAGTTTTGTGGAAAACAGTGTGATCACAGGATAAACTGTGGGAAATTACCTTGAGTTGAATGCTAATGTATAGCAGTGAGTGATCTATCCAAGCAAGGGTGGATTGTTATAATGTGGAACATTGTATAATGTTTGTGAGATGGTGAATCATCCACTAATTTGGATTTGAAGGGTGTAGAATCGGGTGATTGAGAATGCCCTAGTTAAGAAGGGTTTAGAGCCAAGAATTGTGGGTTTGGGTGTTGCAGAGCCCTAGAGGCTAATTCCCTTTGGAATTGTTTGTTTCAAAGTGTAAGAAGACACTGTCCAGGGATTAGGAAGTGTTAGGTGGAATTTATCATATACTTCCTTTGAAATTTAGGTCATTTTTATACATTAAAACCAGAGGTACAGTCATAGAACAGGGTAGGGAAATTCACCAAAAAGTAATTGAAGATGGGTTTTTGTCAAATATAGTGGTGGTGACTACCCTGATGGACATTTATATAAAATGTGGAAGCATACAAAAGGCACGCGATTTGTTTGCGGAAACAACTGAAGCAAGGCACGTGAAAGTCTCAGAATCTTGAATCCAAGTCAGTGAAAGCTTTGAAAACCAAATGCATCCTATTAAGTATTGTGGGGAAGCATTCTAAATAACCAAAGCCGCTAACAATAAATTCAACACAGATATGTCCTCATTTCTGGGTATTTTAGCTCTCTAACAGCTGAATACCAGATTAAATAATAATGACAAAAGAAAAATAAACCCAACGTACTCAGAAATTGTAGCTGTGATTTTGCGGAGGGAATCTCTCTCGGCACTGTTGAAAACACAAATGACAACCCACTTGATTTCACGAAGGGAATCTCTCTCGGTGCTGTTCAAAACACAAATGACAACCCGCTTTGTTCAAAACACAAATGATAACCCACTTGATTTCGCGGAGGGAATCTCTCTCGGCGCTGTTGAAAACACAAATGACAACGTTCCTTTTTTTTTTTGCACTTATATCCCGACAACGTCGCAATTGCGATGGTGTCGGGCTATATTTGAAAAAAAAAAGCCAAAACCACTTAACATTTCCCTGTCGTCACAAATTGCTGTCGCAATTTCACCCCAAATGTATTAGTGTAGACTAAGTGTTGAGAACTCATGTCCGCTATCTTTTGGGTGATCTATCCCATACATCCAGGGCACAGTATCCTTCACCCACGTCTCATCAGATCTTCAAAACTATCATAATCTTGACAAGGTTGCGTCATCCGATTTTCTTGAATCAAATTGTTCTTCAGTTGTCTTTGTCCTTTTCTTCTATTTCATTCAAAGTTAATGGTGGAGACTAGAGCTTCTTCACACAAGAAATCAAAAGAAACATCTCAGAACTTACTTTTGACCAATACCCCGGGTCCAACTCTTGAACAACTCATCAAGTCAGGTATCTACGAAGACGATGATCTCGGTAACTTTTGATTGAAAACTGGTTACATACCTCCTCTATCAACTCACAGAGGTAATCAGCAAACTCCTCCTCAATCTATTCCAGGGAGCCCAAAAACTCCTACCATGTCTCAAGCAGGGACAAACCACAGTTCTCTAGGAGGAGGATCCCAGGGACACCATTCTCAACATAATGCCGACCAAGACCCTACACCCTCTAAAATCCATCGGTGTCAGAATGACGATGAATTCAAAAGAATGATGAGGCATTTCTTGAAAATGGATAGAGAGGCATACTTTTTACAATTAGCCCAGGAAGGAGCTAAACTTCCTCCTCACTTCAATGTCGAAGATATCATCACGCATGAGGAAGAAACTCCAATGACGGCCATAATGAACCAGCTGCACACTATGCAGGTCAAAATGAATAAAATTGAGAAAGAGAACGAACCCAAGGAATTCTCCATGGAGGCCCTTTGTCCTTTCCCTTTTGACAAAGACTTGTATATGCCTCCATTCTCAAAAAGAGTGGAGATACCAAAGTATGACAAATATGACGGACACTCTGATCCTCAAGATCATGTCAGAGAGTTCTGTATGTAATCCATGGAATTCATGCATGAACCGACTTATCTAATGCATCTTTTTCCTAGATCCTTGGGAGGAGCCTCCATTCAGTGGTTTTCGAGATTACCTTCTACGATCAAAACTTTTGAGGAATTGATTAAATTGTTTTATCAACAATATTCCTACAATATTCAACATCCAATTACCATGATCGATATCTGTAACCTCAAGCAATATCCAAGGGAATAATTCCTAACTTTTCTCAAGAGGTGGCGAAAGAAGTTTTCTCTATATGCTAGACCAATTCCCGACATGGAGAAACTTGAAATCTTTATCAATAACCTTGTTCCAGAGCTCAACTATCCATTACAAATGCAAGATCATGTATCTTTTGATAAAATGGTGGATAATGCAATCAAGATTGAGAAAGTACTTGTCAAGAAAGGAGAAATCACACTTCAAAAGGACAAGTCTGAATCTGGATCTAGCTCAAAAGATAAAAATAAGAGCTGGAATAGAAACAAAGGTATTGTCTCTGATGGTGTTGTTGACACTATCCGCACCCCATCAAAGGCACCGGCCTACAATCTCACCCTTGCCACCAAAGTCATTGAAGCTTCAGAGCAAAAATCTACTGAACCATCTCCAAAGAAGCCATTCAAATGATGGGATAATAAACAAAAGTTTACTCCCCTGGGAGAATCTTTGGAATCTGCCCTAAGAACCTTGATAGCTGATAACATGATCTCTTTACCACCAATACAAAAACCTGATCCAGATCCAAAACCATATTAGTGGAAAGATAATGAATATTGTGCTTTCCATCGGACTAAAGGCCACAGAACTAATGGATGCTTCCACTTGAAGCATACCATTCAAGACTTGATAGATCAAGGGGACATCACGATCGATAATCCTACCAGCAATAATGATCACACAACATTTACAAAACTATTTCCACAACATGGCAAAGGATTTTCCACTTCCCAGCCTAACATGGGGGCAAAAGTCAACTATGCCTACCTTGGAAACGATGCTATCATCAATATGGTTGAACCATGTATCTCTGAGAGCTGCAATGCCATCACAATTGTACGAAGGGATAGAAATCATTCCTCAGCTAATGCGGTTACCAGATCACAAGCTCAAACTCATTTGAAAGGACAAACACCAAGTTCATCTAATGTCCCTAAGATACCTTTCAATCTCACATCTGCTTCTAGACAGAAGGTTGCCTCGAAATCTTCCAATCCAAAGCATACAAGACCTACATCTTACAGCATCGTCCAACAACTCTAGCATACCAATGCCAAAATCTCCATGTTTGAGTTACTTTGAATATCTCCAACTCACAGAGATATCCTATACAAGGCTTTGCTCGGCTCTAATGTTCCTGATGATCTAGATCTAGACAGGTTCCAGACTATGGTTGGTCATCTAACGTCTCTGCAATATATCTCCTTTTCAGAAGAGGATGACAACTCCCTAAGTCACCCACATAATCAACCCTTGCACATAGAAGTCTTGATCTAGAGCCATCGAGTCAAACGTGTGTTGATAGATGGGGGCATAGGCCTCAACATTTGTTCTTACAACTTAATCACACAGTTGGGATTCTCAAAGATGGCTATTGATCCTCGAAAGAAGATCACCATAAAAGCCTATGATGAACAAGAAAGAGCTTCTAAAGGCACTATTGTCTTACCCATCCGAGTGGGTTTGGTCATCAAAGATACCACATGTCAGGTGCTTGATCTACCATTGGCTTACAATATCCTTCTAGGGAGACCCTAGATACATGAAATGCAAGCTATTCTTTCTATGTACCATCAATGCTTGAAATTTCCCTATGAAGGAGTGGAGGTTACTATCCCAGTAGATCTGAGTACAACTTGCAATACATTGAAGGAAAGTGCCGATAAGCTTGTTCCCAATAATAGAGAATCTTCCATCAAGCAGCTAAATGTTGCTTCCACATCTAAGATGGATGACATTGCTAAAGAGATCAATATCAAAGAAAATGGGATGAGAGAATACACTATAGAGCCAGTCTTGTCTCTGACATCTCTCCCTATCTCGCCCAAGTCATATGGACAATCTTTGAAGCAATCTAAATTAGAACCTAAAGAACCTATGGAAGCATACAAAAGAAATTTTGTGGCGGAGCAAGTATCCAAACAAGAATTTGAAGAAGATGAAGCTGTGCTTGCATGGCTATACAAAGATGATTCTGAATCCAAAATTGTTCGACCTAGTGAATCTATAGCACCTACAATCCCTTCTAATTCATATGGTCCAGGAAACAAATTGATAGCCAAGATGGGATATTCCAGTCAGGGACCTCTAGGAATCAGGGGAAAGGGTCTTGTGACACCCATTTCACATATTGGTAGAGACAAAAAAGATACTGGTGGCATAGGGTTTAAGAAGAAACCCTATCATCTCAGAGGTGGTTGTTCTCATGTCATAGAACAAATTGCACCAGGAGAACCCCTTCTTAAGAAAGAAGAAACAGAACCCTCTGATGATGATTCAGATAGCTCTGAGCTTATCCCCTATGAAAAATTGCCTAAAGAGATCAAAGATCTTCTTGATGATAAAGATGATCCTATCAAAAGAATTAATGTAGTAGACACACAAGAACCTACTGTAGCACAAGAGATGGTTGCACCACAAGAACCAGCTAATCTTGAAGGCAATCAAACTGATCAAGAAGAAGGGGGTAGTTATTCTGACACTGATTCCCATGAATATGAATTCAAGTCAGAGACTGAGGGTAATCCTTCTTGGGGTATTCATCCTGATTTCACACATTTTTTAAGATTTCCTAGAGATCCTGAATCAGAAGCTGAGTCAAATGACTATGAATGGGGTGCCATTCCAGAAAAAGATGATCTTATAACGGAGAAATATATAGATGTTATTCACCAATATGTATCTAAACCCGACGTAGGTCTAGAGTGAAACAATGAACTTAACGTGTCTGATCCACCTATGGCTGAAGAGGACTCCCATGATGATGTTGAGCCTATTCATGAATTGAACATTTTGAGCTGTAATATCACCTTTGAACTTGAGCATCAGGTTAGGACCAATGATGACATATCCACATCCGTGAACACCATATCCCAAGCCTTTCCCGCTTTGACTATCCAACGCCCTGATCTTATCGACCAAACTTCCACAAACCCAAACCATGGTATGTATACCTTCCCAAATGACTATGACCTTGCCTGCTACCTCAATGCAGTTGAGCCTATGAGTACTTCCATTAGTGAACTGAGCGTCAGCATGACCGAGTCAGACATCAAATATCTTAGTCAGAAAAACAAGAGTAAAAAGAAAAGGAAAAAGAGTTCTGAGGGTGAAAACCACTTTGTGGCAGTCTCAAAACTGACAAAAGTAAAAAGAAAAGATGTATCTAAAGGTGAAAACCTCTCTGAGGTGCCTAAGGATGAGATATTTGATGTCCTTCCAAGTCATTTATAGGATAGATCTCCAATTTTGATTGAGCCAACTCAATCCATCAATTTGGGTACAACAGAGGCACCACAATTGGTACATGTAGCACAATCTCTATCAGATGAAGAGAAACAAAACTTCACTACCTTCTTATCAGAGAAAAAGATCAACTTTGCATGGAAATATTCAGATATGCCAGGATTGGATCCCAATCTCATTATGCACCATCTATCTATTGCTCCTGGAGTAAAACCAATCAAACAAAAATTGAGAAAGATGCATCCTCATGTTGCACTCTTAGTCAAAGCAGAACTAGAAAAACTCCTAAAAGTTGGATTCATCCATGTCATAGACTATGCTGAGTGGATTTCCAACATTGTACCTATTTCCAAACCAGATGGTTCAATCAGAGTGTGCACGGACTTTAGAGATGTGAACAGAGCATGCCCTAAGCATGAATTTCCACTACCTAACATTGATATGATAGTGGACATGACTGCAAGCTATGAAATGTATTCCTTAATGGATGGCTTTTCTGGATACAACCAAATCAAAATTGCTCTAGAAGATCAAGAGAAAATAGCTTTCACATGTGCGTGGGGAACTTTCTATTGGAATGTTATGCCATTCGAACTCAAAAATGCTGGAGCTACATATCAAAGAGCAATGACATCTATTTTTCATGATATGATGCATAGAACAATGGAGGATTACGTAGATGATACCTTGGCAAAATCCATAATTAGAACTGAACATCTAACAGACTTGAGCATGATCCTCGACAGAATGGAAAAATTTAGTCTTCGACTAAATCCTAAAAAGTGTGCTTTTGGAGTCACTTTTGGAAAGCTCCTAGGATACATCGTCTCCAAGAAAGGCGTTGAAGTTGATCCAGCTAAGGTCAAGGCTATAATAGAGATGCAACCTCCCACAAATATTATTCAAATGAGGACGTTGCAAGGTAGAGTTCAATCTATCAGAAGATTCATATCACAGCTAGCGGACATCTCACAACCTTTTACAAAAACATTACATAAAGGTGTGACCTTTGCATGGAATGAAGAATGCGAGAACAACTTTAAACATATCAAGAAGTATCTATCAAATCCGCCTATATTGATGCCTCCTATTCATGGGAAGCCATTAATATTATATGTCTCTGCAACAGATACATCACTGGGGGCATTGCTAGCACAACATGATGAGAGCAAGAAAGAAAGAGCCATCTACTATATCAGCCGAACTTTAGTGGCCTATGAGAAGAACTACTCAATGATAGAGAAGGCATGTCTAGCTGTGATCTTTGCATCATAGAAATTGAGACACTACATGTTAGCTCATACCACTCATTTGGTAGCTAAAATTGATCCACTGAAATATCTCCTAAGCAAGGCTGCCCTCACAGGTAGACTAGCTAAATGGGTCATGCTCTTGAGCGAATTTGACATTGAATATGTTGAAAGAAAATCTATCAAAGGACAGGTCATTGCTGATCAATTAGCTGAAGCACCACTGTTTGATGATACACCCATGCAAATGGAATTTTCTGATTCTTCTATCATGCACCTCTCTTCTAGAACATGGCGGTTATTCTTTGATGGCTCCTACACACAGAATGGATCGGGAGCAGGCATATTGTTCATCACTCCTCAAGGATACTCGATACCCAAAGCATTCAGATTAAAGTTTCCTTGCACAAACAATATTGTTGAATATGAGGCACTCCTCAATGGTATGAAAATGGCAATACAGTGGAGAGTTATAGAGATGCACATCCATGGAGACTCACAATTGGTCATCCACCAGGTCAATGATGTGTACCAAACCAAAGATGAAAAGCTCATTCCTTACAAAAGAATGGTAGATGATTTAAAGAAATACTTCATCTCTATCACATTTGAGCAAATACCCAGAATGGAGAATAAGGCTGCCGATGCAATGGCAACATTATCTACTCTTTTACAGCAGCCCGAACATGAACTACGCTACGAGTTCCTGGTGGAAGCCCTATCCTATCCTGCATATGACTCCCCTGAAACCCGCATGATCTGCACTGTTGTAGGTTATGACTCATCTCGCTACAAAAATCTATTCTCCTATCTCCATGACCAAATCATCCCTGAGTCCTTTAACCATTTTGAGAAATGAAACCTTATCTGATCCGCATCCCGGTATGTCATCATTGGTAATGATCTATACAAATGAGGTCTAGATGGTACACTGCTTAGATGTTTAGAACGAGAAGAGTCTCAACATGCATTAGAGGAAGTCCATGAGGGTATATGTGGGTCACACTTGAATGGTTTAACATTAGCTCAAAAACTTATTAGGGCTGGGTATTATTGGCCTGAAATGGAAAAAGAAGCTATTCAATTTGCTAAAAACTGTCAACAGTGTCAAGTACATGGCAACTTGATTCATGCTCCAGGGAGAGATCTTATTCCCTTTACTACACAATGGCCTTTTCAACAATGGGCATTTGATCTCATAGGTGCTATCCATCCACACTCTTCTAATGGACATACCCATATAATCACAGCTACAGATTATTTTACAAAATGGGTAGAAGCAGTTCCTCTAACACAAGCAACGGGGAAACAGATCTCTATGTTCATCCTGAACTACATCATTTGCAGATATGGGGTCCCTCACTCTATAATCACGGATAACGGAGGACAATTCAAAAACAAGGACCTAGATGACTTATGTGCTAAGTTCAAGATTACTCAACATTGGTCTTCTATCTGCTATCCTCAAGGGAATGGGCAAGCTGAAGCTTCAAACAAAAATCTCTTGAAAATCTTGCACAGAACAGTGAATAAAACAGGAAGAGACTGGCATCTCATGATCAATCCAGCTCTCTGGGCCTATAGAACTAGTATCCGAACACCTACAGGGGCTACACCTTTCGCTTTAGTTTATGGGTCTAAAGCGGTACTGCCTATTGAGGTTGAAATCCCATCACTCAGAATCAGAATGCATGGACTTGTCACTGATGAAGACTACAGAGTGTCTAGGTTACAAGAACTTGAATTACTAGATGAGCGCAGGCAAGTATGATCATCTCAGAGTGTATCAGAAAAGAATGTCTAGAGGCTACAACAAGAAAGTCAGACATAGAGAATTTCAGGTTGGTGATCTAGTGTTGAGAGAAAATCCTAAAAATCAATCCCATCGCGAACGCAAGGGGAAGTTCGAACCCAATTGGCTGGGTCCCTTTGTAATCACTGCTACTTTTGGCTCTGGTGCTTATCAACTCTCAATGACTGAAGGAGAACAATTCTGAGAACCAATCAACATTCTCCATCTGAAGAAATTCTATGCCTAAGGCATTCAGTGCTTGGTAAATATCTTGAAAAAATCTTAAAAATTGGAAAAAGTCTTGAAAAAAATGAACATCTTGGTGAAAACCTAGCAATAGGCACCTTGATGATTCACAAAAAAAAAAAAAAAAAAAAAATGAAAAATATCAAAAATTCAAAAAAATCAAAAAATATCAAAAATTCAAAAAAATTGAAAAAATGAAAAATACAAAAAAAATGAGAAAAAAAGAAAAGTGCCTTGGTGAAAACCTGGAAACAGGCGCCTTGGTAGCAAAAATAGAATCTCTACCAAGATGGTGAAAACTCGGCAAACGGGTGCCACTTGTTCCAAATGCTCCATCTATCAGCACAATCTTGGTCTTTCCCAGCTTTCAGTCTTGCTTTAGTTTGTACATATCTCCCGGTTTGTTTCTGCATATCCTAGTTTCAATAAGTCGGTCTGTACACCAATCAGCTCAAGTGTCTGTATCCTATCAATGTTCAAATTTGGGGGCAATCAATGTCATATCCTATGGTTTCCCATGTATCTTAGACGGATCATATCTAGTCAGAATCCTTTAAAGCTTCATGTGAGTCA
Organism: Chamaecyparis obtusa; assembly: GCA_027943335.1. Classification (NCBI taxonomy): domain Eukaryota; kingdom Viridiplantae; phylum Streptophyta; class Pinopsida; order Cupressales; family Cupressaceae; genus Chamaecyparis; species Chamaecyparis obtusa. Next base: position 315,017 of record BSBK01001881.1, on the reverse strand, counting down.
GTCAGTCAGTCTTGTCTCCAGAAAGGATTTTGCATCTACAACAACACAATCAAACATCAAACTCAAATTGAAAACAATCTGTGCTTCATGCTTTTATCTCCTTGTATGCTTACTGATTCGCATTGAGATTTTTGCATATTGTGTCCCTTCGAGCTCTTCGATGATGTCCTTTATAGGATTTAGAGAGTGATGACTGGGGGCATAATCTTTTCTTTGTTTTCTGCTCGTATGTGAAATCTAATAACTTTGGAAATTCTGGATTGAAATGGTGTCCGACTGTAAGAGCCTCTATCTCGAATTGGATGGCCATGCGTACCTCGACCATTGATACCCAGACAATTCAAGGAAGTTTGATCTAACTATTGTCTTTTTGAGTAAGTTCTTTCTCCTACCGTGGAATGCAATCTTGCCTAAGGAGGTGAACGATAAAGGGTCACTACGGGTAATTCACATTGGATTTAGAATGATCTCTTGACTATTTGATGTGTTTACAATGCAAAGCGTATTCAGGTCATCATGACGTTTATGTTTTGATGCTTATACAAATTGCTATATCAAAATGGACATGATATTCAGGTCATCTTGGTGCTTGTGCCTTGGTGCTTATATCTAATCTGACATTCCGAAAACAAAAACCAATATTCATATGTCCAGGGTTGTATAACCAGTGGGTGTTGTATTGATTCTTGCGCATACAAATCAATATTCATATGTCTATGGCTTCATAGCTAGTGGGCATTGTATTGATTTATCCGGTTACCTAAAAGTTCAATGATGATAACAAATCGACATATGATCAGTGACTAGGTCCTAGGTCTTAGGTTGCATTTCATTTTGCATGTCTCATTACATTTTGAATGTTTGCATGATCTCACAATGATTAAACGAACTTCAATGTGTAAATGATTAATCAATCACATCTTCAAATCTAACAAGAGCTGAACCTAACTCGAAGGTCTCTTCACAGAATCGCAAGCAATGATTCTCCTGGGTTAACCATCTTTTTGACATAAGACTGAGTACTTGTCTTCATCAACCTGCGAAACATATCATGTGTATCGTTGCATTTACATATCATATCATAAACATTTATTACATTACATTTACATCCATTGCATAAACATACATATTTCCATAATCATTACATCTGCATAACATTCATACATATGAAAGAAATCATTGCATTGCATTGATCTATACATACATTCTACACTACTCATAGCATTAACATCACATGATATCATCATACATAACAAGAATGACAAGTACACATGATGTCACAACCAAAAATATCGATCTCATATATATATCAAAAATCTCAAATAGTCAGGGGTGCACTACTGGCATAGGGTACAAAAGAATGAACTCCGTAGAGCTATCAGACACAACAATGTATCAGTGAGAAAGTAACAGATGAGAAGGGAAATCAACTGTCAGCATGCTCCTCTGCATCTGGTGGAGGAGGAGGCGGTGCATCTGGTATCTGCTCCACTCGTGGTGCCCTAGCTCCCTCTAATGCTGCCATATACTAAGAATAGGTAGGCACTCTCTGTGCCGCAGGGACTACTGCATAGTTCGTAGATACATAATATGAGGCCCGCGCAGTCTGATGAATCACCTCTTCCTGTAATCTCTGTATCTCTACGCGCTGCTCTGTACGCTGTCTATCTGCCTCTCGATGCCTCTCCTCTAATCTGGCCTGCTCTATCTTCAGGTCCCGGACCTGAACTCTAAGCCGTCTGATAATCTCGGCTGAAGTAAGAGGAACTGCAGGCTCTGCATCAGCTGATGGCATATCTGTGTCTTGTGCTGGCTATGCTGGCTGATCTGCATGTGAAGAAATGCTCACCTTGTGCGGCTTACGGTGTCTAACCTCAGCACCCAAATCAAATGTGTCATCCCCACTGGTCCCACCTGGAAACTGCTCAGCTCCTAGAACATCATCTGCAGATCCTACTCCGCCTAGTGTGTCACTCTCACCTCGACTCCATCTCTGTGCCGGAAGATGTGCCCGCTGTAGATGTAGAAGGACGTGGAGGCCTCCCACGCCCTGGTGCTCTCTGTAAAGGAGCCATAGCTCTCTGTCTCGGAGGAGTAGGGTGTACCGCTTGTGGTCTCGGTCCTGCTCTCATAGGAGCCCCTGTAACATCCATAGCCTCCTCCATGGAGGGTATCAGCTCTGTCGGATCAGAAAATCGGTGAATCCGGTGATCAGCAAGCCATGCCACATATGCATCTGTCACACCTGCATCAACCACCTGTGGAAGGTAGTCCCAATCCCTACCAATAATCCAGCTATACTCCTCAGCACATACAGTATAATAGCCGTGGTGCCCATCCAAGCCCTATCTCACGCACAATGTGGGCATAAGTAGTATAATCCTGCAGGACATCCTGAATGCGTCCATACTGATGCCAGACTCTGATAATCAAAAATCTCTCCAAGATGGTGGAGGTCCGTCCTATCAATATCCTGCTCTGAAAAATGAATGAAAACTGCTCTCTCGCAGTAGGCCAGGCCTCTATCTGTACATATGGTCTCCAAATCACGAAGGTCATGTCATCCAAGCATCGGTGGAAATACTCGGTGTGACCCATGCAAACCTGAGTAACATAACCAGCATACGTATATATAACTGGCTCTTGTGGCTGTCGCTGACTCTGGAAAACTGGTCTCAAAACTGGGATATGCTCTCAAGCCCATATCTGCAGTACCACCGCTCCTGAAGCAAATGTCTTGCAGTCCTGATACACGACCTCATGCATCTCGGAATACAAGTGCGCCAACAAACACTGACCCCAGGCAAGCTCAGTAGGTGTAGCCATCAAGAGTGCTACCATAGGTGCCCATCCCATCAAGAAGCCGTTCTGCTGACGGCCAGGCATAATCAACTCTCCGATCATCCTCGCAATGATACACTCTAGGCGATGTGTCTAACCATATCTCTGCACAAGTGTCTCCCAGGATATAGACCTAGTCAGCTGGGTCTCATCACCGAACAGTCGTCTGAACGCATGCAGTCCCCTCGATCCTCCACTGACATACTCGGGACGCCACAGAGCATGAAAAGGAATGCGAAGAATCCTATACACATCCTCAGGGGTCATAGTAATCTCCCTAGTTGGAAGGTGGAAAGTCTGGGTCTCAGAATGAAACCTCTCAATTAGGGCAGTCAATAAACCATGATTTACCCTAATATCAGGTAAATGAATCAGGTGCTCAAATCCACAGGCAGCGAGATGAACCCTCATCAGGTCTGGCAAAGCGACACACAATCTCTGGGTGGCCGGATAAGAATGGCGAACATGTACATCAGGATAGGTGACCTAAATCATAGAGAAACAGGGTGTTTTGTCAGAAATTCACTTCAAAATCAGGCCAAGAGTATCAGAATACACAGTTTTGAAGTTTCAGGAGGTGGGGCAAAGTATCCAAATCAGGCAAAAGGGTCAGAAAAGTTTGATTTTTGACCTAAAAATGAGTTTTTCACACTCTATTTTTCAAATGACATTCCAGACTGGCGTGAAATGTCGTATGACATTCCACAACATACCAAACAACAATTCATAGTTATACGACACTACACCCAGATTCATACGAGTTTCAAGGGATCCGACGAAATGTCGTATGACATAAGGGTCCCTATCATACGACACTTGGGCATGGATGAAACAACAATCTAAAGTGAAATGAAATGTCGTACGAATCGGACTGGGACTTGTACGAGTTTCTAGACATGCGAAATTTAAAAACTAAAAACGCGTATGGAAAAAATTAAAAATGCTATAAATCATCAAAAACATGCATTTTCAGGGGGGAACAGAGGTCCACCTACCGGATGTCCATACTGTCGAGGTCTGTCATGTCTCCGGCTGCACTCAAAATGGTGCAAACTCACAAGTACCTTCAGTTCTCGCTGGTCTGCCATTTTTCTCGCTCAGAGGGCTCCACAGAATCTCTAAAGTCAAAGGGTTGAAATGAATTGAAAATGACCCTTCCAGCCTTTATATAGCTTTTGACCTAATTTTTAAAAGTGCTCTGTTTTCCATGAAAATTGCACCCCTGGCTAATTTTGACGTTCTGAATCCATTTTCGGGATCAAAATTGAAATCTGAGATCGTTTATTATGTCAAAATCATGATTTAAAATTTTTGGACCCAGGACGGTCTACTGCTTGCATAATCGACCTTCAATCATCACAAGAAATCCAGTATTCAACTCAACTGATTATCTTACATCAAACTATCAAAATTTCCACTTGGTCAACCATGGTCAACTCATGGTCAAACCTAGTCAACCTTGGTCTCCAGGACCTTCCAAACGATGCAGAATGTGTTCTCGGACGTATATAACCACTTCTCAAATCAATTAACATGCTTCTAAACAATCAACGCTGACTTTTTCTTGTCAGATTTCAATTTTAATCCCGAAGGGGGCATGGTATTGCATGTCATTCAAAGTCTGTAAATCAAATTCTATCGATCAAATCTATCAATATCTTTCATCAGTGATCAAGACAACAATCACGTCTAGTCGCTAATTCATCAAAAGTCCTCATCGCTCGGGGCAAATCTATCATCACTTGGGGCATATCAGATTCATCGATCCATATCAATCTGGTATTCTCCTAATCTTGTAAACTGTATCAGTTTTTGCAACCATCAGATCATAGTGTTCTTTCCTTGGTTCTTCGACAACTGAAGGGTTTGGATGTGATACTTGCTAGTTCTGCTAAGACAATCGAGTCTAGAACGGGTCACTCACTTCTTATCAATCCTAAGGTTTAGAATCAGGCGTTTTGGACACTTTTTCGCAATCATAGGTTCATCGCTGCTATAGTGAACATTATCTTTGGTCATTCAGGACCTATTATCTCCATATCAATTCAATATCAATCAGCTTCTATCTCATATCAATTATCAATTTCAAACATCAGTTTCATATCTCTATCAAACACAGACTATCTTTGAACCACTGCGCTTCGCACAGTAATTCAAAGAGGGGCAAAATGTAATACCCCAAAAATGGGCTATAAGTTCATTAACCTCCTACATCGACAAATCGGACAAAATCGACATCAAAGTCCTAACCTAAGGCACATCTAAACATCATCAAATCATAATTGATTATCTTACATTCTACATCAGGGAATATTCCTAGCAATATTCCTAATCATCATAATTATCTTTAATTTTATAATTATTTGGCAATAAATCACATTTATCCTAAGTTTGATTAATTGAATATTTTCATATTTAATTATTTAGATTTAATATTTGCCACTTAATTGTTTAATTAAATTTAATTCTATCTATTATTAATTGTATTATTTAATTTTGACAATAAATCAAAATTCCTATCTTTAATTGATTAAATTCTTATTTAATTAATTAAAGCATGTTGTCATTATTTAATAATATAGTTTTTAATAAAAGTTTGAATAAATAGTTAATCAACCCATAAATTAATTATTTATTTTCAAAAATCAGTTGAGTTGAGGATAAATCACTTTATTTATTTATTTAATTCTTAAATATTATGCATATTCAAAAGAAACAGTTAAACTCCAAATCAGAAAATCAATGCAAGTTATTGACTTTTTGGAACTCAACATCCTTTTGGAGTTCAAAAAGCTGATCTAAACTCTAATTTGAGTTAAAAAGCTATTTTTGCATGTTTTTGCATGATTTTGAGAATTAGCTATCTTTCATGATCAGATAACTCAAAAATCAAGCTGAGTTTATTTGAGTGATTTATGGCTTTTATCCATGCACCTCCAAAGCCCTGGATTTCTATAAATTAAAGGCTTTAGCTCTTCATATCTCATCTCATATTTTGCACAATCACGCTGGAGAATTAGAGGCTGAGGAAATCAACTTGCGGATTCATAGCGTTGTGAGATCAATTTCAATTGCATAGCTTTTATATCTTAGCATAGAATTTTATAGTTTTCATATCATTGTTAGAATCTTCATTGTTAGATCATTTAGCATCCATAGCATATCAATTTATCATTCTTATTGCATAGAAAATATCAAAAATATAGATTAATTGCATTCAATTTCATATCCATCTTTTGCATTCAAATCCTTCATTTAGGTGTCGTCTAGGTCACTGATCTCGATTACAATCTGAGAACATCAATCTCGCACCTACTAGAAGGCAGTAAATCACTTGGTTACATAGATTTCAATTTTGCACGATTTTGATTATAGCTAACCTCTAATGTTTTACTGAGTGTTGTGTCTACAGATCAGGTACAATTTTCACACACAGTATCTATTCCTCTATTCTAATTAAAGATATTTAATGAAAGAACCCTAGCCAAAAACATTTAAATCAAGTTTGAATGTTTTTCCCTCCAATTTATTAATTATTTAATAAATTATGTCTCAAACCCCAAATCCTCCTGAAATAAATTAAATATTTATTTAAATCCTGAAAACCCTAGATATCTTCTAGAAAACCTAAACCTATCCTCATTTTCCTAATCACTCCCTAACCTTGCTTAAGGGGTGATTCCTAACCCTCTTAGTCTAAACCCTCTCCCTTTGACTTTTGGTCAACCCCCTCAGTAATGATCCTTACATGCTCATTAATGGCCCCTTACACCATCATTAATGGCTCTTACAACCTCTTAATGAAGACCTATGTATCTTCTTCCACCTTGGTCCCCTAGCACTCTTCTCTAGTGTTGCTCACACATGTGTGAGCAACCCTTCATCCTTATCCCTTTGACCCTAAGGCTTAACCCTTGGTCCTAAACCCCAACCCTTGGAACTAAAACCTGACCACCCTTCCTAATCCAAGCCCTTCCTCAAAATCCTATAAATAGTTTCCCTTCCAAGAGAAAAACACCTATTCACATCTCATTTTCATAGCATTGCTATCATGTGCATTTTCATCTAGAATCTTAATAGCTTTTACTAATATTGTTAGATTACTTCATTTTCATGTTTTCTAACTCACATCCTAGCTTAGCTTAATGTATTAACATAGTTTATTTCATACTTTTCATATCACTTTCATCCATATCACACTTATCTTTTGGTTAAAATTAATTTTTCATACTCATTCATAAGCTCAAATATGCATTTGCTTCATTTGGACCCTCAGAATCCTAGGGGAAAAACAGGTTCACCATACCTGATTTTGTGCCATTATGGGGTATACATGGCTTCCAAATGGTCCTAATCCTTCCTAAATATCATTGGGAACATGCTCATTGTGTTTCGAGAGCACACCCACATCCCTCTTAAAAGAGCAAAACAAACGGTGACAGGGTGCTCCTGTTTCAGCTCAATCAAAGGTGGCCCGTGAATAGGTTTCTATATGTTGATGCATGTTTAACTTAGACTAATGTTTGAGTGTTTCAATGTGCTCCCGATAGGTTAGGTTCACATCACTCATAGAAGGATTTACAAATTTTTGAGTTGATTTTATTTACACTGTATTTCCTAGTTTAAGCACAGTCAGAGAAAACTTTAATACAATAGTGTGTGAAGTGGATTAAACCCAATATCTTGTAGTGGATTGAGTAAATAGAGTCTTTTTACCTTTTTTTTTCATAGATTAGAAGTTTCTTGTACATAGTTCATTCAATTTTGTAAATTTTTTTAAGTTTTTGCCAGTCACTGGCCTATCCAGGATTGTGTTGTGCTAAAATGGCTCCCACATGAATCCCTACCATGAAATCAGCACGGGGCTTTGGGGCATGTTAGGGGAGCCTTTGTACAGTGTAAATATGCTTGGAGGAGGCCTGGAAGTGCCAAAAGCTAATTTTACAAGAAATCCCTAGGCGATTCCAGTGAAGCCCAACTAGGAGCTTGCATATGAATCGGTGTATTTGATTACAGGGGATTGATTGAGGAGTTGAACCTAAGTGGTTGGAAGGAGTCTTTGGATCAATACATAGATCCTTGAAGAGGATTGGAGCTTGATCAATCGAAATGAAGGAACTTGGAAGCCAAGAAACCATGACTAGTTAATGAAGACATATTAGCCCTAAAATCCCTTAAATATAGTAAGGACATGTACGACCAGTTTGGAGAGGGGAGACTTAGTAAATCTCAAAGAACTTTGAAAAGGGTGTTTGAAACCTAGATTTGTTCATTGGGTTGTTTAGAGACATTTTCCATGAATAGAAAAAAAATGATCAGAGACCTAATTGAGGGCTAATAGGCCATTTGAAGCAAAAGCTTGAGATCATTAAGAAAGACCTTGATACCCCAGGCTAAAGGGATCAAGAGGGAATTGTAAATGATGTTAGCAAGCCATTGAACCCTTTCAAAACACAAATCCATAGCAAATGAAAATGAAGAGCCATTGGAAGGAAGTTAATGGAGATAGGAAGATGGTTACTAAATGAAGATAGATACCCTAGTGAAGCACTAGAGTTGGTCACTTGAGGGGAGACATGGAGGAAGTCCTTAACTAGATTAGAGGGGACTTGGAGAATCCTAAGAGTTAGAGTTAGGATCTTGGAAGGGTTAGAAACTCAGGGAATCCTAATCAAGAAGGTGTAAGCAAGCTAGGTGAGTATCTATCACTCATAACTATGTCTCTATGAGTCTAGCCGAACGACTTGGATTGAGAGTAGAGCCAGTTGAGTCAACTTTCAAACAATGACTACACCAACAAGAAGATTTAGTGGTTGAATCAGTGATGCCATGATGTAGATAGCGACTTAGAGTTGTAAAGTGGACTTAGTTGCTATCGACATGGAAGATTTTGAGCTGATCGGGTTGGGGTGGAATTTTTGTTGTGTGCTTCAGTAATGATAGCACCTCATCTGGGATGTTTGATCATCCTCAATTCACATTAGCAGTGTATTATTTCCACCATGCAATGAGGAGACTTGGGTAGAACTGTGAGTGCTTTGTGCACAAGTTGTTTCTGAGATTAGGATGATTTGAGTTTAGTTGCCTTGGTGAGTGATGAAGTATCTATTGCAACTTCAACACTAATGACTATTGAGATCATCAATCTGAGTGTGGATCAGATATGTGTCGAATTACCCAAGAATATTTTGAGCATCAATGAGCAGATTGAGAATTTGCGATACTTGATGGGCGAGTTGAAGACTTTGCATGAGAAGGGTTTCTTGGATGCACCTTTTGTGAATCTGGTGTTTGTGCAGAGGATGAATGAATCTTACTTGTTATGGGTACGCTACAACTATCCATGCGAGAAGGAAGGGTGGAGACATGTCAGATTCTATGCAGGGAAGATGATCTTCCATTGCCATCCGATTCACTTGTAGAATTGTGTGCGACATGTAAATTTGCAACTTTATCAAGAGATTTTGGTTGATCACGAAAAAGGTGAAGTAGAATAGAGAGAAGTTGATGAGATTGAAGTCCTATTCGAGAAGTCGATCTTGCCGAAGCGTGGTCTGACTGGCAGGTTCCTTGAGTTGGACTCAAATTCAAATAACTGAGCTTGGAGGATGCCATTCTCTTGCATCTTGCTGACCATGGATGCAATGAAGTCAAGGGCGTCACCACAAGTTGAGTGGGGGAGGATGTAATAGGTCCATAATTCAGTGTTGATTGGTGACTTGAGTTGGGCAAGTTGAGTTGAGAAATCTAAGCTAGGTGATTCGAGAAGGCGTTCTGAGCTAGATGATTTGTAGTGTTTTTGAAAATTTGGCTATGTTGGATGAGGCCGACTTAGCTTTGATGTTCTGGTGACTTTTTGCTTAAGTTTTTTGGGGAGTCGACATGCATTGGAGAAATGCATAAACACTTGAGGGTCGACCCGAGCTGATGCATTGCATGATGCATTTCTTTATGCAAGATGAGATTTGTGGCCGAGATTTATTCTTGTGCATCGACAGATGAGTTAGAAGAGAAGCCGACCCGATTTAGGACTGGGCTCGATCTGCAAAGTGCCTTGTAAATTTTGTGAGCCATTGATAGGGGTGCACCCTATATCTTGTGATGGTGCAAGCACTTGGCATTTTGAGCCAAAAAGTATATATTGGTTGTGCCTTGAGGTATTTAAGACATGGATCATCGGAGTGAGAAGCATCAAGCATATCAAACTTGAGCAGAGCAAAGATGGGAACTTGAGCAGAGCAAAGAGGCGAATTTGAGGAGCAGTCTTGTGAAGATTGGCAAACTTTGATCCAACAACTTGTGAAGAGGCTGTGGTGACTTGCTTCTTGAAGTGTTCGGATTCCCTTGTGTAATTGAGTTGCGATCTCTTCCTTCTTTGTATAGAAATAAGTAGATCAGCTAAGTTTGTTTAGCCTTGATCCTTGTACTTTTTGGGTGACTTGTGTCTGTGAACACATAGTCAATTGACTTGTATTTGTGGATTTCAATGGAGAAGTGAACTGGGCTGAGCCCTCCCATATGATTTGGTCCATGTTCTTGCGTTGGTGACTTCATTTGCATGATTAAGTCTTTGGTAGTTTGGGACGTTCGATTCATTGTGATCTATTGTATTTAATTGTAACATTGGAGGTTAGGCTTATTCTGGGCTGACTTGCACGAAGTAATTTATCAGTGTCGCACAAGCTAAGTCCTAAAGCCCATGACAATTAGGGTCGAGAGATTCAATCCAAACTTCAATAAAGCAATGAAGGTACTCTATCATTATGGATTAATCACAAAACACAAACAAAATAGGGAATAAAGACAATCGTATGCTATGACATTTGAAACATCTCAGCAACTGTTGGCAGTGTGAACAAGGAATACTTGAAAAACCTACCCCGGCTTAACTGGAACACTCGAAGTAGGTAGGCGGGCCCACTCTCAACATTTGACCTAACATTTCCCATTCACATCATTCTCATTTTGGGATTTTTCTTTCTTTCCACCATTTATTTTGCTTAACAGACGTTAAGAGCAGGTCCCTATGCAGTTGCTAGGCTAATTTTGACTAGTAGCGACTGCTCAACATTTTTAGGAGCTTTTTGTGGAGTAGGTAGCCCCATGAGTATTAATAATTCTACTTATTTTTTAGCATTTAGCTTTAAAAAAATTCAATTAATTTATTTTTAAATTATTAATGATTTGGAGATAAAAACTTATGAGTTTCATAGTGTATCCACGAGATGCATTAAAAAAAAAGAAAGCATAAAATTACCAGTTGACCAGAAGTGCAGGTATGCTTGGCTGAAAAAGAAAACTTTTTTAGAAATTTCTGTCATTAGAACACAATTTATGAATCTTGTTGTATGATTACCGAGACATAAAATTTGAGTAAAATTTATTTACTTGACTGCTCAAAACATGGGGGCAAAAATGGAACTAACTTTTGGCACACATGATAAATTTTGGATCATATTTCAAGTATTTAACTATGTTTTCAAAATGAAATTATAGCTTGTTATAAACATTGCCTAGTTCAGCACTACATTTACAAATATTTATTCAACTTCTCACAATATACAGCATGTTGATTTACATTTTGGTTATATTTTACATATATGTTGTTGCACTTTTCAAGTAGTTTATTATTACCAATTTTCTTATAATCTAAATAACTGCGTTGAAATTACTTCTTGCGCATTCAAATGAAGTAATCTAGGCCACAAATTGTAAGGACAACAGAACATAAATGCAGGAAAAGAACAATCTAAATAGCAAATGGCTTAAGAAGTAATTATAAAATATAAACTGATAAATACAACAAGGAAAGTAACATAAAAATAACACAATATACTGTAATGTATATAATAGAGAAGTATCCAATCAGCAGCAATCAAATTTGTAAATATATGATACAAAAAAAGAGAAACAACAATGCAAAACAAATCATAAGAAGATCTCAAATAGTCTTCAACAAAATCTGGGTCTTCAATTGTTGTGATGCACAACATTTTTATTACATTGCGTAAGAAGATTTCAAAAAGGTTTGATCAAAACTCAATGATTAATTATTTTGATGCACAATATTTTCATTACCATTAATGAATTCCATTAAGGCCATTCGAGCTAACCCTGCAGTAGAATCCCTAGGTATTGCTTCATTGTTTGGTATATTATTTTCATGGTCGTCAAAGTCACTAACTTCATTGTCATCTTCTTCATATGTCAACATAATATTATGCAAAATACAACACACAAAAATAGTCTTCGGTAGCATTTGCAGATTTGGATGACAAATTTTTGAATTCAAAATTCGCCAAACACCTTTTAGCTTTCCAAATGCACGTTCAACAACAATACGGGTTGAAGATAGTTTAAAGTTAAATAATTTTTTATCATCAGTTGCAGCTCCACTGAATGGTGTGATTAACCATGGTAACAATGGATATCCACCATCTCCAACAATGTACTCCCTTATATTTGATGAACCAATAGAAATTGAACTTCCATTTAACCTCTCTCCACCTTCACATAACTTATAGAAGGAAGAATTTCTTAGGAGCCTAGCATCATTGATAGATCCAAGCCAACCTGTAAAAACATCCATGAAACGCATATTACTATCAACAATTACTTGTAATGACATACTGTACTTGTGATCATGATCATACCAATCAGATGAACATTCATTGGCTGGAAGCTCAAAATCAACATGTGTTACATCTATAGCCCCACAACAATTTGGAAAGCCTTGTTTTTGGTGAAATCCTTGCTTAACTAGTTCAAGTGTTGAATGGTCATTTGGCCATTGTATATAGTATCGAAATTTACCCTGCATAACATTTATGAACTTTGTCACAACTCTTGCAGTTGTTAACTTTCCACACCCAAAAAGTTCACTGATGTTAATCATAGACATTCCAGATGACAGTCTTAAAATAGCAATAGCAACCTGTTTCTCAACTGGAAGAACCCTACTATTGATAGATGTTGCTAAGGATAGAGGTATATCACCTTGTTTAAGATCTTCATTCAATGATTCACATAGAAATTGAAATAATGCATATGGCAACCTAAAGATACTACGAAATCGATTGTCATCACATTTAACTTCAAAAATATAATGGTTTCACCAATGCAAGGAACGTGGTTTGATATACCACTCACCACTAACCTTCCCTTTCCATTGAGAATTAGAAAAATTTGAGTTGAGGAGTACATTTTGTTGTTCAGAACATATTGCATAAAGCTCCAAATTTATTTCATCTTCCTCCTCATCATCTAAACAATGAGAAGCTCATGATGATTCTTTCTTATATTTCTTTAATATGTTTGTTGAATCTTCAACATCACAAAAAACTTGCAATGCAATTTGTTGTATCACTGAAAGACATTGTAACAATACCCTGACTCTTTTTCTGCTATTTGTATCCATCACCTACGTTGCAAAATTAAAACTTATTAATGAAAAAGTGTATTAGAAAAAAGAAAGCAACTTCAATGCTCTAAAAGTATAGTATAAATAGTGTAATTACAAAAACAATGATACCATTCTACATAACAATATGCATTACTACAAACAAGAAAAGTTGAGGTCCATCAATTTTACCATACACAAGCCTAATTAATGACAGAGAATCAATACAAAAAAATGCAACTGTTACACATGTAAATTTTATTATAGCTAAAAAAGATGAACATTATTCATAAGTAGTTCCATACAACTTTTAGTTTTATTTCATAGATTTATGCTACTAAAAAATACAAATTCAATCTTCTTTGGCATATGATGCACCGATTTTCAACATTGCTTGACCAATATTATTTAGTGTTGAAACCATGCTCATTTGGACATTAATTTTCTGCTCTTCAAGTTTCAATAACCTTTCTTTAATCAAATCATCTTTATTCATGCGTTATTCATGGCGTTTTGTGTGCCCCTCTTCAACCATATGTAGAGTAGAAATCAGCAACTTATTGTTATCAGCAATAACATCCTTCATGCCAGTTACATTTGAAATAGATTTTCATTTTTTCCCCGTGCATTGTTTGTCTCTTTCATTACCATTGTTAGGTTGTTCAAAACTTTCTATGTTTGGTGTTTCCGGTTCCTACAATGGATTATCTTCATTTAGAGAATTGTTCTCATCAAATGCAAAACTTGTATCAAATGAGTCAATAGTAATATTTTCTGGATTGATGGCTCGATCTTTACAAAATGTGGTCTCCATTGCATCATAAAGTTCAACAATGAACTTTTTAGGAAGTTTCTTATCAATTCTTTCCCAACTTGTCATGTTCCAGTAACTGTCATGCCCAAATGGAATATTGTGTTCATAGTCTCTGATCCTTTTGTAGTCAGGCTGAATATGCTCCCAATGATCTCGACATTGGTTTGTTGTGCGAAGAACATCATGAGAAGAGTAGTATTCTTGAATAATTTTCCACTTTTTAGTGGCATTTAATGCTTTTCTCATTACACCACCAGCGTATTGCATTTCTCTCTCAATTCTTTTTGCTTCAATTAGAACCATTGTGTTTGCAATGCTCCAACGAACTATGCTTTTTGTTTGAGGAGTTTTTTGAGGAAGTATAGAATATTGACTTTCTATAACATCTGCTTCACTAGTTCGAATTTCCTTTTCAATTATCACTTCTTCACTGACCACTTCTTCATTGTTCACTTGTGTACTAGGAACAAACTATGGGCAATAGTCATCATTAGAGGAAACCAAATTTTCATCCATGTTGTCTTCTGAAAGCATTGAGGTGAAACTCATGAAACTATGTTTAGGAATTAGATGAGATGTAGTTCTATCCATGAAAATAAATTGCTATACCTACATTAGAAAAACTAAGTTTGTGAGAAACATAACATTAATCCCATTAAAATATCATAATTAACTCTCTTATGTACCCTCAATGAAATAAAATATTAAACAACTGAATATTGAGTGCATTTAGGAGAACAAAACCATACAAACTTGTTCAATATGTATGCATCTAATACAAACTTGCATGGGAAAACATCTAGAATTGATGGATCATCATGGAACAAGTTGCAGACTGATGCTCATCTTGGTATCATCAATGGGAGTAAAAAGCCGAGAAGAGCTAATGCTCAACAAATTGCCCCTGCTACCATTAATGAAAGGGTTGAAGAATATATATATATATATATATATATATATAAAGAATTTAGAGGCTAATGTCGAATCTGGCAATCCTAATGTGATTGGTAATGAGTTGGCTATTATAAACACAGAGGTGGATATGTGTGAGGCTTCTAAGGAGGATTCCCCACCATTCATAGAAGTGTTCAAAAAGATATGGTATGGATAAGATTGCATGCACCCTCTATTCGTTATCAGTCTTTTTTAACAAACTCTATCGCTGCCTTTTTCAAAACATAATCATTGTTTTTTAAATAAATTGCTGCCTTTATGAAACTTTCTGATCACTCCTCATTGGAATTGTCTCTTCTTCAAATCACTTAATTAACTTGGGCAAACAATGCAGATTTCTATGTCTTTCGTCAAAGTATGGTTGGCCAGGAGTAACTTTTATATTGCCTTCCCTAGAATGCTCTTTGTCATATTATATTGCATTAGTAATTAACATGTTCCTACATTATGATGTTAAGTATTGTCTAATAAGTAAATTTGTTATTATATGCAATGGACTACAACCAATGACTTTAACCATTTGCTGTCAAAGTTCAAACAATGGGTTGGGACTGTACTGCTAATGTTGAATATGTAAGTTGTCTATAGTCAATTTTGACAGGAACGTGACTACAAATGGTTAAGATATTCTTTGTAGCTAAAAAAAAGCAAATTGAAATTTAAGGATGTGATATGTCTGCAAGAAATTAAAGCTACCAGATAGCAGCAATGTCCACTCTTAATGTTATATGGAATGATGTGAAGTGCTTTGTGTCTAACCATGAAAGAGGGAAGGAGGGGTTGCTCTATTCTGTCTCCGCCCACCTAAGTGGTAGTATGTTACGGGACTGAAGAGCAGTTACCAACAGGAGACACCAGTAGCAAAGGGAGTTGGAGCAGTTTATTTTATTAATTAATCAGTCTTGGATGGCATCAACAAGCAACATGAGAGTCAACATCTATGGGAACTAATTTTGATGAAGAAGGAAGCTGATATACAGTCAATCCTTGATGAATAAAAGCCTATTTTAAGAATAAGGGCTGCACTATCATCTCAGATGAATGGACTAATAGAAAAAAGAAGGCACTTCTGAACATTTTAATTGTCTTTAGGTGACACAATCTTCTTTAAGTTGGTTGTGTAATAACCACCCTAGAATTTTTTATTAATTTTTTTTGCCAATGAAAATCAACAACATAAAGTTTGCAAATAGAGGTATATTGTTGTCATAAAGTGTGACACAAGAAATCGGCAATCATATAACTGCTGTCACATTTGTTTTAATGGGAAATCATTCACACAGAGATGCCAATACATGTAATGAACAAAATAGTAAGATTCCCACCAACGAATACCCCAAATGGAGGATGGAAATAGACTGGTACAGGTATGTACACCACTAGAAATGAGCTTCTACAGAGCTGATGTGATTGCACATAAAGTTACAGATCTGCTGTCCAATGTTGTAAGTCAAAACAGCAATGAAAATATCTATCCAACCCCTATAACTTCAGATAGAATACCCCCAAAGGTTCCCAATTACTTCACAGTTCACAAATTTGCACCACTCCATATCAATCTCAAATTAGTGAGGAAAAATCAACTTACAGGTCTCAAATTTGCACCACTCCATATCAATCACAACTAGTTTGAGAAAAGTTATATTGTAACATCCCTACTTATGGGATCAAGGAGTTTTAATCCAAGTAAAATGGTGTTCTTTAAATTCATTGTCTCGAGTATACATGCATCTATTTAGCATTTTTAATACAGAAAAAATAATTTCCATTGTACTGACAAATACAGGGGAGGAGGCTCTACTACAAATTAAGCTGCATCATAAGAATTTTTCCTTTTCTCTTGGTAAAGACAGTAGAAATAAATAGAAAAGACTATGAACATAAATAAGATCTAGCCCTTGGCATTCAACATCTGGTTGAAATAGCCAAGAAGATGCACAATCTAAGTTAAGAAAGATCTGTGTTATATTGGAAAGCATGAAACATGAATCATATGTAAAGAGAAGCCAAATTGAAGAGGGCAAAGAAAACTTGGTGGTCCCGATAGCTCATTAGCAAAAAATTAAACTGCAACAAGATTTTAAAATAAAAGAAGAAAATTCAATCTTCATCTCATTTAACATTTCAGCAAAACATTGAAAGACAATAAAGAAAATGGAGAATATAACATACCTCCAACTAGACAGTTTGTGAAATTTTCCACTAAGCTGAATAGATCATATGCCTTCCTCAAGTCTGTAGCACCCACGAGTGAAATATGAAAGGGTATGCCTTCCTCACATCTGTAGCACGGGTGAAATATGAAAGGGCAATTTGTATTTATAATAATATATTAAAAATTTTGGAGGGAGAGAGAACAGATGAAAATGTAAAAATGGAGGGAAGGAAAATGTTAAAAATGGAGGGAAGAAAAATGGTGAAGACAACTGGTCTTATTTTTAGTATGCAGTCACTACATAATTTTAGCCCCTCTTTTTTTTAACAGCTTAATTCTAATTGTTAAGCAGCATCTGCTCCCTGAAAATAGAAGAAGATTCCGAATTATCCTTTATGCTAATTAAAAAATTAACATGGAGACACATTTATGCTTATTATTAAGCACAAAAGAGACTTTAGCAGCCGCATGGGGACATGAGGTAAGCAAAAGAAACGGTGGAAAGAAAGAAAAATCCCAAAACGGGAACGGTGTGAACGGGAAATGTCAGGTCAAATGTTGAGAGTGGGCCCGCCTACCTGCTTCGAGTGTGCCAGGTTTTTCATGTATTCCTTGTTCACACTGCCAACAATGCTTCGATTGACAATAGAAAATATATGCACCGTCGCCGAGATCATCGCATATTACATGGTAGGCGTGGCTCGTTTTCTGAACTAGATGTTCATGGAGACTTCTACAATCATATGTATACTTCAATGTATTTTGCTCTACTCTTCGCCTCATCTTTTATCACTCAAAGCAGATAAATGCATATGGCCTCAAAAATGCGGAGATCTGGAATTTCCTTATCCATTCCAATTGCACAAAAACACTTGCGGTTTGCCTGGTTTTGAAATTGTTTGCAAAAGAAAATTGAGTTCTGACCCTGGAATCCCCTATCTGCCAATCCTTTCAGGAGACGTCAAAATCAAACATCTCTCTTCCGACCACATGCTAGTTGACGCCGCTACCACCTATGCTTCTCCATGCCAGAAAGAGGCTAACGTTACAAACGCCAAAGATTTCAGCCTTCGTGACGAAGGGCCTTTCAGGATTTCTGTGTTTAATAAGTTCTTTGCTGTTGGCTGTAACACATATGGCCAATTTCAGATGCATATGGGCAATACATCCCAAGAAACGCCTTATTCGGGTTCCTGCACATCTATCTGTGGCTATACTCCGACGCT
This sequence comes from Chamaecyparis obtusa, assembly GCA_027943335.1. Taxonomy (NCBI): domain Eukaryota; kingdom Viridiplantae; phylum Streptophyta; class Pinopsida; order Cupressales; family Cupressaceae; genus Chamaecyparis; species Chamaecyparis obtusa. The sequence continues at coordinate 296,628 of BSBK01001881.1, read as the reverse complement.
CCGTGCCAGACAACTGCCCTGCAAAGTGAATGGGTGTTGCCAAATACCGGTTCCAGGAGGTTACACAAGAGTTAGCCTCGCTGCACGATTCTACTCTTCCTATGGATCGGACAATTGTAGCGCTTCGGCTTCCGCTATAGTCGATAAAGATAGCTGGGATTCGATTTCCAATTCAACGTCGTTCACAGCTGCGGATTTTTCTTTGAGGGTAGCCTGGGCTATTCCAAATGACACGTGCTTCTCGGCTCAAAGCAAGAGTTCGTACCAGTGTTCTCCAAACGCGGTGTGTAAAAATAAAATTTGGGGTTATGTTTGCAGCTGTAAGACTGGCTATGACGGAGATGGATACACCAACGGCACGGGATGTACAGGTAAAACTTGTTCTTTTATGTTTCCAGTACATTCTTTTATTGGGGCTTTTAATTTGGGAATCTTGTCTAATTTTTTTATCCCCTGCTCCAGAAACCAAAAAATGCACAGGTTTCACTTGCTTCCAAACTTCATCAATAATCGCAGGTATCTGATTCTCGGCATTAAATTAGTATATGATATTGCCTTATGTGGTTTTCATTTCCTGCAGTAACAGTTTTTTGTTTGAGGAATGCAGGGGTTTTGGGGACACTAATAGCTGTGCTACTCGGCGGCGGCAGTCTCTTGTGGATTTTGAAGCTAAAAAAATCAAAGCGCGACAAGGAAAAGAACTTCAAAAGGAATGGAGGGGATCAGTTAGAAAAAATAATTTCATCACGAGGAGGAGTAGAAAGCGTGAAGGTCTTCTGTTTGACCGAGATCGAGAAAGCCACGAATAAGTTCTCTCAGAATTTGATCCTGGGATCTGGTGGGTACGGCACCGTTTACAAAGGCACTCTCACCAATCGACTTGTTGTGGCTGTCAAGAAGTCAAAGCAAGTGGATTCCAAACAAATCCATCAGTTTATCAACGAGGTTTGTATTTTGAGCCAAATCAATCACAGAAACGTGGTGAAGTTACTGGGCTGCTGCCTCGAAACTTCGGTTCCTCTGTTAGTTTATGAATACATTTCAAATGGAACTTTGTTCGATCATCTGCACGGCAACAAGAGAAAGCAGGAGCGAATTTCATGGGAGCAGCGCCTGCTTATAGCCACTGAAACAGCAGAGGCACTCTCTTATTTGCACTCAGCTGCCTCAACACCCATTGTTCACAGAGATGTGAAATCTTCCAACATTCTGCTGGATAGTGATTATAATCCAAAAGTTGCAGATTTTGGGGTGTCTCGTCTGGTGCCGATGGGGCAAACTCACATTACTACAGTTGTGCAGGGAACACTGGGTTATTTGGATCCAGAATACTTTCAGACAGTTCAGCTTACAGAGAAAAGTGATGTGTACAGTTTTGGAGTTGTTTTGGCAGAGCTTTTGACGGGGCAGAGACCTGTGTCGTATGAAAGGATGGATAACAACAGCAACTTGGCCATATATTTCATCTCAACTGTAAATACAATGGGTTTGGGGGAAATCATAGATCCCCGTCTTGATGTGAATGAAGGTAAAAACAGGGAGTCGATGAGAAGAGTGGCTGCGCTAACGAAGGAATGCCTGAGCGTGGAAGGGGAGAAGAGACCTTCAATGAAAGAGGTGCTTCGGGAACTGCTTTGGAGTAAAGGCGGCGAAAGACCACATGCGTGGGTAAATAATGATCCAGAAGAAATCGAGGAACTGATAGTTGATAGTTGTTGAGGAAGAAAGAATGGGCGTCTGCTAAGTTTCAGAGGAAAAAAAAAGTTACTTTTTTCGGATTGAGAAATAGACAATGATTTTTTTACAATTTTTTTTTGTGATTTTCGATCATAAAATATACAAATCAGATACTGAAAATTTTGTAAAAACAATTATATTTTCTAGTTTTTAAATTTAGTCAACAATTCATTTTCATTTTGTAAGAAGCTTAGGAGAATCGCTTGTTGAAAACCAGACAAGTGTAGCATTGAAGGGCTCGGAATTGGCATTCTCTCGGGCGGCTTGACCGCTTAGGCGGCCGATCCATATGAGGCCCACTTACCGCCGAGCTCTTGCATTGACCAATGGGTGCAGACGGTGGTTTCCGCCGAATTGCTACGACTGTGTCCCCAGAATCTTTTGGGGGACTGTGGAATCTCAATTTTGGTCTGCAATAAAGTACAAAAGCAGGAGATTATCTTATTTGTGGAATGTCAATTTTGGCCTGCTGTCTGTTATGAATCCCACGTAGGTCGGGTATTATGTGAATTATAATATGGATTAATAAATGTAAATTTAAAATTCAAATTTAATAAAGTGATTTGAACCAATTTCTATTGAAGTATATATTAATGTTTATTTAAGTCAAAAGTAAACTCAATTTTACACCCTTTTCTAAATGTCTGACCATATTAAAATTAAGATACTTATTTAAAACTAAAAATTCTTATTTAAGTTTTTAATTTATTGACGAAGTTATCTTATTCAAACCTCCTTTCACAATGTTATTTTATTCAATTATCTAATGACATGTCATTTCAAAATAGAAGAAAAAATAATGATTTATTAGCTATATTTCTTTGAAGACATATTTTATAAGAATGAGTTGGAAGCTTTCAATGTAGAAATAAATTTTTATTAATTAATAGTGTCAATTTCGAAGTTATTTTCTTTCTAATTTAATAACATGGTCTATTATCTACTATATTTTACAAGGTTTTGTGCCCTTCAAATATTCTATTTTATTTCACAAGTTTATGCATACCTTTTACTCATATTATGCGCTTCAAAGGAATAATTGTATAATCTCAATAACATGATCACAAATAATCATTATAGATAGCAATATAGAATGCCACCAAGAAGAACCACATATTATGTTGATGGTGAATTTGTGTGTTACATATAGTCTCTTTTATATTTAAAAAAATTTAGTGATAAAGAAAGAAAAATACTCTATTTTTAAAAAATTAAGAATATTAATATATCTTTTAACTACTTTAAACTATGGATTTTCATACAAAATACATAGCATAAGAAATAAAATATTACCATTTCACGAAAAATACTATTTTGACAAATCAAGCTATCCAAGATATTTTTTCTTGAACGGAGTTGAGTTGGTTGTTTCTCCCAAAAGACACATCTATGCTAGGAAATCGCTACCATCCCAATTAAGGATCTCACAGGAGGCAGTTAGACCATGTCACAAATCTCAAGGGGATATGTTGGACGCTTACTAACAATCTCCCCCTTAGTGTTACCCGACGAGATTCAAACCTACAACCCCGCTCTGATTTCACTTTAAAAATAGAGTTTCTCTACTAATAGAATAAAAGAAATAAATACTGAGAAAAGAAGAACTTGCATCTTATAATTCATCATTGGATAATACAAATATACAGCTCGTCATTTGAATTCAACAAGACCTTATAATTATGCTAATAGAAATGACAAAAAACTAGATATGATTGACAACTAACTAAAACTAATTGACAGTTAACTAAAGACTATTGATAGCTAACAGAAACACATCTACAAATCTTATTTGATTCATATTCTAATTCTCTAACTACTAGAGCATTAAATGACAACATTTTTTAGAATTAAAAAAAATGGTGAATGAGGAAGTGAAGCACAAGCTATGAGGTTGCAACAAGAGTAGCTCAAGGCAAATTAGGAGGAGCTCTACAAATGGAACCAAAGATGAAACCAAGCCAGTTTGGGAAGGTGAGTAGATGAAACTGATAGGGAGTTTCTGGTGGAGGATCTACGACCTAGGGAAAGTGAAAAATGGAAGAAATTTCATAATTCAAAATTTTCTCATCCAAGAAATCAAGGTTTGGGCATTGACATATGTGGATTCCAATTCATCTTGTTAATGTTAAACCCATTCATTTTATTATATTTTCATGTTTTAATGAACTCCTAGTCATGTTTGATATGGCCGCTTGTGGGCTTGGGCACATGTGTGGAGCTACTCTCAATACCTAATCAAAACACCAAGTCCTAAGCCTTGACTTCACAATGAAGGAGATAGTGACAACACGGTGCATCCATTAGACTACACTGTGGATGTGAATATCAAGACTTCGTCCACTTGGTCTACACCAAGGACATGGATAATAATGACTTATCTTCTCAATCTACACCAAGAACATGAGTATGGGTGGTCCCACAATAGTGTGTCCCACTTTTTGGCGAATTTCGACACTGAAATGAATATTCTAAAAAAAAAAATGTCACATTCAGACAACTATTGCTGCAAAACCATTATGAATTTGAAGATGATGTAAACCAATGATTTTTAGCATTTTATGTATACGTTATATATATTGGAATTGATTTGTCTCTATTTTTCCATCTCCTTTGAAATGTAGGTTATATAAAAAATTTAGGATTTTTAAAGAGTGACATTCAATTAGGTCAGGATAACTTTATTTCTAAAAGGATAAAAATATAATTATTTTAAATTTAGGTTTTTAAAACCAATATCCAGTGTATCCAATTGGTTTCATTCAATTTGGCTGAATATTTTATAATTTTTCAAGTTTTGAAGTGACATTTTCTATAATGTCAATAATGAATAGATCTCCATTGAGATCCAAATCCTGCGTTGCATTGATGCCAAGAAGTGTCTTGTAAACCCTTGTGTTAGATTTGATGGATTTGTACAGAATAATTAATTGTCATTTAAGTGTTGCTTTTTTTAATTTTAAATCTTGCTTTGGTATAGGGATTTTACATTGGGCCTTCTTGTTTATGCCTTGTTTCTTAGAGAGGAGAGCTTGATGGTTTGATATTACCATGGGGGGAGATAGAAATAGGCTTGAACCAATGGGCTATGAGAAATGGAGAAGGAAGAAGCTATATGGTTGGAGCTTTCATAGGGTGGTCTTACCCCTTACATGGAGAAGCTTGATGGTGTTGTTAAATAGGTCACAAAGGATTTCGTCAAGGGTTGGAATGAAGGGATTTTGAAGGTGTATGGGATGTAATTGGAAGTTAAAGAGGATTTGATAGCTAAAGTTTCTGATACTATGATTGGGAGAAGAGAGTTCTATAGAGACAAAAAGAGTGTTATTGAGGTGTTAGACATCTTCTTTCTATCTAGAGAGAGGGAAAAAGTTGGAAGAGTTTCAGATGGTGGTTATGAACATGTCTCTCTTGAGTTTCCTCGAGCCGATATTACAAAGGTGATAAAGAGATATCTGACTTTGGATGGTAAGTTCACCAGTTTGTTTAGTTACCATTTTGTGATTCTTAATCACTTTCATCATAAGAAGTGTATCTAATTATCATATTATATTTTGGCTTCTCTAAACCATAGTCTATGAGCCCATAGGAAAATTATTTCCCCCCTATTGTACATGAGGATCTCATTTTGTTGATTATAGAACCACCCAAGATTTTCACATTGAGAAAAACCCTCCTAAAATGGGGATTGAATTCCAAAAAATCTTAGAGTGCATTATGGGGATGAGGGCTCGTCTGATCTTGAGCAATATTGGAGGTTATGAATAAACTACCTAAATTATTATTAGACACACCTAAGTAGTTAGCTCCATGTCTATCTATCTCTTCTTGTTTCTTCCTATATTCATTTTCAAAATAGCCAAATTTCTTACAATAATGACATCGAATGAGGGATTTGTCAAACTTCATGATGGTTGATGAAATTGACTCTCTTGCATCCTTTATTAAAACTTTGAATGGAGTAATTTGTTCTTTTTTCTTGATTTGGATCCATACACCCATCTCTACTTTTGATCTTCCTCTTCCAAATGATGTACATGTGATTTAAAATCATCGTTTAAGGAATAATTTTTATTCCTCTTCAATTTGAATTCATGAGATAAAAGTGGCACCAGTAACTCATTTATAGATAGTTTTGTCAAATCCTTAGACTCTTAAATGGACACTAGAGTGCATCAAATTTTCTAGGCAAACTACAAATTTTCTGTCAACAACCTTTTGATCAATGAAATGTTAACCATATGTTCTAATTTGATGAATCACATTCATTACTTGATTAATAAAATGGTCAATTGAGTTTGAATTTTTCATGCATAAATATTTGAAATCATGCCTTGATGTTTGCAATTTAGCAACCTTAACTTTTAATGCTCCCTCATATGTTAAATTTCTATAATATCCCATGCTATCTTAAGTTTTGTGACTACAAAAACCTTAGGGAAAATTGATTCATCTAATGCTTGCTAAATTAGAAATAATGATTTTGCATCATTTTTTTTGTTATTTATTTTATTTTTTATTTTATTTTTATTGTGATAATGTAGCCTCATCTTCAAGTTCAAGAGAGCCTTTTTCAATAGGATCCAATACCTCTTCAGAATGAAATAGTGTTTTAGTTTTTATAGCCTGAAATTCATAATTTTTCCTAGAAAAAAATAGAACTTATGGTTGAGCTATACTACTTCATGATACCACGTTCTTTATTGTATTACTTTAGTGCTTACTTCACTTTGTTCCATTTTCCTTTTTTTTTAAACTATAACTTTTCACTCTAACAATAAGAACTCTTGTGGTTTACAATATCAATTTTATTTTCAAAGCAAAATACCAACTAGGTGATCTACACAAGTTTCAGCGAAACAGATATGGCATAAAATAAAATATGAAGCTAAACAAGAAAATATAATACTCCAACGCTGCTTCAATAAAAAGGTATTTTTCAGCAATCACAATATTTAATGATGGTTGGCTCTAATCTTTATTTTTAAACCATGACCATCATCTTTTTTCTTATAAGAAACAATAATTTTCTACTAATATGCAACAATTTTCTATTAGTTGATCTTTGATATAATGCAAGAACAATTAATAAATAGATCTTCTTCTAAGAACTATGGTTACCTCCTTTCATAGTATGGCTTAAGAAAATGCTTTGATTGAGGCAACTTCTCCAACAACAACAACAATTTCATGTACCAACACTCTACTAAATTCTTCCACTCTTCGACTCTCTACTTGAAATTTTCCACTCTCTTTAACTCTCCAAGCTTTAACACTCCTATAAGAAACAAAAACTTTGTCTTCAAACAACCCTCATATGGATCTCTTAGCTTTGATACCACTCTAAAGGAAGAGCAGACATATAACAAAAAATACTTTAAATATCATTCATTCTCATGAGAAATGGGTTCTTGTGAACCACTACTCATGAAACATGGGTCAATGAGTTTGACTTGTAAACTACATAGTTAAATCCTAATAGCATTATCACAATTTGACTTGTGGAAATATTTTCTACTTATTAATTGATGAACTAAAGTGGCTCTATAATGAATGGTTCATAAGGCACACCACTCGTCAAAGGCTTTGCAAATAGGATAGCAAGCTAATTGCCCGGCTAAATCCTGGAGGAAACTCCATGGTTAATTGCGCTTAAGTTGGAATAGTATTCAGATGTGTGACCTCTTGGGAAGACCTCATGCTTCACTCCAATTAGCATCACCTAGATGCAATGAGTGCTAGGTGTTCCATTCATTCTCAAGAGAGAGGTTCTTGTGAGCCACTACTCATGAAACATGAATCAATGACTTTTCTTCAAAAACAACACAGTTAAATCCTCATAACAATATCACAATTTGACTTGTGGAAAATACCTCCTACTTATCAATTCATGAGCTAAAGGGTCTCTAAAATGAATGGTTCATAAGGCACAATACTTGTTGAAGGTTTGGAAAATGGGGTAGCAAGCGAAGTGAGTTTAAACCTAAAGGAAACCCCATGGTCATGTGTGCTTAAGTTGGAGTAGTATTGGGATGGGTGACCTTTTGAGAAGGCTCAATGCTTCACTCCAATCAGTATCACCTAGATGTAATAAGTGCTCTGTGTTCCATTCATTCTCATGATATACGAATTCTTGTGAACCACTACTCATGAAATATGAATCGATAAATTTGACTTGAAAGTTACACACTTAAAGCTTAATGTCATTATCGCAATTTAACATGATGTAAAAAATACATACTACTTATCAATTTTTATTCATTGCTTAATCGATTACAAATGCCTCTACTTATAAATGGAGATAGGAACTTTATGGGCAGTTGAGAAGGTTTTATTTAAATGCATTGGTTGACAAAGCATTGAAGTTGGTGGCAGAAATTAATGCTCACGAACTCCAACGATGCTTCCATTCACAATCTGAATATGTGCAGAGCCCCAGAGTTTCTAGCTTAATATTGCAATTGAGGCGCGCCTCATTCACTGAATCGGAATCTTTAAGTCGACGTTTACAATTGTATGTGTAATTCATTGGATTTTGCTCTACTCTTCTGCTCAACTCCTATCACTAAAAGCAGATATTTGCTTCCCCCCAAATCCTCAAACATGTGGAAATCTGAGACTGCCTTACCACTTCCGATTGGAAAAAAACAGCTGTGGTTTGCCTGGTTTTAAAATCACTTGCAGAGGAAAATCGAGTTCTAACCCTGGAATTCCCTATCTTGAAACCCTTTCGGGACCAGTAGAGGTCCGAAATATATCTGACGACCACATTCTAGTTGACGCGGCTGCCTCCTATGCCTTGCCATGCAACAACAGATCGGCTAACTTCACAAGCGTCAAAGGATTCAATCTTTCTGATGAAGGGCCGTTCAGGATTTCTGGGGGTAATAACTTTTTTCTAGTTGGCTGTAACATGTATGGCGATTTTTACATGTCTTTGGCCACTGGAACAGATTCAGATTCTTACGACGGATCTTGCTACTCTATGTGTAATCAGACACGCACTGGCAGACCATGGGACTGCAAAGACAACAGTTGTTGCAAGATGCCGGTTCCTGGAGGTTACACCAGGATTTTAGTCGCTGCAGTATTCAACACATCCGATGATCTAGAAAATTGCAACTATTCGGCTTCTGCTATAGTTGACCAAGATAGTTTCGGTTCGAATCCCGGATCAATGTTCCAACTCCAAGGTACCAGTTATTCCATGCGGCTCGACTGGGCCATTCCAAATAACACATACTCCTCGGCTAGACTGGGACATATTTCATACCAGTGTGCTCAAAACGCAGCGTCTGAAGACAAAGGGTGGGGATATTTATGCAAGTCCAATGGTAGGTATATGGGAGATGGGTACGTCAACGGCACAGGATGCAAAGGTACAAATGATGTATTATGTTTGCATCGGTTTTGTTTTCTAATTTAGATCATATTCTAATTATACTCCGTGTCTCCCGTGCTTCAGAAGTCAAGAAGTGCAGAGGTTTTGGTTGCTTTCAAACTGTATCAATAATCACAGGTATCTATTTGAACTCAAGAGGTCTATGTTATTATGTGATCCAGTATACATCTCCTGCAATTATATGTTTTGTTTGTGGAATGCAGGGGCGTGTGGCCCTCATGTGGACGAAGAGGACAACGTAGAATTTTTCAAAGGAAGAAAAATATTGGATATTATCAGTTCACAAATATTAAAAGATAATGTTTTTCAAATCTTTTATATATTGAAATATTTTGTAATGTTTCTTATTGAATTGAATATAATTTTGTTGTTGCTCCATCCATAAGTAGAGTGATACTAAAACTGAAGAAGATTATGGAAAGTTCATTCTGTTTTGCATCAGCCAGCATAGTTTGAATGCTTCTATATTGATAGAGGACAATGTAGAAATCGTTGTAAAATAGAAAGATATCAAAGAACATTGAAGCTACGTAGCCACTCTCACAAGAATAACAAGTTCTTGACTTTCAATTTTACCTTGATGACAAAAAGATGACTTGCTCATGTGGTTTTTTTGTTTGGTTCACATTTGTATGTGATATGGAATATCTGATATACTAAGGTGGCATTGTATTTGATGTCACCGTGGGTCCTACCATTATAGTTGGCCGACAACATGATTGTCAACTTGGAATAAATGACATCTTGTTTGTGTGACTCAGCACAAGTGTATTGTAATATGATATGGCATCATTATCTACGTGGAAAGGTTTGGAAAGAATTGTATCATTACAGTTAAAATAGAGTTCATTGTAGCCTCTTCTTGTAGTTCGGGAAAGCCTTTTTCAATAGGATCCCATACTTCTTAAGAATGATATAGTGTTTTAGTTTTTATAGCCTGAAATTCATATTTTTTTCAGAAAAAAATATAATTTATGATTGAGCTATACTACTTCCTGATGTCATGTTGTCTATTGTATTACTTTAATGCTTACTTCACTTTGTTCCATTTTCCTTTTTTAAAAATTATAATTTTTCACTCTAACATTAAGAACTCTTGTGGTTTACAATATCAATTTTCTTTTCAAAGAAAAATACCAACCGGGTGATCTACACAAGTTTCAGCCAAACAGACATGGCACAAAATAAAATATGAAGCTAAACAATAAAATATAACACTCCAACTCTGCTTCAATAAAAATGTATTTTTCAACAATCACAATATTTAATGATGGTTGGCTTTAATCTTTATTTTTAAACCATGATCATCATCCTTTTTCTTATAAGAAACAATAATTTTCTACTAATATGCAACAATTTTCTATTAGTTGATCTTTGATTTAATGCAAGAATAATTAATAAATAGATCTTCTAAGAACTATGGTTACGTCCTTTCATAGTACAACTTAAGAAAATGCTTTGATTGAGGCAACTTCTCCAACTACAACAACAATTTCATACCAACACTCTACTAAATTCTTCGGCTCTCTGCTTGAAATTTTCCACTCTCTACACTCTACTAAATTCTTCCACTCTTCGGCTCTCTGCTAGAAATTTTCCACTCTCTTTAACTCTTCAGACTTTAACACACTTAGAAGCAACAAAAACTTTTTCTTTAGACAACCCTCATATGGATCGCTTAGCTTTGATACCCCTCTAAAGGAAGAGCAGCCATATAACAAAAAATACTTTTTATCATTCATTCTCATGAGAGATGGGTTCTTGTGAACCACTACTCATGAAACATGGGTCAATGAGTTTGACTCGTAAACTACATAGTTAAATCCTAATAGCATTATCACAATTTGACTTGTTGTGGAAATATTTTGTACTTATCAATTGATGAACTAAAGCAGTTCTATAATGAATGGTTCATAAGGCACACCACTCGAAAAAGGCTTTGCAAATAGGAAAGCAAGTTAAGTGGGCTTAACCCTGGAGGAAACTCCATGGCTAATTGTGCTTAAGTTGGAGTAGTAATGGGATGGGTGACCTCTCGGGAAGACCTCATGGTTTACTCCAATTAGCATCACCTAGATGCGATGAGCGCTAGGAGTTCCATTCATTCTCATGAGAGAGGTTCTTGTGAGCCACTACTGATGAATCATGAGTCAATGACTTTTATTCAAAAACAACACAATTAAATCCTCGTAACAATATCACAATTTGACTTGTGGAAAATACCTCTTACTTATCAATTGATGAGCGAAAGTGTCTCTAAAATGAATGGTTCATAAGGCACAACACTTGTTGAAGGTTTGGCAAATGGGGTAGCAAGCTAAGTGAGTTTACACTTGGAGGAAACCCCACGGTCATGTGTGCTTAAGTTGGAGTAGTATTGGGATGGGTAACCTCTTGGGAAGGCCCAATGCTTCACTCCAATGAGCATCACCTAGATATAATGAGTGCTATGTGTTCCATTCATTCTCATGACATATGAATTATGGTGAACCACTACTCATGAAATATGAGTCAATGAATTTGACTTGAAAACTACACACTTAAATCCTAATGTCATTATCACAATTTAACATGATGTAAAAATACCTACTACTTATCAATTTTTATTCATTGCTTAATCGATTACAAATGCCTCTACTTATAAATGGAGATAGGAACTTTATGGGAAGTTGAGAAGGTTTTATTTAAATGCATTGGTTGACAAAGCATTGAAGTTGGTGGCAGAAATTAATGCTCACCAACACCAACGATGCTTCCATTCACAATCTGAATATGTGCAGAGCCCCAGAGTTTCTAGCTTAATATTGCAATTGAGGCGCGCCTCATTCACTGAATCGGAATCTTTATGTCGACTTTTACAATTGTATGTGTAATTCATTGGATTTTGCTCTACTCTTCTGCTCAACTTCTATCACTAAAAGCAGATATTTGCTTCCCCCCAAATCCTCAAACATGTGGAAATTTGAGACTGCCTTACCCCTTCCGATTGGAAAAAAACAGCTGTGGTTTGCCTGGTTTTGAAATCACTTGCAGAGAAAAATCGAGTTCTAATCCTGGAATCCCCTATCTTGAAACCCTTTCGGGACCAGTAGAGGTCCGAAATATATCTGACGACCACATTTTGGTTGACGCCGCTGCCTTGTATGCTTTACCATGCAACAGATCGGCTAACTTCACTAGCGTCAAAGGATTCAATCTTTCTGATGAAGGGCCTTTCAGGATTTCTGGGGGTAATAACTTCTTTGCAGTTGGCTGTAACATGTATGGCGAATTTGAAACGTTTTTGGCCACTGGAACAGATTCAGATTCTTACGACGCGTATTGCTATTCTACGTGCAATCAGACACGTACTGTCAAACCATGGGACTGCAAAGACAATAGTTGTTGCAAGATACCGGTCCCTGGAGGTTACACCAGGATTTTAGTCGCTGCAGTATTCAACACATCCGATGATCTAGAAAATTGCAGCAATTCGGCTTCTGCTATAGTTGACCAAGATAGTTTCGGTTCGAATCCCGGATCAAAGTTCCAACTTCAAGGTACCAGGTATTCCATGCGGCTCGACTGGGCCATTCCAAATAACACATACTCCTCGGCTAGACTGGGACATATTTCATACCAGTGTGCTCAAAACGCAGCGTCTGAAGACAACGGGTGGGGATATTTATGCAAGTGCAATAGTAGGTATACGGGAGATGGGTATGTCAACGGCACGGGATGCAAAGGTACAAATGATGGATTTATGTTTGCATCGGTTTTGTTTTCTAATTTAGATTATATTCTAATCGCGGCGGCGGCTATGCTCTAATTATACTGTGTGTCTCCCCTGCTTCAGAAGTCAAGAAGTGCAGAGGTTTTGGTTGCTTTCAAACTGTATCAATAATCGCAGGTATCTATTTGAATTCAAGAGGTCTATGTTATAATGTGATCCAGTGTACATCTCCTGCAATTATATGTTTTGTTTGTGGAAATGAAGGGGCGTGTGGGACACTAATAGCCGTGCTACTCGGCGGTGGAGGTCTTTTCTGGATTTTGAAGCTAAGAAAATCCAAGCTCGACAAGGAAAAGAATTTCCAGAGGAACGGAGGGGATCATCTGAAAAATTTAATTTCATCGCGTGGAGGAGTGGAAAGCATGAAGCTCTTCTCTTTGAAAGAGATGGAGAGAGCCACAAATAAGTTCTCTCAGAATTTGATCCTGGGATCTGGCGGGTATGGCACCGTTTACAAAGGCACTCTCGCCAATGGAATTCTTGTGGCTGTGAAGAAGTCAAAGCACGTTGATTCGGAAGAAATCCAGCAGTTCATTAATGAAGTTTCCATTTTGAGCCAAATTAATCACAGAAATGTGGTGAAGTTACTGGGCTGTTGCCTGGAAACTTCGGTTCCTCTGTTGATTTATGAATACATTTCTAATGGAACATTGTTCGATCATCTGCACGGTGACAGGCAGCAAATTCCATGGGAGAAGCGCCTGCGTATAGCCACTGAGACTGCAGAAGCTTTGTCATACTTGCACTCTGCAGCGTCAATACCGATTGTCCACAGAGATGTCAAATCTTCCAATATTCTACTGGATGATGATTACAATCCAAAAGTTGCAGACTTCGGAGTGTCTCGTCTGGTGCCGATGGGGCAGACACACATTACTACAGTTGTGCAGGGAACTATGGGTTACTTGGATCCTGAATATTTCCAAACAATTCAGCTTACAGAGAAAAGCGATGTTTATAGTTTTGGTGTTGTCTTAGTGGAGCTTTTGACAGGGTTGAAACCTGTTTCATATGAAAGAATGAAGAACCAGAGCAATCTGGCCATATTTTTCCTCTCCACTGTGAATACGACGGGTGTGAGGGAAATCATAGATCCCCGTCTTTATGTGGATGAAGATAAAAACTTGAAGTCGATGAGAAGAGTAGCGGGGCTAGCGAAGGAATGCCTGAGCGTGGAAGGGGAGAAGAGGCCTTCGATGAAAGAGGTGGTTCAGGAACTGCTTTGGAGTAAAGGCGGCGAAAGACCGCATGCGTGGCTGAAAAATGATGTAGCGGACAACCCAGAAGAAATGGTGGGGCTGATCGTTGATGAGGAAGAGAGGGGGGAGGGGAGGGAGTAAGGGCCGCTTATTCAATACCAGAGCAGTGTAGTTCTTCGTTTAGCATCGAAGGGCTTGGAGTTGGCGTTCGAAGTGGCAGGTAAGGTGTGGAGTGTTTTGCATCAGTCACCACAGTTTGAAGGCCCTCATGTGGACGAAGAGGACAACATAGAATTTTTCAAAGTAAGAAAATCCACAACGTAGAATTTTTCAAAGGAAGAAAAATATTAGATATTATCAGTTCACAAATATTAAAAGATAATGTTTTTCAAATCTTTTATATATTGAAATATTTTGTAATGTTTCTTATTGAATTGAATATAATTTTGTTGTTGAACTGAAGAAGATTATGGAAAGTTCATTCTGTTTTGCATCAGCCAGCATAGTTTGAATGCTTCTATGTTGATAGAGGACAATGTAGAAATCGTTGTAAAGTAGAAAGATATCAAAGAACATTGAAGCTATGTAACCCACTCTCACAAGAATAACAAGTTATTGACTTTCAATTTTACCTTGATGACAAAAAGATGACTTGTTCATGTGGTTTTTTTTGTTTGGTTTGCATTTGTATGTGATATGGAATATCTGATATACTAAGGAGGCATTGTATTTGATGTCACCATGGGTCCTACCATTATAGTTGGCCGACAATATGATCGTTAACTTGGAATACACGACATCTTGTTTGTGTGACTCAGCACAAGTGTATTGTAATATGATATGCCATCATTATCTATGTGGAAAGGTTTGGAAAGAATTGTATCATTACAGTTAAAATAGAGTTCATTTTAACTGTGGACTTCAAAATGTTATGAAATCTAATATGAAACTTGGTAAAAAGAAAAATGGAAAATAAATTTTCTTCAATACATTGGAAAGTTTCAAACCCTACAAAGGGCAGCCACCACGAAAATTTCTATGAGGTAGTTACAATTATTTTGTGAGTTCATTTTTCTGTGGGTTTTTAGTATATGGTTTAACTTGCATCAATAGTTCCAATGGTGGTTTCACGACCACAACAAGTGGTATATGCATAAAATATTCAGTGTTCAACTACAGTATTGGTACATTTATTTTCTTTTCAGGTAATATTGTTCATGTATCTTTGCTTTACAAATATATGTTGCAAAGAAAGGATTTGGTTTTTCAGTTACAAAGGTTTGCTAGTTATGACAGCTTCAAGCTCTTCAAAAATTTATTTTGAAGTGAAGAACATAATGTATAATAGTTTTTATGGTAAAAAGGGTTTGGTTATTTGAACATGAAAAGTCTTTTTGAGTTAATCCTTTACATTTCGATTTACATAACTAAAACATTTGCAAAAAGATATTACAATGGCTTTACTATGACAATTTTTGGTAAAACTCATAAAACCATAACTCGGGTATGTCTAGAGTTTTGTAGAAAACTACTGTTGTTCAAACCCTAATATGAGACCCTACTATGGTTTGATAGAAACATTTTATACTTGGTATCATGCAATTTTATTGGGTCTGTAACCCTACTTGAGGGTTTGAAGTTGAAGACAGTTTTGGTCTAATACACACATGTGTGCGTAAGCATTCATGGATGAATGATGTGTGCTTATATATAGGTGTGTGTATGTGACTGAAAGTGAGAAAGTGAATGAAAATATTGTGTAAAACTTTCAAGAGTTGATATTATTGAAAATATTTTGAATAGTTGATAGTCTTATGACTGTAGTGTAAGAATATTCACTACTCTTGTTTGTATAACATAACTAGAAGTAGGGGTTGGTGCTCCTTGCAATTGGAGCTTCTAAACAGATATATTTGAGTTGTTTCTCAATTGATTAAATAAAAGGTTTTACATATTGGAGTGGTTTTTCCACCCCAAGAGGGTTTTCCACTCATCAAATCTTGTGTCTCTTAGTTTCTTTGTTCTTATGTTGTCTCCTTATTATCTCCATCCTATTTAGAATGCATGTTCTGATACTTGTCTATTACTATGCAATCTATGAAGATTCCATTATATTGCACGAATGGTTTAATTCAACACCATTTAACCTGAATATTTTCTTATTATTAATACCTACATAAGTACTTGTGATTGTATTTTTTTTCAAAACTAATTCTTAGAAAGTTATATTGTTTTGAAAGGAAAATTGTGTACACACTCTAATTCACCCCCCCCCCCCCCCCCCCCTTCGCCCCTCAGAGTGTTCTCACTTCCAACACGTGGTAGCAGAGTTAAGGTCCCTCCATATAGGTCATACCTAGGGATTGTTCCTAGTCTTTGAAAGTGTTTGTTATGACTCATCAAGCAGAGGGTGCTTCTCTTACAAGAGCTCCTTTTCGATGGTACTGATTATGTTTTGCAGAAAGTTATGATGGAGTCATTCTTGAACTCTCTTGATGTCAGTTTGTGGGATTTTGTTACTAGCAAGTATAATGTTCCAAATTTTGTGCCTACTAATCCTTCTGAAAAAACTAAGTACGAATTGAATGCTAGAGCAAAATTTGCCATTTTGAGTGGTCTTACTAAGAATGTGTTTGTGAAGGTCATGAACTGCAAATCTGCAAATGAAATTTGGGGAAAACTTGAAATCATCTACCAAGGAGATGCCAAAGTAAAAGAGTCAAAACTTATTACTCTCAATCTTAGTTTGATGATCTTAAAATGAATGAGGATGTGATTGTTCCAAATTATTTCCTTAGGGTTAATGAAGTAGTAATTGCCCATAGAGGTCGTGGGGAAACTATTGATGAATATGACATCATCACAAAATTTGTAAGAACTTTGCTTCCTAAATTTGATACTAAAATATCAACTTCAGAAGAAAAGAAATTTTTTTCTAAGATGTCATTACACAAAATTCAAGGCATCCTTACAACCTATGAGATGAAGATTGGTTGCAATCCCTCTACCTCTAAGGAAACTATTTTTAAATTGAAATAGAAAGAAGACTTGGAAAGTGATTATGAATTGTCGGATGTCTTTGAAGCTCTTTTTAGCAAGCTAAAAAAGAAATATAAGGTAAAATTACCCTTCAAATTATTCTATTGTGTCAAAGTAGGACACTTTGTGCTAAATGTCCCTGCATTGATCAAAATAATGATGAAGATAAATTAGAAAGGTTGTCTAAAAGGAAGACTTGGACTCCTAGAAAGAAATGTAATAACTCTAAGAAGAAGAGTCTCTTTTCTAATAAAGACTCAAAATAAGAGTCAGAAGACTCATCTTGTGAAGGTGAGGAAGTTTTGTTCATGGCATAAATACAATCTGCTAATCAAAACATGTCTAGTAAAATAAAGTCATGCTCAGATTCTAAATGTAGTGAAGAAGAGCCTAATGGAGAAGTTGATCTTGAGAAAGAACTGTTATGTTCTATCAATGAGGTCAAAAAATTTAAAAAGATTGTTGCCACACAAGAAAAGGTAAATTAGTTCTTCTAGGTTGAATTAGATACAACTAACAGAATTATTGATAGTCACAAAGGTCTTTTGGCTGACAAAGAACAATAAATAAGCACATTACAAAAATAATTTGACACCTTAAGAAATCAAAAGGTTGCTTCAACCAATTGTGATCAAGGTGAGACATCTAAATAAAATTTGAAGTATGTAAATCAAAATCTGTCATATAACAAGTCTACTTTTAATTTTGGTTATTTTCATGGATATTGTTTCTTCTGTAATGCTTTTGGGCACAAAATGAATACTTGTAAATTCTTGTTACTCAGAACTCCCAAGTTTGGACACAAGCAATCCTATGATTTTCTAAAAACAACAAGATGTTATATATGTCACTATTATGGACATATATCTAACCAATGCAAATCCATAACAAAATTGTCTTAAAGTCTAGAGACCCAAACTTGTGTATAACTCAGAAAAGTCTTTGCTGGTACAAACTACTTTATTTTTCAATATAAAGTTGTATCATGGGTGTTATATAGTAGTTTTTCCCATCATATGACAGGAAGGAAAGGAAAATTTCAACAGTTAGAAGATTTTGATGGTGGTTTTGTACGGTTTGGTGATAATTTAGGTTCCTATATAAAAGGTAAAGGATCAGTCTATTTGAATGATAACACTCCTATCCATGATGTATACTTTCTTGAAGGTCTAAAACATAATCTCCTAAGTGTTAGTCAAACATGCGATAGTGGGTATGATGTTGTGTTTCATTCAAAAGGATGTGATATAAAGACTAAGACTGGAAAGACTATAGCTAGTGGCTTAAGAACAATTGTTAATCTATATAATCTGCTTGATAGATACAACCTATGAAACCAAAATTGATATATGTCTAATGAGTCGAGTAGAAGAAAACTGATTGTGGCATAAATGGTTGGGACATGTCAACTTTGATAAGTTGGTCAAAATAAGTAAAAATCAAAATGTTAGAGGTTTATCTCTACTAAGTAAACCTAGTAATATTGTTTCCAAGGAATGTTTGAAAGGAAAGAAAACAAAAGTATCCTTTAAGTCTAATAATATTATACTACATGGACTTTGCAATGGGTTCACGCGGACTTATGTGGTCCTACAAGAGTTCAATATATAAATGTTAAAACATACTTCATGTTATTTGTTGATGATTATACTTGAATGAATGGGTTAATTTTTTCAAACACAAATATGAAGCATTTGATAGGTTTAAAGTGTTTAGGAAAATGGTTGAAAGAGACTCAGTTCTAAAGCTAAAGTGTAAATACGATCCGACAAAGGAGGTGAATTTATCTCTCAAGACTAGATTATTATGAAAAACATGGTATTAAGCATCAATATGTTGTTTCTTGAACACCTCAACAAAATGGGGTAGTCGAGAGAAAGAATAGAACTATCAAAGAAATAGCTATAACTATGTTGAATGAAGCTAATTTTCCTAATAGGTATTGGAAGGAAGTTGTCCTCAGGGTTGTACACATTTTGAGTCGTGTTCAAATTAGAGTAAGATCAACTTATACTCCTTATTAAACTTTGGTATGGTAAACTCACATCTATTAAATATTTTAAAAAAATTGGTTGTAAATTGTAGGATTTGAGCAATACAAATCCACAAAACCCGAAGATCACCTCCATACAAAAACCTATTACAAGGAAGTAGAGACAAGAAGAGGGCAAGGGTTTGACTCAAAAAATGAAGAAGAAAATATCCTCAAAATAATGAATGAAAATAAATGTACAATGGATCATCCTTATAAAGAAGATCGAAAGCCTTGAAAGGCAAACCCTAGTGCATGTAATAATTAGTTTAACTATTACATGACTAATGCATGCAAGTTTATATTTAAAATAACTAGTGCATGAGTTTAAGACAACTCGTGCATGTGTGTTTAAATATAAACAACTAAAGCAAAAGAGTTGACATCTTAAGAAGGGAGTAAATATTAATTAACATAATTAATACTTTACTCTAACAGCCCCCCTTAAGATGAGCAACAATGCAGCTACAAACAATGCAAGAAGAAAGCAAATGAAACTACAATGCTGAAAGTATAAAAATGGGTCCCGGCAACATGGCCTGATGAGGTACCCAAGTACAAAAGAGAGTCTCTATAAAGCAGAGAAATAGAAAAAACCACATAGAAAAAACTCTACTCCAAAAAGAGATAAAGACTAATCTAAAGGACTAAAGAAGTCTCCAAAACTAGGAATGTTCAAGAAAATAGGAACAAGAATGAACATGTAGAACATCACCGAAGCAAAAGGATGCAAACTCTGTCAAAAAGTAACTACTAATCTGAAGATCCTCCATAGAAATATGACCAGGTAGAGAAGATTGTAATCTACATGAGTGTCCTCAAATGACACTACTCGAATCAGGAGACAAACAAAGGCAAACACCTAAACTTGAAGATACAAATGACATAAACACCAAAAGCCTAAAGAGTTGATCAATCAAAGTTGGAAGAGTGCATCCAAAAATAGGAAAGAAAGAGGGTCTATATGGTAAATGATCCATCTCATCGAAATGCATACGTACCCAGCCACTGCATCTGCCTAGTACATAGGAACAAATACTGAATACATAGCTCACACTATCGAACCAAGGAAGCAGAAGAACGATCAATAGAAACCCCCCATAATGCTGACAAGAGAGAGGTGACAGGTACATTGAAAAGAGTGCCAATAAGAACTACATCGTGAAGAACCAAGAACATCGAAGGTGGATAGAAAGCACAAGCACAAATAAAGATACCCTAAGGCTAATGTCGTGGAAGGAACACTCACTTGAAAAAGGTAGATGGAAAACAAGGGCAAACATCAAACCACCCCATGGCACTTTATAATGGAGTGCGAGTACAAATAGCACAAACATGTTCAAGATTCCAAGCATGCAAGAAAATGACACTTAATCTCAATGCATGTGCATAAAAGAATGCTACAAAATTGAGGTATACACTACTCAAATAAGAGAGAAGGCTGTTGAAATAAAAGAACAGCCTAAGAAGAGTCATCCCTTAAAGGGAAGAGATCCCAGGACCTGTAACATCCAAGATATCCACCAGAGTGCAAAAGTGCAAAAAAATGAATAAAATATACCTAGAGTAGAATCTAAAAAAATGACTCATAGAACTAGAAAGCTCTCAAAACAAGCTTTTCAATGATATCTCGCTTTCCTAAAATGGAGTCCAGATACACAAGATAGAGCTTCCTGAGTGCAAAACTGAACATTTGGATTTGACAGTAAAAAAATGTCAAAAAAGAAAAATTCAAAATTCAAACCTCCAGATCTGGATAGAGCTCAAAACCAGCTTTCTGATGATATCTCATTTGCTCAATTTCGACACCGTATGCTCAAGTTATAAGCAAAAAACCACCGAGTGCTCTGGAGGGCCCAAAATGGTGTCTAGATGTGCTGACGTCAACACTTCATGGGCTTAAAATTGACGGCCAAATGACCATCGCAGCATACAAGTCCTTTGGGGCTTAAATCATAGGCCTCTGATCGCCATATGACCAAGGGCTAAATCTGCATTCGCCTGGCTTAAATTTGACGGCCAAATGGCTGTCACCGGCCAAAATGAAAAAAATAAAATAAATTCTTTTTTCAAAATCGCATGTGCGCTTCAGGATCTATGTTAGGTCATTCAGATTTTTGTCTCGATTTGTGTGCCAATTTTTTTGAGCTTAATATACATGTCAGACAACAAAATTTTTGCCTTGATTTGCATGCCAAAACTAGAGAATTTTGCCTCAGGAAATGTGACAATCCATACAAATACCACCTCGTGAAGCGTGTCAAGCTGATGGTACCCAAAATGCAAAATTATCCAAATTAGACGTGCCTTATATCAAAATAGGGGTTTTTGGGCGCTACGAGCTCAATGGTGAGGTCCATTTGAGCTCAAAGTGCACCAAAATTTAGGTACCCCCTAATTTCAATAAAAAATAACCAAAAAAATCCTAATTTGAATCTTTCAAATGCGAACAAGCTGTAGCAGATTAGGCTCTGATACCATGTAGGATTTGAGCAATACAAATCCACAAAACCTGAAGATCACCTGCATACAAAAACCTGTTACAAGGAAGTAGAGACGAGAAGAGGGTAAGGGTTTGACTCAAAAACTGAAGAAGAAAATATCCTCAAAATAATGAATGAAAATAAATGTACAATGGATCATCCTTATAAAGGAGATCGAAAGCCTTGAAAGGAAAACCCTAGTGCATGTAATAATTAGTTTAACTATTACTGACTAATGCATGCAAGTTTATATTTAAAACAACTAGTGCATGAGTTTAAGACAACTCGTGCATGTGTGTTTAAATATAAACAACTAAAGCAAAAGAGTTGACATCTTAAGAAGGGAGTAAATATTAATTAACATAATTAATACTTTACTCTAACATAAATGATAGTGGTGTTGTCTTCTTGTTGGGTGGTCATTTGGTTGCTTGGCATAGCAAGAAAGAGGATTGTGTTACTTTATCCATAGCTGAATTTGAATACATTGTAGCTACTGCTTGTTGTACACAACTAATTTGGATGTCCCATCAAATTGTTGATCTTGGTATTTTTGTTTCTCATCCTCTTACTATCTTCTATGATAATACTAATTCTATTCAATCATCCAAAAATCTAGTTATGCACTCCCGCACTAAGCATGTTGCTATTAAGTTTCACTTTTTATGTGAAAATTTCTTGGCAAATGAAATCCAACTTGTTTTTGTTCCTTTCCAAGCATAGGTGGCAGATATCTTTACCAAAGCTTTGTCTTTTGAATCTTTTGAATGCATGTGAGCTCAGTTGGGGGTTATCTCCCAATCATCCCTTCATTAGTTCTTGCTTGTGGTATGGGGAGCTCTTCTCTCTAAGTGCAGTATCTGAGTATCTATCCTTAGCGGGTTGCCTTCCTTTGTGCCCCTTCATCCTTATGACAAAAAGGGGGAGACATAGCATCATCATTGACACAACATTGGCAATAATATTTATCATGCATTTACAGTAATGTTTATCATCCTAGTCACAACATTGATAGTAATATTTTAGGCATTGATAGTAATGTTTATCATGCATTGATAGTAATGTTCATCATCTTGGTCACAACATTGATTAATAGTAATTTTTTTACATTTGACATAGTATTGGTTATTTTTTATGATGGTCTTGGTATATTGGTATTGACAATAATTGGTATATTGGTTTTAGTCATGTTTTATTGGCACTATTTTTGGAAGTATATGACTATGCGGTTACAAATGATAGCTTTGTTTGATTCTTGCTATCAAATTGGCAGTATTATTCTTCCAAGTATAGTTGCACTTACTTGCTAGAATATATAACAGGTGGGATGTATTCATAGACATTTAATACAGGTTGAATTTCTCATGTCATAATTTATGCCCTTCTTGATCAAATGATAACTCTTTTTTCCATCAAGGACAAAGGGGGAGTTTGTTGACTCTTAATTTTTCCTTCATGACAAAAAGATGAATTTCTCATGTGGTTTCTTTGTTTGGTTTACATTTGTATGTGATATGGAATATTCAATATACTAAGGTGACATTGTATTTGTTGTCACCATGGATCCTACCATTATAGTTGGTTGATAACATTATTGTCAACTTGGAATACATGGCATCTTGTTTGTGACTCAGCGCAAGTGTATCGTAATATGATGTGACATCATTATCTATGTGGCAACATTTGGAAATTATTGTATCATGGATGTCAAAATAGAGTTTACTTTAATTATAGACTTCAAAATGTTATAAAATCTGATGTAAAACTCGGTAAACAAAAAAAGGAGAAATAAAATTTCTTCATTACATTCGAAAGTTTCAAACCCTACAAAGGGAAGCCGCCATGAAAATTTCTATGAGGTAGTTACATGTATTTTGTGAGTTTATTTTTTTGTTGGCTTTTAGTATGTGGTTTAGCTTGCATCAACGGTTCCAAGGGTGGTTTCACGATCATAAAAAGTGGTATATGCATAACAAATTTAGTGTTCAATGTAGTATTGGCACCTCCATTTTTTTCAGGTAATATTGTTCCTGTATCTTTTCTTTACAAATATCTGTCACAGAGAAAGAATTTATTTTTTTAGTTACAAAGGTTTGCTAGTTATGACAGTTTCAATCTCTTCAAAAATTTATTTTGAAATTAAGGACATAATTCATAACAACTTTTATGGAAAAAGGGTTTGGTTATTTGAACATGAAAGGTTTGTTTTAGTTAATCCTTTACATTTCAATTTACATAACTGAAACATTTGAAAAAAGATATTACAATGGTGACACAACGCAAATAGAAAAAATCCCAGGATGGATAATCCAAATCTATAGTAGCAACAACAATACAACGGAAACACAACAAGAGAATACTTAAATATAATTTTCATTCAACATACCCAGTTGTAAGGCCTTCCAGGTTAGGGCCAAATACAATCAATTACAACAGTAATTCTACAATCTTTCAGCTAGTCCAGCTTTGTGTCACATCAACAACTAGTAGAAAGACTAAGGAAGATCTAAACTTGAGCTCGCAGGACACCAAGAAATCTCCTTGTCTCCAAGTATGCAAACCACTAGCTCTACTATTACAAATATAAGACAAACAATCTGATCTTCCAAATCTTGCAAGATCCAATTACTATCCTTTTCACTAACTTCTTAAAAAACTACCCAAACCTTCCTTAAATACATTTCTTCAACCAGAAGTCGGCTGGAAGAAAGAAATAAATCTTAAAACTCAGTCGGCTTCTATAACAAACAATTATTAAATGCAATACAAGTCAACTCTCAAATAGCCTTACAAATAATTAATTCTCCATGTCAGCCTCTAGATCCACATAGGAGAATGCAACATAGGCTACCCACATTAAATACATCAAGTCGGCCCACTAGATCTCCAAGAACTCTAGTTGGTAAACCAAACTACCAAGCATCAATAAAACAATCGAGCCAACTAGGCATCACTGAGCAAGCACGTTGACTGAGCACCACAAGCATCATCGAGCATAGGTTCTGTCAAGCGCTAGAAGTTTACCAAGTTCCCTTCAGCGACTGAGCTCCTTCAATGACAGATCCCTTCAATCAATGTTGCAACCGAGTAACACAAAAACATTCCAACACACCATGCATGCAGGATTGCCAACTACCCTAGGATGCTTTTTCTTCAAATGGCTTTACTATGACATTTTTTGGTAAAACTTATAAAATCCTAACTGGGGTATGTCTAGAGTTTTGTACAACACTATTGTTATTCAAACCCTAATATGAAGGCCTACTATGGTTTGATAGAAACATTTTATACTTGGTATCATGCAATTTTATTTGGTTTGTAACCCTACTTGAGGGTTTACAATTGAAGATAGTTTTTAGTCTAATACACACATGTGTATGTAAGCATTCATGGATGAATGATGTGTGCTTATATATAGGTGTGTGTATGTGACTGAAAGTGAGAAAGTGAAGAAAGTGGATGAAAATACTATGTAAAACTTTCAGGAGTTGATATTATTGAAAATTTTGTAAACAATTGATAGTCTTATGACTGCAATATAAGTGCAGTGTAAGAATATTTACTACTCTTGTTTGTATAACAAAACTGGAAGTAGGGGTTAGTGCTCCTTGCAATTAGAGATACGTGTTGGCTTTTAAACTTGTTCCCACATGGTGCCAGGTTTACACTATGATTGACAAACTGGTTAGTCTTCACTCCAAAGTCTGACAAGGGAAAAAGTGCCAATTGATGAGGATAAAGAACATCCTCCTTCTGCTTCGAGCTCCACATTCACTCAGGCGGGTATTGCCTCATCTGCACACTCATGACTCTTCCTGAGTTGATGAACAAAAGGCCTGCAGATGCATTACTGTGGAATAGTTGCCAGACCCCTGTAGGTATCCTGTACCCCAATGAACCATGACCCCATGCAATAACCTGATCTACATGAAATGAATCTGACAACTAGAGAGAAACCTCCTACAACTACTTCCAACATGAAAGGGAAAAGACTTAATTTCAATGATTGATGTTGGGTTGAATGGAATCTTGAAGTACCCCAAGTCTCTCATAGACCAGTGCCTTATCCAATGGGCAGCAGAGTTAAATACCTCACTGCAATAGGGCTATGAAACAAGAAGACAACACACTCACCCTGACCATATCACACATTACCAAACCACCTGTGCACCCAGATATGCTATCACCTATCCAAAGAAAAGACCTAGGAACAAGCAATACATTAACCAGCATCCACTGGAAGACAAGCATGATGCATCTTTGATACCCCAGCCCATACATATCTGAACACTAACTCTAAACCAGTTATCTCTGCGAAGACAACTCCACTTGCAAACACTTGGGCAATGCAAACAGACAAATCAAACACCCTTGATGTATGATTAATGATTCAAAATTCAAATGGAGACAATCTGGAAGTAGAACAAATATATTGAAATCTGAGACATAAGACAATCCTGTTACAATATGTATTGTATTCCCATAGCCAGAAAGGGACAGAGGGAACACCCTGTATGCAGAGAAAAAAAGAAAATACATTGCAGGAAGAACATTCATGGAACCAGTCCCCACAAATGTGGCAGAAAGGAACCCAGACAAAGACAAAAATTCAACACTTTATACCGCTAGCTGCCTTGGAATTCTCAGAGAGAATGCAACAAGCTACAGACAGCTAGGGCATAGCTTTCACCCACTAAGCCAACAGCAAAATTTTCAAAAATCAAAAGCTCCTGCAGAATGCCTCGAACCACAAAATCTGCCCATCACCGCACGACAAAACACCCCTACAAACAATCATGGCATCCTGGACCACACCGCAAACCAGTCGCTTCTCACCAAACAGGGTCAATTCTACATTCAATTCCATAAATTGGTGCCCCCTGTCTCTGGAAATTTAAATTTGAATCTGCAATGGTCACACTGCATTATGCAGGCCTGATGTTTCTTAACCACTTGCCCCCAGTCGCGCAACTGCACGGTCATGAAATTCACTGCCATAGAAAAATGGGCTACAAATCATGTTTGGTCGCATGATCGCATGGCCGAAAGATAGCCCTTGTGATCATGCGACCGCGGACTCTTAACCACAGTTGACAATCAGGCCCAAATCTTCTGCCAAGTCTCCTACCATATCACCCCCGCAACCGTGACAAACAGATGGTTAGTCGCATGATCGCATAGCTCGAGGATGGGCTATGCGAACATGCGACAACCTGCAGATCTTAACCCTGCCGCAACTGCCACCGTTAACAACACCGTCGAGGAAACACAGATGGGCCCCAGGGACACATGGAACCCCGTCGCATGATCGCATAGCCCGAAAATGGGCTATGCGAACATGCGACAGCCCGCAAACATTAGCTGCCACTGTCAACAACACCGCAACCATCACCGCAACCGCAAGGGGTACCACAACCGCCACTGCACTACCAAGGACATGTGTCACCTGGTCGCATGATCGCATAGCTGAGAGAAAGGCTATGCGATCATGTGACAACCAATAGGAAGCCACCACATCACCGCACTTGACCACCAAACGGCGATCACCAAACTGCAACCACCAAGCCGACAGGCCCACGGAACATCACCACCGCACAACTCTGCAACCGCGAACAAGGACACATGTCGGCCGATTGCATGATCACATAGCCAAAGAATGGGCTATGCAATTATGCGATAGCCAACCAAAGGCTGCCACATCACCACATCTACCAGCGAGCCCAAAGTGAACAAACTGTCGGCACCAAATCGGACGGTGGGCGCATGATTGCATGGGCATGGAATATTCCATGCGATCATACGCTGACCGTAGATCTTCGATCTTAGGCCCCACAACGTCGCACTTGCACTGTTAGTGAAGTAAACCGCCAGGCATTTGCACAGGACCGGGACCCACACGGCCATGTGGCCATGCGACAACCAATAGGGAAGAAGTTGGACCCACCACATGGTCGGACTTGCGTAGCTAAGACACAGAACAAGGAGAGCCGACAGGAAAGATGAAATGTAGGGTCGAAAACACACAGTGGTTTCGGTGAGAGGTCGAAAACACATAGGAATTTCTAATAGACCGAAAGGCAAACAAAGAAGCCGAAAACACACAGAGTTTTTATGCAGGCCAAAGAGGTTGAAAACAACATGGATTTTTGAAAATACTGTTGGTTTTCGACACTGTGGTAAATTTTAAAGTTTGCTTCCCGCGGACCTTGAAACTCGAAAATCTTTCTGGGTTTTGCGAATCAGGCAATGCAGTTTGGACCAGAGCTTGGTGATAACACAAGGAACACAAGGACATGACACAAACCAAGAAACTTGCAAGGCAATAGGCCATTTTAAAGGATTTTTTGCATGACATAAAAATGGCCTAACAATACGTACTAAACAGATTAAATAAAAGGTTTTACAGCTTGGAGTGGTTTTTCTACCCTGAGAGGGTTTTCCACTCGTCAAATCTTGTGTCTTTGAGTCTCTTTGTGTCTTATGTTGTCTCCTTATTATCTCCATCTTGTTTAGAATGCATTATCAGATAATTGTCTATTACTGCAATCCATGAAGATTCCATTATATTGTGAATGGTTTAATTCAACACTGCTTAATCTGAAAATTTTCTGATTATTAATATTTGCATATAAGTACTTGTGATTGTGTTTTTTGTCAAAACTCATTTTCTGATTATTACAATTCAAATCAATGGTCCATGTCAAACTTAATTGATGTATAGAGGTTAATTTAAAAATTAAAATTAGTCATAAAACTATATATTGTACAACATCCAAGAAAATAAAATATTAATAAGATATAATTTAATTATTATAAATTTTAAATACTGAAAGATAAAGGAAAGAAGAGGCAAATGTCATTGATGCATACAAATCGACTAAAGTTTCTAGGTATATGCATGAAATATAACAAGGACTTCTAAGGCATCATGCATGATTGTCTATGATGGAAAGTGTTGAATGAAGCATCATAGGTACTTGCATAGAGCACAAAGGGTTGTTTAGGTTTGTGAAGTAGTCTAAAAATAATGTAGTTATTGTGTGAAATAAAAAGTGTTCTTAAAGCTTATACATAAAATCATTCAACACCTTTAGGTATTACAATATTCATCTTGGAATTATGTTTTTGTTCAAGGGGTTCTACTTAGCATTATGTTAGAACAAAATTTTATATTAAGATCCTCTATCTCTTATGCTACCTCAAGATATGTTAATTGAGTCAAATGATGGTTTGAGGATAGTTAAATGTATATTGATAGGGTGAGCCATTCAAATTGTGTAAGTCACCTTAAGATTTCACAATGCTCTTTGTGTTATATCACCAACATTGATATGGAGTATTTATCTAATCTTATAAGAAATTCCTATCAAAATATGTATATCTATTGTATAGTAATATAATTGTAAGCAAGAACTATTGGATTTTGAAATCAAGTAAAAGTCCCTAAGGGAACCATGTGTGCTTATTTATATTTTGTGTAAAGGGTGAATCAAGTCATTCCTCTCAAAAGGCACACACTTTGGCATCTTTACAAATATATCTAGTGTAAAATTATTAAAATCAAATATTAGTTTATAACAAGCCATTTTAGTCTTTGTTGCTTTTTATTTGTATGCAAATTCAACAAATTGATGTAAATTTTAAAAGGAATATAAATTTATTTTACCAATTCTACAATTACTTAATTAAAACAATTCTAATAGATTTAGAATTGACTATGCAGGGTCTAATGATGCTATGACTGTTGTTGATGTCTGGACTGTTGACTCTGTTGTCCAGTCTGCTACTGCTTTGGGCTTGCCCAAACTGGGTTCTCCTAGGGAGAAAGTGTTGTTTGGTGTTGATTCTACTCTAGTTTGTCATGCGGTTTCTTCTATTTCTTCAAGGGTTTGGCAGAATGATGTTGCTAAGTTGGAGGATGGATGGACAGCTGTGAAAGGAAAAAAACCAAAGTCATCTATTCCTCCTTTGGATATGAATCTTCGGTCCTACAAGGGTGGCTCTAAATATAAATCGTAGGTACCCTTGATGAGGACTGTTGTCCTTTGGTGTGGGTTTTTTGGTGGTCGTTCCCTCAGTTGTGTTGGTGGTCTCCACTGTTGTGTCTGGGCCTTTTATTTCTATATCTTTTGAGTTATTGTACAAGGTTTTGAGTCCTTTCAAAACCTATTTTTACTTAATTAAAACAATTCTAATAGATTTTGATATAATGTGACACAAAATTAGTATTTCTTTATATCCAAATGAATTTATGGAAAGATGTAGTATATTGTACTAAGTAACATCCTATTTGTCATCTTTAGTAGAATCTTACAATGCATATAATACTGATGTTTAATATGATTTATAATAAGAAACTTTTAGTACACATAGTATTTTGACATGTGATGAATGAGATTTTAATAAATGGTGAGTCCTTATAACTACTAAGTATATTTAATGAACCATTATGTAAATTAATGGAGGAGTAGGAAGATCAAAAGTGATGATGTAACATCAGTTTCAACAACCTCCATAAAATATTTCCATGTGACATCTTTCTTTCAAAATTATCCTCATGTGCATCATTATGTACCACAATGTTATTTATACAATCTATACAAGGATTTGTGTAAATCTCCAAATGGTCATTGTTAATGAAACTTAATGTTTTTATTGTCACTGACAACTTTAACATTGATCTGGGCAGAACCATAGAGATCACAGCTTAATAGCCGTGCCTGATTCATTGAATTAGATCTCATGTCGACCTTTACAATTATATGTTTAATTCAATGGATTTTCCTCTACATTTCTTCCCATCTTTTATCACACAAAGCAGATGATTGCTTTGGCTCAAATCCTCAAGCATGCAAAAACCTGATAATTCCTTATCCCTTCCGATTGCTCGGAAGCACATGTGGTTTTCCTGGTTTCGATGTCACTTGCAGAGGAAAATCGAGTGTCAACACTGGTATCCTGTAACTCAAAACCCTGTCGGGAGAAGTTCAAGTCTGAAATATATCTGACGACCACATTCTGGTTGACGTCGTTGCCTGGTATGCCTTGCCATGCAACAACAGGTCGGCTAACTTTACAGGCAACAAAGCATTCTATCTTTCTGATGAAGGACCTTTTAGGATATCTAGGGATAATAACTTGTTTGTAGTTGGCTGAATAATGATGTAACGGACAACCCAGAAGAAGTGGTGGGATTGATAGCTGAAGAGGAAGAAAGAAGTGATTCAATACCAGAGGGTTGTAGTTCCTCGTTTAGCATTGAAGGGCACAAAGTTGGCGTTAGAAGAGGGAGATAAAGGCGTGTCTCCGGGCATCATCTTCATGTCTGATTCTGATTGTTGTTACTTCAATACTGCAATTTCTCAACTCCTAGCCAGAAAACTGATGCATTTCTCAATGAAGTGGGTGTCCCACTCGAAGTAGTTTAGCCTATGATTGAGAATTAAAAGGTACCTTAGAAATTGCTTGCACAAACTATTAATTTATGCCATGGGTGATAAAAGCACTGATTAGAGATTGCCTGAATTGTAGGTTTCAGAAATGCACTTTAGAGTTTAGATCCATCATTAGATAATATAGAATAAAAGCTACAAATCAATCTATAATCTCTAAGATCCAAGTGTAGTACATATAATAAGGAGTCCAAGAAAAAAATGTTTAAATCTATATTTATAGACATTTTTGTGCAGTTTGTAAAAAATGTTCCATTTTCAAGCTCAACCTTTGCAAGACCATTGGTGTTGCTAACATTGTAGATTATTTTTTTGGCTTTTATCATGGATACACTATATGTTTCCATTTACTATTATTTTAGATTGACATTCTAACACTTGCTCAACTATTTTTAACAATCTTTGTAGAAATTATTGAAAAACAGGAACAGAGGAAAGACATCGAGAGGAACCCAAATATGGGTTCTACTGATCACAAGCCCAGTCCATTGCATTTATACCCAAACTTACATAAAATAGATAGAAGATTCTAGATCAGAGTCAGCTGCAACATTAATGGTGGATGGTGATGGGCAGCTTGTATGTGAAGTCTAGAATATTCACTTCGTCAGTGCCAATAATATACGGTTGGCTATGATAATTAATTTATCTTTTAACATCCCCCCATAAATTAATTATACCAATTTTGATAACTATCCCTCCATAATCCAAATAGGATGGGTCCCGACATTAAGCCTTCTTAGGTACCCATTTACGACACAAAATTCTCGTTCCCCTTATCACTATTGCTTTGGAAAATTTGTTCCCATTGTCATTATCACTCTGGGTTTTTAACCGGTTCACCCATAACCATTTGGGATTTTCTCCAACTGATACAATGCTACATTTGCTTTAGGTTTTTCACCCAAACAAGTGGTTTTGGCTTACCACAAACCTCACTCATGAAAGTGGTTTAAGGATGACCACGAACCTCTCAACAAGTGGTTTTGGATTACCACAAACCAAACAATAGACTTGGCACAAACATGGTTCTAATGACCATAAAACATCATTGCGGGGAAACCAACTCAAACTTTTCTTCTGTACCTGCATCACAATTGATTATTGAGTCCTTATAAAAAGAAATCCATCTACCAAAATACATGGGTACCCAACTGTTGTACTCACTAGTTGTATAGGAATTCTTTTTAGATACATGGTTCATCAATATGTTAAACCAAAAAGCTTATGGGGTGTTGAGTACAACCGATAATGCACCCCTTACAATAATACAGGTACAATATATTCTTCAACTTCATGATTGCACATTATTTGGGATTGGTTTCTTTTCAAGAGCCTCCCAAATATTATCAATACTTTCACAAAGTTAAAAACAACAATTTCTTGAAGGGTTCTTGAGGGATGCAACAATCTTCTTCAATTCAGGTAGCACAATGATATAGGCTAGGCACAAATAGACAACCAAATTCGCTCACCTCCAACACAAACACTTTTGCACCATCACAATAAGTTTTAGCATACCATCTCACCTCCTGTTCAAACTTTCTGCACTTGAAACAATTACAGCTAACTCTTACAACTAGTATTATAGCACTAAGACACACACTTCATTGACACACAAAGCTTATATGCACTCATTTAGCACATATATACAATAGTAAAATATGAATCATAAATCTTCACAAAACACTTCAAACACAATTACATAGAAGAATGCTTTTAACAGCAACAAAATACACTTTCACCTTGACTTTGGCTTCCTTCTTTCCATGGCTTCTCTCCTTTTAATAGCAAGCCTTCAATCTTTTTTCTATTTTCACCCAACTCAAAACGGACATTTCTAATCCCACATTGCTTAGATTTCTGGATAGCTCCTCCATACAAAATCTGCTAACAAAAACTTTCCAAATCTCGTAGAACACGACACAAAAATAGAGAAGCAAAGCAACGCACATCTAGTTGCAAACTGCAACACACTCTACTGGCATATCAAACACTAGTCTTTCCTTTGGTTTGTGATGTGACCTGCACTCTTGCAATGTAACCACCATTGGCTCTGATACCATATTGAAAAACATGCACTGAGGAAAGACATCGAGAGAAACCCAAATATGGGCTCTACTGATCACAGGCCCAATCCATTGCATTTATAACCAAACTTACATATAGATAGAAGATTTTAGATCAGAGTTAACTGCAACATTAATGGTGGACGGTGATGAACAGCTTGTAGGTGAAATCTAGAATCTTCACTTTGTCAGTGCAAATAATATACGCTTGGCTATGATAATTAATTTATCTTTTAACAGAAATTATACTATTAGTTATGTTTGTCGAGTACACCCCATCCTCAATTAAATGGTAAAAAGAAGGTTTTAGTAAAACTCTTTTGTTTTCCTCTCTTAATGCATTTATCGTTCAGTCAGCTATCAAAATAACTCCAGCTTATGTACCATAACAATCAAGCAACACATCTCCATAGGCCAATTCACTGTCTAAAGTATTTATATAGTTCTAGTCAATGCAGAGAGTTGTAAAGCAAGTCGGGTAGCTGAGTGTTGCATAAGAACTCATTTTCCTTCTACGCTCCGACCAAGATCTGTACCTTTCATAGGTGCCTTATTATTTCCGCATAGATTATTGATAAGCTTTATATACAATAATAATTGATAACCCCTAAGAAGTGCTCTCATTTGTTGCAATAATCTTCATCGTAATCTTCAATGATATCTGTATTTTCA
Source organism: Chamaecyparis obtusa (assembly GCA_027943335.1). Taxonomy (NCBI): domain Eukaryota; kingdom Viridiplantae; phylum Streptophyta; class Pinopsida; order Cupressales; family Cupressaceae; genus Chamaecyparis; species Chamaecyparis obtusa. The sequence continues at coordinate 262,774 of BSBK01001881.1, read as the reverse complement.
CTTAAAGGAGGTGATATTGGAAGCTGTGAGCAATATTTTCAATTTAGGGTTTGATGCTGTAGTTTTGTGAGCCCACTTGAGGCGTAAGCACAAGAATTGTGCTTCTGTTAATTCCACATTGGATCCACGCTAGTATTTTTCTATTTAAGTAGCATAACTCTCATATGTTCTATCACGAGCCTTGCTCGCGTGACCCACATTCTTGTGGTGTTAACTTAGTCATATGTTGATTATTTAATTTTACATTGTGAAGTGGACGGTGATTTGAAGGTGATTGTGTTTGTGGTGTGGGAACCACCACTTCTCAAGCTATCTTGACCTATTCAGGCCCCAACGAGGCTCCATTCTCAAGGTAACCATGTATCTTGAAGGCATAATATGATGATTCCACAATAGAGGATTATACATTTTTAGAGACATGATTTTTGTTGAAATCATATAAGTAAATATATTGATTTAAGTCTTTAGAGGTCTCATTTGAAGGAATAAATTGAAGAGGGTCTTTTATACCAAACTCTCTTCAATTAAACTTCTTTACTCTTATATTATGCATGCAATGGAATCTCTTTTGCACCTATCAAAATGCTGATAAAAAAGCTAGGTTTACATTAGTTTTTGGTAGATCAAATGAATTCATTTAGAAGTTTTTTTAATATTTAGTCCTTATTATAAACTATCCAAAAATTATAATTTTGAATATATATCATTAATATATTATTTCTTATTTCTTATGAATGGAGGTTTTTCATAGAACATTTAGGTCTTTATCTCACATATAAATATTTTGAAAAAAAGAAGAAAAAATAAAAAATCTTTTCTCTAGGAATTCATATCCTTATTTCAACACAAAAAGAAGAAGCTCATTCAAATAAATAGAAAAAGTTATGGATTACGGAATACACCTATGTTCAAATTACACTTACTCTAACGTAAAAAATGAACAAAAAAATATATGCAACAAAAAATTATGAAAAAATATTCATACCCTATACATTGGTATGACAAATCTATATTTTAGAATTAGAATCTTATTTTTACTATATAAAAAGTTATGCATTACATAGTAAATGTCGCTTCTAAAAAATGTTGATTATTGTATAAATTAAGGTATTAAAAGTTACATAAAAATCTACCTAATGTATTTATAACTTTTATAACTATATATAAAATCTACACAAAATATCACAAATGATTAGTTTATTTCATTTTTAAAATTTTAATGGTTTAGCAATTCTAAGTGTTGGAATATGAAGATTTGGTGCGAAATGTTGATTTCAATTTCAAGTTTGACTAAAAGTCTAACCCACTATTGTACAATCACCCAATATTAATTTTTTATGCTTCTTATATTGTTGGAAAGATAATTTTATTTTCTTCATTGCAACTCAAATTAATCTACCTAAATTTGATGTTTTTCAATATTATTTATAGCTTGAAGTCTCTCCTTGTTCTCTTGAATTCTAGGCATTTGGAGTACAGTTTGTGGGAGGCTTTTGTTTTAGTTGCTCATTTTATTATGGAAGTTTTGGATCAAAATTTATGGCTCATATGGCTAAATTAAGGTTTGACATTGTAGCTATCATAAGACAAAGGTTGGGGTTATTTATGCAAGTGCAATGGTAGTTATACGAAAGATGGATACATCAATGATATAGGATGCAAAGGTACAAATAGTGTATTTATGTTTCCATCAATTTTATTTTTTAATTTAGATTATATTCTAAAATTATGTATCTGTTGCTCCAAAAATTAAGAAGTACAAAGGTTTTGGTAGCTTTCTAATTGTATTGATTATCATAGGTATCTATTTCTCAGCATTCAGCAGTTGTATTTTATTACTTCTACCTAGTATTTCTAGCAGTAATGGTTTTCTATTTGAGGGATGCAAGGGCATGTGGGACTCTAATAGCTATGCTACTCTGCGGTGGAGGTCTCTTCTAGATTTTGAAGCTAAGAAAATCCAAGTGCAAAAAGGAAAAGAACTTCCAGAGAAATAGAGGGAGTCATTTGAAAAATCTAATGTCATTGTGAAGAGGAGTAGAAATCATGAAGCTCTTCTCTTTGAAAGAGATGGTGAAGGCCACAAGTAAGTTCTCTTAAAATTTGATCTTGGGATTTGGTGGATATGGCACCATTTACAAAGGCACTCTTGCCAATGGAATTCTTGTGGCTGTGAAGAAGTTAACACAAATTGATTTGGGATAAATCGACCAATTCATTAATGAAGTTTCCATTTTGAGTCAAATAAATCACAAAAACATGGTGAAGTTACCTGGACTATTGTCTAGAAACTTCGGTTCCTATGTTGGTTTATGAGTTCTAATGGAACATTGTTTGATCATCTACATGATGACAGGCAAAAAATTCCATGGGAAAAGCGTTTGTGCATAGCCACTGAGACCGTAAAAGCTTTGTCATACTAGCACTCTATAACATCAATACCAATTATTCACAAAGATGTGAACTCTTCCAACATTCTACTGGACAATGACTATAATCCACTCGTGGACTTCAAAGTGTCCCATATAGTGTCGATAGGGCAGACACACATTACTACAATTGTGCAGGGAACAATGAGTTACTTGGATCTTGAATATTTTCAAACAATTCATCTTACAGAAAAAAGACACCATGGGTCCCCACTCTCATTTCTGAAAGGGATTGAAAAGAGAGAAATAAACAACAGATAAATAAACTAATTGAAAAATATGAAAACACCAGATTTATCCCAATTCACCATAAATTGTGGCTACGTCTAGATTGCAAAGTATTTTATTGATTCAAAAAGTATTTACAAATGAGCAGGAGCAGCAAATATAAAGGCTCAAGATTATTACATAAATGAAGAGTCTTCAGAATGAAGGGTCATAATAAAAGACATAATAAAACCATTATGACTGTTGGCCTTCACTCCTCAACAAACTCCCACCTGAAGGACAACCATGCTGCAACTGATCACCCAATACCCTGCTAAAGTGCTAACATATCTTTTCTTCACAAGGCCAAGAGAAGTCCTTGTACAATCGAACTTCTCTTTGGTGACAACCTTGGTGAATATGTCAACTGGATTGATCTTAGTATCAATCTTAACAACTTCTAGCTTTCCTTCTTCAACTGCATGACGAACAAAGTGAGCATGTGTGTTAACATGCTTAGAGAGACATTATGAAGAGTAATTATGAGCCATGAAGATAGCACTGCGGCTGTCACAAAATAGTTTATACTCATTTTGATGCACTTTCAAGTCACCAAGAAATCATTGAAGCCAAATCATTTCCCTTGCACCTTCAGAAAGAGCCAAGTAGTTAGACTCAACTAAAGAAAGAGCAATGCAATGCTAGAACTTTGAAGCCCAACTGATGGAAGCTCCAGCAAACATGAAGGTATATCTAGTGGTAGACCTTCATTTGTCCAAGTCTCCGACATGATCAGAATTAGTGTAACCTTGCAGCTGAACCTTATTTCCTCCAAATCATAATGCATAATCTGAAGTTCCTTTTAGATACCTTAGTATCCTCTTAACAGCTTCCCAATGAGCCTTCCTGAGATTGCTCATGAATCTGCTCACCAACTCCCACCGCATGAGCAATGTCAGGGCGAGTAGAAAACCATCGCATACATGATGCTTCCAACTGCAGATTTATAATGGAATTTTCTCCATGAGGTCCTTTTCTTCTTGTGTTTTAGGACACAATTTAGAGCTTAAGCCGGAAGTGACCAACAAGAAGGAAGAGGAGCAACTTTAGCATCAGCTATGCCAAACCTCTCAGCAACTTTATCAATGTATTGCTTTTGAGATAATGTAATTTCCTTCTTCTTCATGTCCTCTTGTGATTGTCATGCCAAGAATCTTCTTGGCTGCCCCTAAGTCCTTTATGTCAAACTTTCTTGCCAATTTCTCCTTCTAACTCATTAACTATTCTTTTGTTTGTGCCAACCACTAACATGTCATCAACATAAAGAAGGAGAATGATGAATTCACCATTAGGAAGTCTCTTGAAGTAGACACATGGGTCTGATTCACATCTTGTGAAATTATTTTCAGCCATGAAGTGATTAAAATTTTATATACCACTGTCGTGGAGCTTGTTTGAGGCCATACAAACTCTAATTTAGCTTGCAATAAAGGTGCTCTTGTCCCTTCTTGACGAATCCTTGAGGCCGCTCCCATATATAACTCTTCTTCTACATCAGTGTGTAGGAATGCGGTCTTCACATCAAGTTGTTCCAACTCAAGATCCCATGTTGTTGCTAATCCCAAGACTATTCGGATAGTTATCATTTTGACAACCAGTGAGAAGATCTCATTAAAAATCTATCCCCTTTTCTTGATCAAACCCCTTTACCACCAATCTGGCCTTGAAGCATTTTCTACCTTCATCTTCTTCTTTTAACTGGTATACCCACTTGTTTCTAAGTGGTCTTCGATCTGGCGGAAGAGATACCAAGTCCCAAGTTTGATTTTTGAGTAAAGAGTCCATCTCCTCATGCATCATTTTTTACCTTTTATCACTGTTAACATCTTTGAGAGCAGCTTTAAATGTGATGGTTATGCAAATTTTGAAATAAGAATTGAAGGTTATGCTTCTTCAGCGACACATAACTCATAATCTGAGTATTTAGCTGGCATTTTTCTTTGTCTGGTTGATCTTCTAATTGAGGTTCAACACCTTCTATTTGATCCTAAACTAGCTCAAATGGAGAGCCAGAAATTGTAGTTCTTGGATGTTTTAATTCCTTGCCTCTCTATTTCATTCCCTCTATTATTCCCCAGATTCTGAGAATGTCCTCCAAAATTCTCTGTTCTCTGTCCAAGATCCTTTGCAATCTCAGAGGATGAAAAGTTGTGGTGTCTTAGATTGTGTTGGATCCCAAATGTAGTGTCTCCTTGTCACGTTTTACTATACTGCTCCATGTCATGAGTGTTCTCTTTGGAGCCATGTGGTGAGCTCCCTTCTGGCAGAGTCAAGTGTGTGAGGAATCAAAGGAATAAGGCTTCCTAACAAGGTGTCAACAACAGACTGTTTGTCGTGAATGTTATGGGATATTGTCCCTGCTATCGTGAGTTATTTCCCTAATGTAGCTTGTCTCTAGATTAATCTCTCCATCGTGGCTTTGCTAAATACTGAGTGAAGGCTGGAGATTGTCATGTGATGTATCATGCCTGTCGTGAGTTGGCATTAAACTTGTCAAAACTTATGTGCTTTGGCTGGAGACTGCAGAGAGCTATTTGAAGACTGTTGTGAGTTTCATGAAGACTATTATGAGCTTCAT